>OX442415.1:23827112-23907460 GCA_949361645.1 Spongilla lacustris
CATTCAGCAGGATGGTGAGTCACAACAGCGGGATGTGATATGCTCATGTGCTGTCCTTGACAGGTTGTTTGTCCAATCACACTAGATGTGTTGTTCATGTGATCTGTGTTAAAAAAATACACCATTCACATATGACATGTGAGCACGCCTCATATCTGAGCACACCTTCCGATCATATCTGAGCACACCTCCCGATCATATCTGAGCACACCTCATATATCTGAGCACACCTCATATCTGAGCACACCTCATATCTGAGCACACCTCATATCTGAGCACACCTCATATCTGAGCACACCTTGTTCTTATCAAAATTGGTTAGACACTGAAACCCACATTATTAAGAACTCATTGGGCCACACTGCCCTTCAGGATTTAAATGTTTAATCTCCCGCAATCGTTATTTAATTAAGGATGGCCATCCTTTTTAAGTAAGTATGATGACCACTTTCTAAAAGAATGATGCACACTTGGTGCTTTATTGATTTTAACAATATTCAAGATAATGCAGATCACCGATACTTTCGCAATTAAAACAGGTTTGGCTTGCTAAAAAAACTAGTATTACAGTCTCAATACAGAGAAACTGCTGTTTGCCATTGGCTATATATATTGCGGTGAGAAAATCAACTCATAGCGACATATATATGGCAAGGAAGGGCAGGTTCCTGGAAGCTCAAGGAGAAGAATGTTTGCTGTTAGATGGACCTTTTGTGGAGCAATATCCACGGCGTCAGAGCAACCAAGTGCAGTTCATGTGGTCTCAGCGAGGCTAGGGTACAGCATATGAGCAGAAGCGAGCATCTACATTAGTACACGTCAGACTGAGTATAAAAATGCATATTCAAACTTGAATTAATTTGGAAGTGTTATATGTAAATATGCTTATTAACCACAAATTATTTCTTCTGTTAATTAGGTTGTGAGTATACATGTAGCTGGAGCAATTGACTTTAAGAGGAGTTTTTAAACCATTCTGGTTTTTCTGGTCTATAACTGTTGTGATCCTTATGTAAGAATGGTGTCAATCCTTACATAAGGATGTGCCACTTTCTTTCTGTTTTACCACATGGTCATTGATCATTTAGAGTTTGTTATGGAGGCTAATTCAGTATACAATTGGGCAATAGCATTTGTGTTATCTAACTTGCTTGGTTACCATCAACATCAGGGGCGGATCCAGGAATTTGGAAAGGGGGGGGGGGGGGGGGGGGGGGGGCACAATTAGAGGCGCCGCCCCGGGGAGGGGGCGGGAGGGGGGCACCCCTCCCGCCCAGCTAGGGGGTGTGGGGGAGAGCTGTAAGCTCCGCCATCGGGGCCTGGGGCGGAGCCCCAGAAGCCAACGCGTTTTGCGTTGAAAAAGCTCCGAAAAGTACGCAAAAAAAGCAGGTCTGTTAAATAGTAGCTATATTGTTTATACGTGTGCAATGCATGTATTTTTTCACATATTAATTGTAGCAACTGCCAAAGTACGAGTTTATCAGTAGCGCTTTAATATGCGATGCGATGCGCCAATCTTTTAAATCTTTTTAGTATATGCTGATCTCCGCTTCTTTTGAATACGCACGTTTGCAAATATAATCGTAATCATACTTTATTATTGGCCCTTCCAGCTAACCGCGGCACTGTTTCATGTGGTTAATTTATAAATCACACGCGGTACGCAAAATACATTCATGAATATTTAATTAGTCGTCCGGAAGAGGGGCACGTGCCCTTGGTGCCCCTAGATCCGCCCCTGTCAGTACATGTATCCGGGCTGTACCTAACCGCGGCACTGTTTCGTGAGGTTATAATCGCTCGCGGTACGCAAAATGCACTCATGAATATTTAATGAGCCGTCCGGAAGGGGGGGCACGTGCCCCTGGTGCCCCCCCCCCCCCCCCCCCAGATCCGCCCCTGAACATATAGGATAATGACATTCTTAAATAAGAATTTTAAAACATAAAATCACACATGCACTAAGTTTCAGTGTCTGATCTATATTTTCACTGTAGCTGTTTCTTTATAGACTCAGCTTGGACCTTGTTAGAGCTGCATGCAAGTTGGGAGCTGGAGATTATGTATTTTCCTCCTTACAGATTTTATAGATGAATTTAGTTTAATACATAAAAACACTTGTAACTCCTGACCTAGGCAAAGCTTCAAAAATTGAAGTCCATTTTCAAAAGTAATTTTGTTACTCATATCGTCTTTGTTTCAATAGATTATAGAGCTCTTTAATAACATCAAGTAGTCATTTTGTGGTACCGTAATACCCATATGGCATTACAGCAAGGTGGTGGTGGTGTGTGTAACTGCATACATTACATCTCTCACACACGTTCCATTGGTACAGTGTCCATCTCAGTTTGCTCCATTTGTCGCTGACAATGGTAAGCTTGGAGGCAGCTGTGGTCTTGTGTCTTTGTTTAATGTCTGATCTGTTCTCTGCAGGAGGGACATTGCTTGCTGCTGATGCATCAGGGCTATCCTATTTAAACCTGGCCCAATTTGGGAATCTAAATAATGCATATTCATTTGCTTTTAGGAAATTTTATTCAAGCTCAGTTATTAAAGGTATGCAGTTAGATTAATATCAGGTTGATTAGTTTTTCAAGTGGTTTGAATGATGGCAGCTTGTGTTGCCTCTGTAAATGATTGCCTAGTTAGCAAAGAGCAGAATTATTGATAGGCATGTACATGTACACTATTGCTTCAGGTTGAGGTATTCCATTCCCAACTATCCGTGCAAATGTTAAAATGTATTGTTTCGTCACCCTACTCTAGCACATCCTTAAAACATTCACTGCTCAATTGGTGGGAGGGAACCTGGTTGTATGTACATTGTTTAAATTGTTAGGGGTACATGTGAAAAAATACGGGCATGCAGTTAGTGATGCTAGTGTAGTTGCTTATGTAGAGCTGCACCGTTATTCTGGGCTTCAATACTATTTCAATGTAAGTTATTCCCTATCCACAATGATGACTGGGAAGGAGGTGAGAGCCAAAAAGAAACACTGTAGCTACCTTTCCCAAAAAAAAATTGGGCCCCGCCCCCTCTTCCCTTACTGATCATGACTTTAAATTTAAATGTATGATTTGAACATTACAAGAGGCATTATGCATTGGGTTACTTCATCTGTAAATACTTCCAGAAGCATAAACACTGTACATGGCAATAGCAATACATGTATGTAACATTGCTATTAATGTTTAGTTGGGTGATGAGACTAGAATTTTAACCCTTCCCAACTTGTTATGGTCTAAATCTAGCTGGTGATTAGACACGGTACTGCCATTTGACTTGTTTCATTTTAAAAATGATTTCATCTGTCCTTGATCAGAATAGTTTGCATGAATCTTTGTTTTCTTCTTTATTGATTGTAGCATGGTCTCATGGTGTTGTATCAATCCCTTTTGTGATTTGATTTTTAGGTATCCATTATGACTACTACAGACAGCTTATCTACTTGACCACATCAACAATGCAGATCAGGAAACTCAATCTTAGTTTAAGTCTCGCCAGTAATGGTGCAGATTTGCAAGTGGCTGTGCTTAGCGACCAGCTGTTATTTAACTGCAGCGGAAACCTGACAAATATTGCAGTGGACTGGATAAACAATGAGCTGTACTGGGTGGAGAGTACCCCACAAGGAGCATGTCAGGTTAGCTTTATTAACTACGTACATCTGTGGTTAAGCTTATTTAATAATTTCAATCCAGATTATGCATGCAGATGCAGCAAGACATGTCTCCTGTTCATTCACAACTTGGACATCTCTTTGCAATATTTCGCTATCTGTTGACCCATGTCATGGGTATGTTGTCTTGGTTACAAGAGCATCTGTTTCCATAGCAAATGCCCTGTATTGCCTGTATTGGTCACATGTTTTGTCACATCATAGATATTGGAATTCCAATATCTATGGTCACATGTACCCTGTATTGGTCACATGACACACCTCATATTTTCTTCAGGTATCTGTACTGGAGTGACACCAATGGTGTGCTGAAGGTCCCACTGGCCACAGCTTGGAATGCCTTATGCTCCCTGCCTACCTCCAGCAGTTACATTGTGCCAAACCTTCCACAGCCTGTCTTCACAGTGGACCTAAAGGCTAACCTGCTCTACTATGTAGACCTGAGCTCAATCGTATATACTGTGCCGATCAACAGCTCCACCCCTTCCCCAACATGTGTGGGAGATGCAGGCTTCACAGAAGTCGTATTGACAACATTGGGCTCTAATGTGATGCTCTATGTCGGTGGTTTAATCACTGTGTGTCGATATCTCCAACCCGTACTACTGCTACCTCCTACGATTATCCAGACCATGCACTCTGATCTGCAGCCTCTTCTATGTAAGCATACTGTATTTTGGGGGGGGGGGGGGGGGGGGGGGGGGGGGGATGACCACACTGAAAACAATGTCCCTATAACCCCCAAGGCTCTGCAATGTCCTGGTCTCCTCCCCAGTACCCTACGACATCATTATACCCTTCTGCAACAGGTACAGTTCTCTATACATGTACATGTATGTGTGTATACCACGTTATGTGTGTGTGGGGGTGATGTATGTACATGTACATGTACATGTATGCATGTATATGTGTGTATGGGGTTAATTGTAAAAGATATACAGTGTACATGTATGTATGGGGTTATGTGTGTACTTGTATATGTAAACACAACTCTGTATACGTTTATGTACATAGCCTATCAACAATGTTACTCAGTTTTAATATAGAAGTAGTGATGCCAGTGAAACTTTATCTGCTCATATAAGTCTATTTTCTTCTTCATAAGACAGGAACAGGTGTCTTATTACAGTACTCTGCTAATTTAAGAGATCTGTGTGAACTCGTGATCACCTCATTCCATGCAACAAATCATACATTCAGTATACTTAAATGTATTTAACATGCAGGGTCACTCAAAAGCAGCTACAATGCATGTGCCCACACCCACCAAAACTGTTTTTTAGTGCAGATGCGTACTGTACATGTAAATGTACATGCATAGACATCTGATGATATAAGCAATCACACATCTGATCTCTGCTCAATTATTTAGAGATTGATCATCCAGATTGTAATACAACTAGTTTATTTCCTGAAGTTTATGTACATGTGCGTTGTAGACGCATGGCTAACTTTGAGGCATTACGTCAACCAATATTTGCCCCAACACCAGAATTATAGTTGGAACATCATTCAAAAGTATGAACAGCTAAGGGTCAGGCAATGTTTAAAATTTCTGATTCTTTGACTTTGACTTCAGATAATGTCTCCCATGTTTTGTTTTAAAATGGTAAGTGTGTAGTGGCAGAAAAATAGAAGTTGTAGTAGATAATTAAGGGGAGGAGTAGGGGTAGTAATAGGTAAGTGGAGGAGTAGGGGTAGTGGTAGGTAAGGGGAGGAGTAGGGGGTAGTGGTAGGTAAGGAGAGGAGTAGGGGTAGTGTGAAGTGGTAGGCAAGGGGACCGAGGAGTAGGGGTATTGGTAACTTGTACCTACTTACATACAAAAAAAATTTGTAGCTTAACTGCAATGAATAGAGGAGTTATAGCCTTGAACATCCAACCTGACCAGCAGTTGTTTACTGTGGTGCATTATATTGTTTACAAGTTATAATTGAATTATAGTGACTGTTTCACAAGTAGCTGCTGAATATAAAAATGTAATTTGCATGATAAAGTACTTACCATTCATGAGATATTATCAAAAATGTGTATTATTGCATTTTTCCCCTCTTTCGGTGAACACCTTAAATATTGAAGTGCTCACTGCATGTTGCATATGATAGGCCAGCTGACATATTTTGCTATGGGTACAATATTTTGTGATACCTGTACATTGATCATCTCTCATAACCACTAAGGAGTGTTTTCAGGATGTGCCCCTCCAATGATTGCATGTGTAATGTAGTCGATAAGGATAGCAGCAGCAACTTAATAATATACACAATACAAAAATACATCTTTATATATACACAGAATAGACAAGTCACACGATCAGCTGTTCTAGAATAGTCGACAGACACCCGAGGACTGCGCATGTGTCACATACAAGTTCGTTACATATGCATCATCAGAACAGGTACATGTACTTTAGCTAACTTTCACTCTTGAATGATGTTCCATTTTGCTGCCATCGTCTGAGTCATTTATAGTAACATATCTTCTATAGAACTGGTACTAGTACCCTCTGTCACATTCTCATTGTTGTATGCGATACGGCATGCACCTTTGAAACAATACAGAAACCAGCACTGGCCATTTGGGGTATAGCCCTCTTCAAACAAGCTAGGATGATTTTCATCCATATTAATGTACATGTGGCTCCTTTATTTCGAGTGTGCTTCTGGGAGAACCATGCCGCAACAGCAGTCTGGCTCTCATGCAGCAGGATGTTTTTGGGGCATATGCATGCTTGCTTCAGTGAGCTCTACTGCATGATATCGCTGAACATTACTATGGTTGTGCTTTATACCTCCAGCTCCGACGCATTAGTTGACTAGAAGATGCTTCCATTGTTGGCCCTTGCCCTACATGTAGCTGTTAAATAACTAGCACTGCATGAGTGTATTCAGTATGGTTTTAAAAATATAATCACATAGTAATATGTTATGATAGAAATAGTAGCGAACAACGAGGCAGTAGTGATTGAGGGCAATAGCATCAAGCATATACTGTACATACTGATAGTCTTGTATCCAGGCCCTAGTGATCCAGCTCATACAAATGAAGAACATAGCATATTTCCATGCAGAAAACATAAGCTCTCTTATTTCTAAATGTACATGCAGGGCCAGTGTCTAGCACATCACCTCGATCTACCTCAAGTGCACAACTCACCTTCTCTACTCCTTCATCAGCAACACCAGCAAACGCTGCAGTAGGCAAGTGTCCCCATTAGTGTACTGTGTGTACTTATATCATGTACAATGTTGTATATGTACGTGTACTTAGTGGTTTCACATTGGGGCCATTGGTTTCTAAATTACCCCTGGTATGCAAATATGCATGTACACATGTGTGTTTTCTTACATGTGTGTAGGCTATTTGCCATGACGTACATGTCAGCGGCGGATCCAGGATTTCTGGAAGGGGGGGTCTAATAAATATATTCACAAGCGGGGGGTGGGTACTGGAGGGGGCGTGCCCCTCCCGTAACAGCTAGGGGGTCTGGGGGAGCGCTGTAAGCTCCCCCAGTGGGGTCTGGGGCGAAGCCCCGGCCGCTTTTTCACTTTTGCGTTCATTTAGCATGAAAATAAGCATACTTTGATAGTGTGTTCATTATTGATAGCTAGCTATAGCAAGCGCAATATTCGAGTCGAATATAGCCTGCGTGAGTCAACGTGGATAAGGATAACGAATAGAAAACGCTACGCAAAGCCATTGTGACCGTATTCTGGTCTAAACGACACACACGTTTTACCTTTTTAAAATAGTATTATATACCTACTTGATTTAGCTCTACCTGTTTCCTGAGGTAAACTATCTTGTTTTGCAATTGATCGCTTACTTCTTGCTCGCACAATATTCCATCGCGCAGCAGTAATACTAATAAAACACTGCACGCTTGGAGGGCCTTTGCTTTAGACCCCCCCTACACACACACACTCATACACACTTTGGGTCGAATGCTAACTCGCTAATCAGTTCACTCGCGTTCACTAAACGCTTCGTTTTTCAATTCGTCAATCATGTAATTAATTATTCATAAGTTAATTTATTCATAACTGGTCGGGCCGAGGGGGGGGGGGGGGTCTTTAGACCCCTTAGACCCCCCCCCCCCCCCCCCCCCCCCCCCCCTGGATCCGCCACTGCATGTGTGTAGGCTACAGTGCCGGATTAACCATCGAGGCAAGAGTAGGCAACTGCCTATGGGCCCCGCGACTTTAGGGGCCCCGCGACAACACAGAATAGGATGTGGAGTGGATCAGGGGGCGTGTCCGGACACCCCCTTCGAGCGTCCTAATAATGAATCATTGACAATTAATAGCCGTTATCTATTGTTCTCGATCTCTTGCATGCATAACCGCATTAACCACTTCTGGTTATGGCGACGAAAGGAAACCGCTGGTATGTCAGTTTTCTGGGCTGTCATCTTGGAAAGAATCAACGCAGTCAGTAAATCATTACAAAAAGAAACGACAAAACTCAAAGGGGCCGTCAATCTGCTGAAATCACTGTCAGATTTTGTAACATCATTGTTTGATGAATACAAAGAGAAGGCAATACTCTCACGACTTTAATCGTTTGCGCAAGCGCAAACAGCATCATGTATGACGATGGTAAGTTGTACTTTTTGGATCAGACAAGTTTGGGATTGAAACCTATCTACCGGATATCTGCTGAGCTCAACTATTGTGTGCACAGGCATACGACAAAATTCAGTCGTTGTTTGGGTTTTTATTTGAATTTCCATCCACGAATGAAGACAGAAAACCGAGATATTTCGAGAGAATTAATATCCTTGTGATGTCGATATCAGAAAAGCATTTCGCATCGCAGTTTGAAGATTCCGATGATACAATACGCAACTTATTTCTGAAAATATGGCACAATCAACTTTTTCCAAATGTTTTGTCTGCACTAAGAATTCACAGATGCTTAATGATCACAAACGCGATCAGCCCCGGCGATCGAATATTTTCTACTACCGTGTATGCACACCCCTGTGCCACTGACATCATCAGAGTCAGTCTCATGCACGCCAATGCCGTTTTCCATGAGGATTGCCTTCCAGTGGGGTATTGTGGGTAGATATGAAATGGTTCCTGGTCGAATCACTCCAACCACATGCCATGTATGGATGCCTATTGATAGTTGCAGTCAGAACATGATGGTCTCCTTATTCCCTGTACTCATGGTGCTTGAAATGATCCATGGGAAAACTTTGTTGTAGCTGTTTTCACTAAACCTGTAAAATGCATGCTATACATACGACATGCCTCAGCAATAGTTACACTTGCAAATGCAGTATCTGCATTGATGACTCTAACTGTACCATGCCATGGTTCAGTTAGTCAAAACGCTTGAGCTGTGCCTGTTTTCTTCCACTCCTGCATGTACTTTTTAGTAGCCATTGCTTCCTTTCCCTCCTGTATTTCTAATGCAATGATCACCTGAGTCATGGCACACACTGCATCCTTTAGCTCTGCTCCCACTCCTTTAGGCTTTCTTGCAATCTTGGTCACATGGGGCATACCATCGGAGCCATCTTTTCCCCTCCATGCACTAATACACAATTGCTCCATGATGGAAACAATTTTGCAGCGCGTCACTTGTTGAATGTATCAATGAGTTTGCGAGCAGGTGCCCACTTGTCATTTGCATCTGAAAATTCCTCTGGGGGGTGGGGGTGGGTGGGGGGGGGGGGGGGGGGGGGGCAAAATAGCAAGTACTTCAATAGTTCTTCAAACCTTCCACACAATATGCCAAATCGACTCCCAAACTTTGGTGTGGAAACAAAACATCAACTGTGCTCCAGAGATCTCTTCGTCTGTTTTTGTGCATGTGAGTGCATATATGATGCCCAGCAGATTCCAAACCTCAATTTCATCCATTATCTTTTCCTTTGACAGCATTGCTTTATATAATTAGCACTCCATGTGATAGCATCTGTGTAGGAAAGGACATCCTGTAGTAATGGATTGGCTTCCTCTCAGTCATAAACATGTCATCCTCCCAAAGAAGCTTGGCACTATAATGTGGATGAGTTCTGGAATCTTCAAAAACACCTTCAGTGACTTGCCATTCAACACCATGACATATACAACTCAGCTCTGAACTAACTGCTGACTCCTGTCCATTACTAGTACCAGCTATCTTCCCTTTAACATCAGTTGTTTCACCTATTTCCAAATCAACATCATCCACTTCCTCTCTTTCCTCTCATTGAGAACACAGGGCTCACATTCAATCGAGATGTTGGAGTCAGTGTCACAGGGCCAGGGCTGGGCCATCCCATGAAGATGGATTTGTTATATTGTAATAAATACCATGTTTAATTTACAGCCCTCATTACAGTTGTTACAGCGAGTTGCATCAGCAAACCATTGACTGATTTGTCTTCAGCCGTTGAAAAAAATCGCTTTTTATACATAAACAGCTTTCTTGTTTTTATGGCCATATATGTTCAATATTACGTGCATGCATGTGCGCTGTGCAAGGGGACGGCACGACACACCAAAAACTGATGTTTGAAACACTTATAATTCCCATCCGCCACCATTAAATCATTCCCACTATAGTGGGTGTGGCATAGGATACTATCTTATGGCACGTTTAACTATTGTTTTAATGATTTAACGTTGGCTGATAAGCAACAAAACTGGCTATACGTGTATAGACTTGAGAAACTGTGACTTATCGTGCCAATATCAAACATCGGATAGTCATTGGCAAATTAATAGTGCATTAATCGCCAAAATCGATTTAATTTTTCTAATAACCGATTTGCAAGTTGCTATACTGAAACCTGAAAAATCGATTGTACTTTTTTTTTTCATAGTCGAAATAATCGATTTAGATTTCTGAAAATGGTTACAAACCCTAGTGTTTATATTTTATAAATGGAATAATAAGCTCCATGTTGAGCAATCAAAAAATCACCCTCTCAGCCTAATCATTGTATACGAAGTTGATTTAGTAGTGTATGTGTATGATTATATATCTTTTTTTTCTTTTCTTTTCTATATGCGTGCTATTTACACATTACACTGCAGCTGGTAAGTATCACTGTACATGTGCATGTTGCTGTATTATGTGTTTAATCAGTATCGATATTATTTTGCACACTTACATGTATACTTCAGTTCCTACTGATTGATTATATGGGCTAACACCATGCACAAGACTACTGATGATACATATTATTTTCTAAATTGAATCTGATTATTTATAGCTCAAAATACAGTATTAAATTGTTTATATATCAATCATGTAATGATTTACATAATGATGAAAAATCTAAATGTGTTGCGAGGAAAGAAACTGGTTAACAGTATTTTGTAAATTTATCTTAATAGTATCTAATCTGTTCCATTTCATATTACTATCCCCCTGTGCACTGCATGATAAGTAACATTTTTGAAATAATTTTAGGTAAAATAGATGTTATTTGATGTACATTTTATATTTACCTCCTACATTGTACTTTACAATGCACATCAAGACTCAGCGATCCAAATATCATCGAGTCCAACTGAAACAGTGATACATATCATGCCTACCATTGCTAATACGGAAAGAGACCTTTCAATTGGTTAGTTAGTTGAAGCCATGGTAAACATTTTAGCACTCTCATTTATCCCTGTGTGTTCAAATTATATTTAGGTGTAGTACCTATTGGAGTCATCATTGGAGTTGGAGTTGTATTTTTGCTGTCTCTTGTAGTAGCTATAATAGTAGCCATAAAATGTTCTTTTGTGAAGAGACAAGGATGTAAGTTAATTTTAGGTATGGCACATGCTTGTAGGTTTTGTGTTGGAAGTATAAAAATGTTAATTTGTTATGTTATGTATCATATGGAGCTGATCATTTGGAGGACATCCAAATGGAAGAGGACCATGCATACGAAGTGGTCAATAGCAAGACTTCCTCTACTATCAAGGATAATTCTTTTGTGGACCAGCGCAAGTTTTGCATCAGACATATAAAATGCTGTGCCGTTGATGTTTTTTTTTATTGCAGATCATTTAGAGAACATCCAAATGGGTGAGAACCAAGCATATGAAGTGGTCAACATAAGGACTCCCTCTGATATCAAGGATATGGAGCCATGTTCTGCATATGGAGTTGTTCAATAATTTAGAAAATATCAGTCTGCACATGTATTGTGATAAAAGTGATGCAATGTGAAGTTTGTCTTCAAGCTGAAAACAATAAACTGAGGCTTATTGTAATTGTTATTGTATCTGTAATTATGCAATCCAAAAGTACTGTACTGTCCTACTTGTGTACATATAGTATGATTTTTGATGTTATAGAATTCGGCTGTATCTGAGGGATGATACATGTAGGTCCCGGAGATAAAACGTATCATACCTCTAATGCCAAATTTTAATCGCTGGTAGGAAAATGTTATCCAAACAAACGGTGACTTTTGCAATACCTTTATAGCGATGGTTAAAGCAAGGCTTAGAGTGTGAAACTTAATACAGTGGTGAACCATTTTATATGTTCCACCTCCATTTATGCGTGACATCACGCAGAAGAAACATGAGTTCATGAAGACTCGATATGCTGAAGCAAATCAGATGATAACTGATAATGGATCTAAACTTGGTGAAGATGAATCTGATGGAAAGGAAATATAAATATAAATCATGATTGAAATGTCTGCCAGTTCAGCTTTAATTGGCAATTAATGTCAGCCTATACTTTATGAAGCATCGTTTATACCTAAATACTGACAAATACATGTTTCTTTTCTGTAATATGTGTAGTGGTCAGCTAGCCTCGAGGACCCACTGTATGTGTACATATCATGTACATGTAAGTCATCTAGGAGGTCACTTAATGTGTAGTCGTCACCTAGGAGGTCTTGCAACACATGCAAACCACCTCACACACACACACATGAGCGAAACTGAATACACATAATCCCTTTCTACCCACAGTCCTGATCCAATGTTGAATCCAATGGCTTTTCTTTGCGTGCCATGTACAGCAATACAATACCTGGACGTGTAAGTTTTGATGGTGTGTAAACACACACCACAGTACACTAACACTCACATACTAACACCACAAGGCATGTGGTGGACCTTACTTATGTAAAACTTTTTTCTTTATGTGTACCTGTACATGTACATGTATAACTGGAAATGACTGAGTGTGTACCTGTCAAACACAGACGACTTATGCATGACTGTATGTGAGTTATTTACATGTACATGTATAGTCATGCTTACGGACCAGTTTCCACTGGGCTGTGTGGGACCCCACTGGTGTTGGCACAGGATAAAATTATAAATGTCCATCCTGGATTTTTTTAGGCTGGTTTTTAACAAAAACTTACATGATAGCTACGTAAAAACCATCCTGGGATGGAGCATCTACATGCAGTAGGAATAGTGTTAGATCACCCTGGATTTGTCCATGTGAAGTATGAATATGATAAAATTATAAATGTCCATCCTGGATTTTTTTAGGCTGGTTTTTAACAAAAACTTACATGATAGCTACGTAAAAACCATCCTGGGATGGAGCATCTACATGCAGTAGGAATAGTGTTAGATCACCCTGGATTTGTCCATGTGAAGTATGAATATGATTATTGCCTCAACATGGTTTTTGAACCAGGGTAGAACCATATCTCATTCCACCCTGGACGCTCAATCCCAGGATGGTTTTTACGCTATTTCCACGCTAGGTGTTCCATTCCATGATGTGTTTTTTGTTAAAAAAAATACAGGATGGACGTGTGTAACTTTCCTATGTGGGTTTCCACTGGACTCAGTGGGCTGTGTCTCCATTTTAATTAGAGAGTGCTCACACACAGGGCTGCCCGACAGTATTTTGTAATAATATTAACCCTGTGGTAGTAGTAGTCAAACTGGTCTGCTGCTAGGTTTTAGAACCCTGTTCCTCGTTGGAATCAAGTTGCTTTGACACAGTAGCTTGATTAGTAGAATACAGTAGCTTTAGTGTGATACGGTGGATCTTATAAATGGTGGCTATTAGTGTGATACGGTGGATCTTATAAATGGTGGCTATTTTTTAATGACACTTAGAGATCACTTGATTCTATCACATGGTGTTTCCATGACAACATAGCCATGCCTACGGGTAGGTGCCTCTTCACACTTTCACACAAGCACATATTGCTAGCTACTGAACTGTGTCACTCAGTGTTTGCCAACTCTGAGACTCAGATCCTGCTGGGTGAGACTAGTAAACGTTTTAACAGCACTTGGGCATGGGATATAATTAGAGAGAGCTGTTTTGTCCTATAGCTTGCTGCGTATACTAGGCAGTAGGCAGGGACCTTTTATTAGGAGCTTGTGTGAGGGTCTACGAAGCACGTGATAAGGTAGTTTGATATAAGTTTCTCTAAAGATGTATGTATTAACGTTCTTTATGTGTGTGTGTGTGTGTGCGTGCGTGTGTGTGTGTGTGCGTGCATGTGTGTGTTTTTATTTTACATATGCAGAAATAAACAACAAACTGCACAGATTGACAGATATTTACACATTTGCAGTAATGCTTACGTAATGAGTCTGGGAACAAGACTAAGCAGGCCCATCCTAAATCATAGATATTCTTTGGTGCACCAAGGCATAACTTGCCAAAAACATTATTTCAAGTATCACAAAAACTAAAGATAATCACCATAGCAACCAAATATGAGTCAATACTTTATTTTTGACCCTCTATCATATCTAAATAAATTGGCTGACTTTGATGATATGTGACGGTTGCTATGGTTGTCCAATCGAATCAATTGATTGCATAACCTTACATCATATAAATGTGAATAGAAAATTGTGTTTGCGTTGTGCATATTGTAACAGCTCTTCAGTCTTTGTAGCACAAAGTGTGAAATAACAGAGGCAACAATTATACACTCCCAAAAGTGCAAAAAATAATACCAGAATGAATGGACTCAATAAATCCTGAGACAATACAAAACTCCTTTAGGAAAACCAATATCTATGTACAAGATCGCAAGGCAGGCTCTGACATTGAGAGTTTGATGAAAAGTGTATATAAAGGTAGTTCTGTAATTTGAGTGTAAACTTTTATATGATAGATCCAAGTACAGGAGATCTTTTTGAACAAAAGCCTCTGTAAATCTATAGTATGACCTGTTTACTTTAGATAAATAAAGGAAAAATTGCTTGGGATTATATACTGCTGGACTTGAATCGCTTTCTGTCAACCCTACTGAAAACGCATTTTAAATGAATTACTAATTCCCGTAAAATGAAAAAAAAAATCCCTTCTGTAACTTCATAGTCACTAAGTCCATACACATAAATAGCTGATTTTTACTGCATTGATTTGAAAATTTGATTGGTTTGAAAGAAAAATGCAACTTTCGATTAATCATTTTATTATCTTAGTTAATTAATACATTAAACAGCATCCATATGTTGTCCTCAGTGTGGCTGATATAATATGAAAGTCTGAAGTCATTGTGTCAATCCTAAGCTTCAGTACATTAATCTAAACGTATTATGCAGTTTTGGCAAGTTATTGCTTGGTGCACCTTACTAATAATTCAGGGCCGCCGGAGCCGGGGCGGCTGGGGCGGCTAAGGCCGCCCCACTTTTTATTGGGTACAATAATAACTTTAATTAACTACACACTTATTTAGACAGCTGGTAATTCTTTCGCCGCTTTTTGTACCGATTCATAATAGTGTACATGTCTTGCAGCAAGTTGCCGCTACCCGAAATCGGTGACAAGGCACACCAGCCTTTGAACTTTAGCTTTTCCCAGCATGAATTTGGGAAATTATCAGTCGTGAAGCGCTCGTTCCAAGCCCAGTGGTTCCAATTAAAGGTGGCCATGGCTACAATACGATGTTAATCGTGCTCAAGTCGTGTGTCGTGGCTTACAAGAATAGTTACAAGAATAATTATCTACTACCACAACTTCTTTAACTCTTTGGGTGCACGTGCCAGATGTTATAATAATGATATAATTATGTACATGGTATACCTTGTGTATGTACATTACATGTATCAAATAATGTGTACTGTACATGTATATGATTTGCTCCATAAACTGTCAATTGTTGATAACTATACTTGTGTTAGTTTCTCCCACATCAAAAATGTGCACACATATCAATGATAGCATGTGACCTGTGGGATGCACTGGTAACAGTTTATGTAGTGTTGCTGAAATGTGAAGAGTTGTACTACTTGCTATGATTAGTTTATGCATGTACCATATTCCTCCTACTAAACTCATTGCATCCATCTTCAAGAACAGAATGGAGTGATTGTTGTACATCCATTTACATGTATGTCCTAGCTGATATCATGGACATTGGACTGTGATATATAAATATGCCCTTGGCACCCAAAGGTAGGAGACAAGTATTTGGGTCTGAATTTAAGGAAAATGATTATTGTACGGGCTTTTGGTATCGATAAGCGTGATAATTAATATAAGTCATGAAATTAATGAGCCGCCCCAATTGTCGACTCCTTCCGGCGGCTCTGAATATCTATGCCTAAATAATCTATCAGTATGGCATGCCTAACCTATGCAAGAGCCAGCGACGCGACGTGATGGTTGTCGCAGGAATATGATATGATTGAAACAAAAATACAATTCCTGCCCGACGTAACGCAGCGACAAACCACGCCCGATACAGATTAACGGTGCGTAATAAAGGCCGTAGAACTCCGCTAGTTAGTTTTTTTTTTTTTTTGGGATTGTAAAATTTACAATATTAAATATTCGAATATACAACAAATGCACAATACGAGTTAAATGATGAAGTTAAATGATATTGATCAACCAGATGCTTTCTAGTCCAGAGTGAACCTAGATTCACTATGCACTAGCTCTACTGGGAGGGGGACACTGCAAGGTACGCGCCCCTTTGATGAACGAGCTCCTCTGATGCATAGGATGGATGAGCGGAGGAGAGAAAAGGACAGACGGCATCGCAACCATCCAATGGTTTGGCTGTAGGATGAGTTCCATTTGGAAGCTAGCCGGTCTGCAAGGCGTTTATAAAACATTGTTGCAATTGGACCCATTCCACCAGTAGTGGAGAGTACGATTGGGGTGAAGGAGGCATGCTCTATGTCCCTGATGCGTTGCTCATAATTATGCTCTTTGTTTTTCTTTTTCATGTCTGCGGTAGCAAGCACTGGGGTGTGGGTGTGGTGTTAGATGGAGCAAGTGGGTTGAGAACTCTGACATCAAAAAACTTTTTTTCAAAATGGCCACCCCAGAAACCATCAGCTGCAATGTCTGATCTTGCTCCAATGTCAGTGATGGTAGAGGCAAGTTTGGAGGTTTCTCTGGTAACTGGTTGTAGGGTTGGTTCGATGGTTACATTGTGACACACTTCAGACAGCAAATTTGCAGTGAGGTTCCGAATCTCATTGTGGCGTAGGGTAGGATAACCTCCAAAAGGACATGAGAGTGCATGTTCTGTAGTGAATGATTTCCCACAGATGCAATGTGAAGGTGTGTTAGGAGGGTCCCATCCATATCTAAGTGCAAGGGCATCGCGAAAGGCACCTTTGTGCAAAGCAAAGCCGTGTTCAGAGATAGGAAGAGTGGTAAGCCAGCTGGAAGCACCCTTCTCTTGAGTAAGGACCATTGATCTCTGGGAAGACTCAGACAACTGTGGTAATAGGTGGCTGCTGTGTCTTGGGTTTGCTGTTGCTTCGATTGATGAAGTTGCTTTTTGGCCTGGATTTATGCCTCAATTACACTGAGTGGATAGTGTGTTTTCTTTTGCAGGATGAGGTTGTATAATGGCTTTGTGACTGTCATTGAAGCATCAAACTCAATGGCTGACAGATTGGTGGGGATGGTGAAGCCAAGACCGCCTAGTCTTGGAGGCAAGTAGTCGCTCGAGATCGCCAGGAGGAGCTCTACCAGTTAGGGATGGGATAAGGTTTGACCTTATTATGTCTTCAATGGGTGTAAAAAACGTGCCTATGTTTGGAACAGTCCTGGCAAGGTAAGTCCATTGGTGAACCACACTGTGAGTGAAGGCTGCAAAGATCTCATGTGGTTGAGTGATTGCAATTGAACATAAGGTCTTCAGTTGTAGGCACCACTTACATGTAGCAACCTTTTTTTGAATAGATTGTGCTACATATGTTTCTGTACCAAGAGGTGCTCCGAGGTGTGGTCTGCCCTCACTTGTTATGTTCACATTTGTGCCTAGAAAGGCTGAAGTGGCGGAGGCAAGGTGTGCATCTTTAATTACTAACCATCTTTTTGTGGCATTGGCATAATAGCCATAGGAGGGTCCAATGGTAGTAATTTTTCCCACCATTCTCTTAGATTGTGTATGGTTCCAGTGGCTGAGGCATCATCAGCATACCATACTTAGAGGATATCTCCAGTGGACCGCTGTATGAGTGGCAAGATGCCCAGGGCATACATAGGCATTGCAAGCGGGTCCCCCTGTGTTGTTCCTTCCCTTGAAAAGATGATGGTATCTTGGACGAACAATTCAGTGGCTGCACGATATGTTAATTAGAATTGTGGCAAAAGCAGGACACAGAATTTGAATGTTGCGGAGAGCTGCTTCACGGTTCAGAGAGTTGAAGGCGTTGTTGGCATCGATTAGCAATACTGCTTCACATTGTGCTGAGTGGAAGGAATCACGGATGGCATGTATTGCTGCTTCTGTTCCTGATATTTGACCTGCACATAGTTGTATTGAGCCAGCTGCTTCCTGGATATCAACTCTCAGAATAGAAAGCACAGCTTTAGATATAATGCGTCTGGTAACTTCACATATTCCAATTGGACGAACTCCTGGGTTCTTATCAAGCGCAATAAGGCGACAAGCCAGGAAAGGAGCAATACCACAGGGGTCAACAAGGGAGGTACATAGCCTTCTGGCAAGGGCTGCTAGGGACTTGCAAAGCTCTACTGATGCACTGAGGAAAGAGGTACATAGTCGCCTCCAGCCTTTGGCATCAATTCCGGAGGGTCCAGCTGAGCCTTCAGTTTGTAGCACAGCACTTTTGATAGCGGAGGCATCAATGCCGTCAAAGATAACTGAATGAATGACACTTGAGTGATTGACATTGATGATTGTATCTGGGTTTGCAGGTTGGCTTGGGGGGTGCTTGCTAGTTAGTATAATACTGCTGGCAATCATTTTTCCCAGCAGATCGACCCCCGACAATGCCAGAAGCCATTGTCCAATTGAATTCTAACCAGATATGGTTTGTACGAATATTGGTATTTACCGGTAATATGAAGGTCACACGTACACAATGTAGCAGAGTCAGAGATCGATCTCGCTCTGCTGTAGCAGACATATTAGGCCAGGCTCGTGCTAGTCCCCAGACTCAAATGTTCCGCTTGCGATTATTATTATTTTTTAAGTTATAAATTGTTGTTGATCAGCTTCAAATAATGCCTACCAAATATAAATACGCGGAGGGAGAGAGAGTACTTTGTTTCCATGGTCCACTTATGTACGAGGCGAAGGTGCGTATTATCATTTTTAATCAGCTTTGATCTAGGCTTTTAGCATGGTAAATATTGCCTTTTTGTCTTCAAAAGGTCATTAAGGTTCAAATGAAGGAAAAGATACCGCAGTTCATGATTCACTACAATGGCTGGAGTAGAAGGTACGTACTTTTGTGTGTGTATGTGCGTGTGTACTAGTACGTGTACGTGCGTATGTATTTTTATATGCGTTAGAGCGCGCGTTTATATTCAGAAATGTTCTACACAAGTTGTTGGCGCTCTAAAGTGCTAGCATAAGAATTGTGTGCCCACCCCCCATTTCTGCTGGTACTGTAAATGGGGATGTGATTTGTAGATGTCTTGGTCTCTTGCATATAATTTTGCCATACATGTACATCTGCATGTACGTGTACATACTCTTCTCTCACTTTCCTCCTCTCTCTCTTCTCCTATCCACAAAGCTGGGATGAGTGGGTTGATGAAAGCAGGGTGCTAAAGTTCAACGATGCCAACCTCCAGAAGCAGCAAGAGCTACAAGGGCTTCATCCCGAGTAAGACATAATGTTGTCATGGCACCAATACTGTAATGGTTAATTAATGGTTGATAATGGAAAGGGAGAAGAAAAGAAAGCTGTGATTGTTTAAAGTGAAGTACATTTACATGTACATGTATACATGTACATAATAAGAATTTGGATAATCTTGAGTGCTGTTACAGCTGTAGTTTAACACCACATCCATGGAAAATGCGTGGAATTTTTGGACAAATGGAAGAATAATTAATTTTCTCCAAACAGAATTGCTTGGTTTTGAGTGCATTATGAGGCATATTCCATTTAGCTGTATCTCAAATAAATGTGCCATTGGCTCAAAACTTCATTACAAAGTTGAGTGATTCTAGTGTACATATATCCCTTCTTGGTCATAGCTGCATGAAGTGTCATGTACATGTAAGTGGTTTAAAATTGAGTCCCAAAGGTACATGTAAATGTAATGAGCTCTTGAGGTGCATCACAAGATAACGAAAAATCCACGAGTGATAAAAAACTGCCCCTTGGCTGTATCCGAACAGTTTTTTCTTGGGTTGGACTTGCAAAGCTTGCCTCCGCTGGCAGTTTGGATGGATGGACCCTGCTGATCAATGGGAAACGTGAACCCAATATAGTGTACATGTACCACATCAAAAACTACTATACATACCCATTCAACTTTTTCAATCAACAGGGAGTCTTATTAAACACTATTCCAAAAAACGTATAAATTACTCTTTACAGGCTTTTGATTATGTTTTGTTCCAGTAATTATAAATATACATATATGTATCCACAAAAATCCTCAAAATTATTTCCCTGCTTGTCGAAGTGCATGATGTACAGTGCATACATGTACATGTACATGTATGTTCAGAGTATCACATACATGTAGTAATATCACACATATTACATGTACTGTTTAAAAAATTTACAAGTACATGTAAAGTACATGTACATGTATGTATTTAGTCATTATTGATTTTAATTCAAAATTTCTTCTCATGCTGGTGTAATGTGGGAGATTATACATGTACATCTACATGTATGTGCACATGCAGGGTGTAATAAACATCAAATGTTTAAGCTTATGACCTATTCCGCACTGTTTTTACATGTACATTTATAGCAAACAACGGAAAGCAAAAAAGAAAGAGAAGCCACGAAAAGGTATGTCCGGTGTTGCAGAGTGGTATGGTTTTGCTAGCATTTCTTGTGCCTGAACTTTAGCCCACTTTTAAATTTCTGTTGGTATTGTGCAAGCACAGCATTATGCTCTAAATGTTTCAATTCTTGGTGATGTTTGCAACCCATTGTTTTAATGTAATGCACATGTACATGTACTTGTATGTAATGTACACTGTGTATACACGTTGTACCAATATATACATGTACATGTATGAAGGCCCGCCCCACAGTAAGCTACTCACTTATGTAATTACTCGCATATCAGACCACATAATGCCATAAAGTAACACATGTGTACATGTACATGTAGCTACATGTAAATAGACTTACATATGTACATGTAGCCCTTGAGCTGCGATGGGTGGCTAAAGAGTGAACTCTTATTTTATTCATAACCTACGGTCTTTTTTTTCACCCCGCTTTCACAATTGCAGTAGTTGTAGACGTTCCGTTTCTTATAAAGCGTTATCCCTGGAAGATTTGCTTCTAAATTTGGAGCAGTAGTTTAGTATTTACCCATGCAAGAGCATGCACCATTCAATGAATTCACTTGTTGCAACACACATACAGTGTAGGGGAGGAGTGGGTTAGTTGAGCCACTTTTTAGGTTTAGGTTTATACTGCCTCTGAGGTTTGGTATTAAGCAGAGGTTAATACTCTGATGTAAAGGGGCATCACTTGGGTACATGTCATAGGAATGTTAGAGACTGGGGATGTACGTGAGAATAGGGACATTATTAAAAATCAACAGGTGTCAAATGGCACAACTAACCCAGCCAAGTGGGTTAGTTGTGCCAGGTACATGGGTCAGTTCAGCCATAT
This sequence comes from Spongilla lacustris, assembly GCA_949361645.1. NCBI lineage: Eukaryota > Metazoa > Porifera > Demospongiae > Spongillida > Spongillidae > Spongilla > Spongilla lacustris. The sequence continues at coordinate 23,848,781 of OX442415.1, forward strand.
GCTGCCTTCAGCCAAAGTTAGTTGCATTGCACAATAATTGCTAACATAAGTAGGTCTAGGCCTTATGTTGTCAAATCATTGATAAAAGCAAATTCATACACTAATGCATGACACTTTTTCAATGAGAGCTCTTGAAATTGATCGGCAAGTGTTTTTAACGTTATTCAAAGTCATTTTTCTATTTAGAAATTAAAACAGAATACTTCTGAGATTGCTGCATAGCCAAATAAGCATAGCTCACTATTTCTATTACGTCAATCAATAAATCATTTTAATGCCATACAATTGCAGCTAAAGCGTATGGCTCAACTAACCCCCTTTGCAAATGGCTCAACTAACCCCACTACTAACTTTTCCTGTAACTAGCTAAGTTGTATAAAAAGGAAGCAAAGTATAGAATTCATTATAAACATAAATATAGCTGCATACATGTACTTTCAAACACCCAAGACTGAAACAAGAATATAGTCATTGTGTAGAAATTATGAGGGCACAAACCGTAAAAACAGAATTTCACTTTGATCATCAAAATTCTTATTTTTGAATTTCATATTCTGATGAATACTAAAACAAAATCCTAAAGTCGGACAAAAAGCTAGTCATAACACTTAATGCCAATATGTGTTAACATAATTCAATTATGTTTCTTCATGGCGCTAAAACAGGGGGTGGCTCAACTAACCCAGTGGCTCAACTAACCCACTCCTCCCCTACATTTATTCACATACACAGAATACATGTACATGTACCTTTGCAGTCATTTCCAAACACCTTACATGTACATTTACAACTGCCCACAAGAAAGGTGCCCAGGATATATATGTACATACCCAGACTACATGCACACAGACCTGGGGTGACTACATGTACATGCACACAGACCTGGGGTGACTGCATGCATACAGACCTGGGGTGACTACATGCACACAGACCTGGGGTGACTACATGCACACAGACCTGGGGTGACTACATGCATACAGACCTGGGGTGACTATATGCACACAGACCTGGGGTGACTGCATGCACACAGACCTGGGGTGACTGCATGCATACAGACCTGGGGTGACTACATGCATACAGACCTGGGGTGACTACATGCACACAGACCTGGGGTGACTGCATGCATACAGACCTGGGGTGACTATATGCACACAGACCTGGGGTGACTGCATGCACACAGACCTGGGGTGACTGCATGCATACAGACCTGGGGTGACTACATGCATACAGACCTGGGGTGACTATATGCACACAGACCTGGGGTGACTGCATGCACACAGACCTGGGGTGACTGCATGCATACAGACCTGGGGTGACTACATGCATACAGACCTGGGGTGACTACATGCACACAGACCTGGGGTGACTGCATGCATACAGACCTGGGGTGACTACATGCATACAGACCTGGGGTGACTACATGCATACAGACCTGGGGTGACTGCATGCACACAGACCTGGGGTGACTGCATGCATACAGACCTGGGGTGACTACATGCATACAGACCTGGGGTGACTACATGCATACAGACCTGGGGTGACTACATGCATACAGACCTGGGGTGACATGTACATGTACATGTATTTGCACATGTAACTCACCCTGAACATTTGTTACAAGGGTTTGTAATAATTTTATTAATGAAGTACCGTCTTTCACAATTCGTGGCAGCACTTATATTTAATGTAATACATGTACATGACACTGTACATGTATGTACATTGATGAATTATGCCAGTTGAAAAACTGATAAGTAGTGTCCAAATTTAGATTGCCTTGACCTACATGTAGTATGAACTGTGTATAACATACACATGTACACATATAAATACACTGTGCATGATTTGAAACTTAAATCCTTGTGTAGAAACGGAGTCATCATCCCGCCGTAGTAGCAAGAGGATGAGGCAGGAACAGCAAGAATTAACTGTAAGCTGCTTGTTTTTCTTCCCAAGAAAACATTGTGACTTTCAATTTATACATGTATGTACAGTGTACATATACATGTATTATGATGCTTCATTTGAACATTTATTCTGCAGTACATGTATATTTGTGCATGTGTGTTTACATGTAACTACGCACATATACATGTAGCAATGGTTGCCTACCTGTGCTTGTGTGTTTACATGTAGATGTACTTGTAACTACGCACATATAGCAATGGTTGCATACTTGTGAGCATACATGTAGCAATGGTTGCATACAGTACTAGTCAGAAAAACGTTTCCCACCGTAGAGTACTGTTCCTACGGTGATACGCTAAGCACGTACAGTAGTTAGCGTACAACATGATTACCCTATGGTAGAGGAATACAACACACAGTGACTACGCGTATCAGCGTTGCCATGTTTACATATGTACATGGTGCAAAATGTATGCCATTCTTTGAAAGCTGCTGGTACTTGTGTTCGCGCGACAAAGCGACCAAATTCTACTACCCGAACTATGCGCTCAATGTTTGCGCACCACGATAATTAAATTACGTGGAACATAGGGAAACTTTTCTGACTGGTACTGTACATATGCATATGTGTTTAACTTTGCACATATATGTAGCTACATGTACATGTACATGTACATGTATGGTTGCACACTTGTACATGTACATGTATGGTTGCACACTTGTACATGTACATGTATGGTTGCACACTTGTACATGTACATGTATGGTTGCACACTTGTACATGTACATGTATGGTTGCACACTTATACATGTACATGTACTAATGCATACTTACATGTGTGTGCATAATCCATATATGCCCATGCATGTTTAATGCATGTATTTTTATGCATAAGGAACCTAATCTGCATCAAGAGGTGAAGGTGGTTATTCCAGAGGAACTTAAGAAACATCTCGTGGATGACTGGGACTTTGTTACAAGACAAAAACAGGTGAAGGTCTGGCTAATTGTACATTTAGTACGCAATGTATTCTGCTGTACAAGTAGATGATATGCTGTACACCCTGTAGATCTACTAGATCTCTACTTCACACACCAAACTACATGTATATTATGTGTGTACTTGTAACAGGTGTTGTGAGGTAGTCCTGGACATTCACCAGCCTCCACTTCTATGATCACTGTCGACAGTTCATCAAATGTCAGTACCACCTGCTTAAAAGAATTCTTGACTGAACAAACTAGTCACTCAAAACCCCCACCCTACATGTACTTTCCAAGGGGCCTTTTCCACATTGTAATACACATGTACCATTCAGTGCGTAATTAGGGGAGGGGAATTAGCATGGGACATTATTATGCTGTTGTACTACATTGCTGCATGTACATGTATATCCAGCAAGAAGTACATGTACACAGGTTAGGGTCTGTCGGTAGTCATGCCTATACATGTACATGTACTACAGAATTAGTGATGGTTTTTGTTGATATTGTATGTTTATATGATATTCATAAGCACTGGGCTTATGAATATCATGTAAACATACATGTGTAACAAATTCATTATACATGTACATGTACATGTACATGTACAGTAGCAACTTATGATAGTGAACCATGGGGAATCATGTGAGGCTGGAGAGCTGGATCTTGTACTGAACGTCAAAAAATCTGAAATCATTACCTCATCCAGGTCCTCCTCCATCCTGATGCCCTTGTGGTTGAACCACAGAGTGCCACACTTTCGGGTTCTCTTGGTGATGTGGAGTCCACTTCTTTATCCATTCGTGACAAAACAGCGCTCTTGCAGGTCATGGGGAACAGGCTGAAATACCTTTGCACTCATGACAGCCTCTTACTGTTCCGTAATGCATTTGCAATTCCTAAATTAATGTAGTCCTCTTAAGGACATCACCTTGTTTCCTGTCACCGAGTCTCCACCTTTATGACAATGAACTACAAAACATGTTAAGCTCAATAACAAACACCCTTCTTGGTGATCGTGCATGGTTGCAAGCTTCACTCCCTGTGAAGTCTGGAGGCCTTGGAATAAGGAGCTTTTCACCTTGTTCCGTCAGCATACATGTATTTAGCCTCATCTAATTATGCTTCATTAGAAGGTCTTTTCTAACAATAAGGCATTAGGCACTATGTACATGTAATCTTGCAAATTTGTTAAATTATCAGCAAACTAAAGCTTTACTTGACTTTTACTCATACATGTATTCATATTCCAATTTGTACTACATGTACATTGTAGCTTCCAATTCAGACAATCCCATACTTTTCCTGCAGCTTTTGTGTTGCTGTTTTAGTCTCGAAATATTTGTCTAACTCTCTTTTGACAATGACTGAAGCCTTTTGGCCCACTCTAACTTTAAAAGTAATTTCTGCACTTGTTGTTCTATACAACTCTTTTACTCCATTCCAAGCTCAAAGAACTGTGATGTTCTCTGATGGTTGCTGGTTACCTTAATTTTCCACACGGCCACAATTCACGTTGTAATGCATGTATCTTGAGTATGTACGTGTACAATTATTAATTGTGCAGAACAATTAACTGCAAGTTCTACTGGTGATGTACATGTACATTTGTGTGTAACTATATGTTACATGTACATGTATCCAGGTGTTTAATCAATGTTACTGTTTTGAATGGCTATTAATACACTGTAATCGAATACAAGGTACATGTACATGTACGTAAAACATCTGAACTAAATCATTGTGCTTATTAAGTACATATACATGTACATGTACAATGTAATAATGATATGTACATGTACATTGTATTATTAATAAAGATAAAGTTTGATATTCACATGTACGTCTATTAAAGAAATTTGTACACTGCATAATTATAATCCAAATTGGTGACTTTTCTCTGTAACTCTTTACATGTACTTTGTAGTTGGTACGAGTGCCAAAGAAGGTTACTGTGAGGAACATTCTGCAGAAATATGAGCAACATGTTGCCACTATTGATACTGAAAAGTCCAAGTGAGTTAATGTATGTGTCAGAAAAATGTTGGTGCCACGCATTATGTTATGAGTGTGTCGGAGTGAATTACATGTACGTTAATTGCGTAAACATGTACAACAAGTTATGTGCGCGGGTACTTTACTGCATTGTCAAAACAATGAGACGCTTATATTGACGTACATATGTATGTACAAACAAAACCCAAAACTGCGTTTGAAGTACATGTAGTAACGTAACGCATCAGTTATAACGCAACAAATACGAACGTAGCATAAATTGTAATTATTTATGTACGCAATGTACTACGATTGAAGCGTAGTGCGTTTAGCTAACGCATACTGTAGATATATGTTGCAGTATGTCTACATGTATGTACATACATGTACATGTACATGTACATGTATACATGTAAGCGGTATGTACTGTAGTATTGTTATCCACACTGTAAATACATGTTACATGTACAGTACCGAGTTTACAATTTCACTCGACGTGCTTGCAGCTCACCTGAATGCACCCACCTACTCACCTGCAGATATGTTCCAACGTGCATTCAAAAGTATATTCATGCAGTAATTAACGAGCATCGGATGAAAGATGCACAAATTTTTCCTAGGTGTCCACAAAAGACTGTTTAATTCCAGATCAAAATTAGTCCAGTTACTAATTTTATTTACATGTACATACATACATTTAGCTTATGAGTTCGGCAAATAACATTCAACTACAGTACCAGTGAGAAAAACGTTTCCCACCATAGAGTACTTTTTCTACGGTGATATGCTAAGCACGTACGGTAATTGGCGTACGGCGTTCTTACGCCAGGGTATATTGGAACCAAACCAAATGGTTATGGGTTGTTGCATATGTATCGAACATTATATTGTTAGATTTGTATCTTTTATAGAATTCAATTTTATCTTTTAATTCATGTAGAAAATGAATAATTTAAATGATACAAATTTTAATAGCATAACTTTAAAATTGTTGATATACATGTAGTTATAAAACACACGGTGGGGTTACACAAAGGGTTGGAATGCTATTCAAATTCCATCAAACCTGGAAACACTAACAGACCTTGAGTTTTATTAACTCACTTTGCTGGAGCTCTCAACAATGTTCCGCAGCATATTGAGCTATATGTAATTATTTGCATGTACATGTACTGTACCTCTAACAATATTGAATGGGTGTTTTGACAAAATTACATGTACTTAACCACTTAACCTTGTTTGATTAATAGTCTTCAATAGTGTACATGTACGTGTATATCAAGAAAATGAAATTGTACATGTAAATTGGTTTCAATCCTGAGTTATATTAATTTTAAAGTGTTGCATTCTAGTGTTGCATTTATGTTTCGTGTACATGTACATGTATTCTACTACATGTATTTACTATGAACATGTACACACTGTAAATGTGTTGTTCTCAATGTCTATTAATGTTAGCTTTAATATTTCACATTCTCAGAACTGGTCAGATAAAAGAGATCTGTGATGGTCTGTTAGAGTATTTCAACGTTATGCTTGGTTCACAGCTTCTTTATAAGTTTGAAAGACCCCAATATGCTGAGGTAAAGACTGCTTCTGCCTGTACATACAACATGTAATGTATAGTAGTGGTTCATGTATGTACTTGTATGTGTAATATTCTCAGCTCAAGTACAGTACCAGTCAGAAAAAGTTTCCCTACGTTCCGTGTAGTTAATTATCTTCGCGTAGAATCGTAGCGGGAGACCGTAGCTATGCGTACGGATTAGCGAAGTACACGTAAACATTGAGCACATACCTGTAGTTCGGGTAATAGAATTTGGCCGCTTTTGTTGCGCGAACACAAGTACCAGCAGCTTTGAAAGAATGACGTACATTTCGCACCATGTACATGTAATCATGGCAACGCTGTTACGCGTAGTCAGCGTAGAGACGTATTGCGATGTGTGCTCAATTCTGCTACCGTAGCACAATAATGTTGTACGCGTACTACTGTACATGCTTAGTGTATCACCGTAGAAAAGTACTCTACGGTTGGAAACTTTTTTCTGACTGGTACTGTACATGTATGTGAAACATTCATTTGAAAGTGGGGAATTCAGAAAATAAAGAATTTTAATGTGTACTTAAGATGATCTGATTTCAGTTAATGCGTTTTATTTGGTGTACATGTATTTATTTGAGCTGTCAATTTTATGCACAAGTCAGCTGCTACTGTATTAACTAATGTTTTGCTTAAACAGCCAGATCAATATTACAGCATCAACGTCCTCTGAAATCATAGACAAAATTATCTCATTTCTTCTATAATCCAAGGGTTTACATGTACATGTACATGAACAATGTACATTAAAAACTATTACGTCCTCTGAAATTGTAGACAGGATTTTAACACACACAATGTATTATCTCATTTCCATTTCTTGTACATGTGTAATCCAAAGGTTTAAAGTAAGAACTATTTAATTTGATAGTTATTAAATTATACAATCTTCATTGTTTGAGCACTTGTTGAAGTTTGGTACATTCATGTATTTGTATGTTTGATTACATGTACAGTACGCATCTTCATGTGTTACACTGTGAACGTACTGAACAGTTGGGGGTATAGCTCAGTGGTAGAGCGCGTGCTTTGCATGTACGAGGCCTCGGGTTCAATCCCCGATACCTCCAAATTTTTATTTTGTGTCTCGTCTACAGTGGAAATCGTGATACTTGTCGTTAAAATTTTTTGAGTGTGTTTTAATGTTAGCTTGATTTTTTAACATTACCTGTATGCAGTATTGAAAATCTGACAACACAGTGTTGTTGACCAAACATTAAACAAGTACCGGAAATAAGTAAGTGTCACGTGACTAACACGTCTGTTTGTTTTTGTTTTTAAGTGTCCCAGTCCAAAAAACGGATTTGTAGCATATTTCTCAGCTCTGAGGCAGCAGATCAACACAAAATTTGGTATATAAGAGAAAAACAAACCTGCCAAACGTTTGGCCGAGTCATATTTCAAACCCGGGAAATACTTTGTGTGTTTTCATGGGAGACACGTTTGTTTAGGTCGAAAAGCGTTTAGCATGCTGCTTTGCACAGTGGGCGTTATACGCGACAGTACATCGATTGTTATACCGAGGGATGGTTATTGCACCATAGACACCTATGTTTACAACGTAACAGTTAATTTTACCGTCAAAATTCTGCTTACAAACGTTGAAGCTTAGAAAACACGCCATTTTGGAGTGAATCTCATTACAATTATGACGTTATTGGCAATTAATTAAAGGTTTTGTATTATGGCTGAAGATGGGAACGGCGAATACGAGAACCAAGTAAAGAGGCAAATCATGCTTGGGCATCGTTGAAGCGAAGGAAGGCTCGGAGGGGTAATCCGGAAGCTGCCGCTTTGAATTCGAAGTGGTGGTCGGTAGTTCCTCAAAGAGCAGAAGGACGTATGCTACTATCGCAGAGAGTGCAGCCAAAGAATTGGAGTCCCTCGCTGTACACATGCCAAATGCGTCCGATAGTTCTGGAACATACCAAAAACATGTGACTCACATTTGTTTGGGCATCAGTGGTCGTTGGATACCTCTATGTAGTACATTCGTAATGCAAACACTCTTGCATCACTATCGGACACATTTGGCATGTGTACAGCGAGGGACTCTAATTCCTTGGCTGCACTCTCTGCGATAGTAGCATTCGTCCTTCTGCTTTTTGAGGAACCTAGCTGCTTTGCTGACCGCTTCGAAGCGGCAGCTTCGCGATTACCCCTCGGAGCCTTTCTTCACTTCAAAGGTACCCACACATGACTTGCCTCTTTACTTGCTCGCCGCTTTTTTCGCTGGTTGATGTTTGGTTCTTAGAAGAACCGTTTTCGCAATTGAAACCGTTCCCGTCTTCAGCTACAGCATCGAAACTTTAATTAATATTATGAAATTGTTACAATAACGTAACAATTGTAATGAGATTCACTCGAAAATGGCGTGTTTTTTAATATACAACGTTTGCAAGCAGAATTTTGACGGTAAAATTAACTGTTACGTTGTAAACATAGGTGTCTATGGTTCAATAGCCATCCCTCGGTATACAAATCGATGTACTGTCGCGTATAACGCCCACTGTGCAAAGCAGCATGTTAAACGCTTTTCGACCTAAACAAACGTGTCTCCCATGAAAACACACAAAGTATTTCCCGGGTTTGAAATATGACTCGGCCAAACGTTTGGCAGGTTTGTTTTTCTCTTATATACCAAATTTTGTGTTGATCTGCTGCCTCAGAGCTGAGAAATATGCTACAAATCCGTTTTTTGGACTGGGACACTTAAAAACAAAAACAAACAGACGTGTTAGTCACGTGACACTTACTTATTTCTGGTACTTGTTTACAAATGTTTGGTCAACAACACTGTGTTGTCAGATTTTCAATACTGCATACAGTTAATGTTAAAAAATCAAGCTAACATTAAAACACACTCAAAAAATTTTAACGACAAGTATCACGATTTCCACTGTATGGTTAAGCAACATGTGCGGTTTACGGGAGCCAATTAATTTAATAAAAACATGAAATACTTACAATTACACAATGTAGATGATAAGTAATTAAAAAGAGAAATAATAAGACAATAAATTTACTCCATGAATGAGGCCAGAGGAGCACCATCATCAAACCCCAGCCCACTTCTCCATTTGGTGCGGGATCCTCTAAGACAGAGGCTCACTGCTCGAACCCCTGCAAAAGCAAGCCGTGATCTGACATAGCTGCTGGTAATGGAATAGGCTTTGTCCCACTTGGAAGACAGAGCAGTGGCCATGTGCTTTAGGAAGTGACTAGCCTCTTTGTGTAGTAGTCCTTTCCACGGAAAGGACAAATGGGGTGAAGGTGCCTCTTCTGTCTTCAACTGCCTTTTTGTACATTCTCTTCTTCTCCAATGAGCTTGACTCAAGAATGGCATTAGGTGCTCGATGGCAGTGTGATGGGGCGTCAGTGTCTATGACACAGACATCAAACAACGCCTCCACCTGTGGTTGCCAAACACCTCTGATTCCCAGGTCAAGCCTTAGTCCTGGATCACTTGAGGTGGCAGTAGCCTCATTGACAATAGGCTCCTTTATAACTTGGGGCCACACCTGACTGGCAAGGTCACCAAGGCAGTCACGGATCTCATTGTGGCGTAGTATAACAAGTCCCCCCTTCTTACAGTCTAGGGCATGTTGGAGGGTGAAATCAGCTCCACAACCATCACATTTGGCTGGCAGATTAGATGGATGTACATGTGCGGTTTACTAGTAACAAAGACAACCGGTAATTAAAATCTGATTGCTACATGTACGTGTACATTACATGTAAAAAAATCTATATTAATTTGTACTGCATGCATGTGCATTACCACGCCTACAGGTACAAGTGGCAGGTGCAATTCGTTGAGCTGTTCATGCAATATATTACACATAATTTGTACATGTACAATAATCCCTCAATTATTTTGGAAGCGGGAGTTTCAGCAGGATCAGCAGCCAAAGCAGCAGAGCTACGTAAACACTCGAAGTATGATGTCAAGTGCTCCGAACTAGGGTGGCGGTGCACTCCCTTAGCCGTGGAAACCTACGGAGCATGGGGAGCTGAAGCATGCAACACCTTCTCTTTTATTGCTTCCCGGGTTGCCATCATGACCAACAAATCAAAATCAATAATCCTGTCCAACTTATATGGCAAACTGAGTATCATCCTTGTCAGGTCAAATGCCAGAGCCATAATGCTGAGATCCCTGATGCCGGCTGCTGGAGGTTTCTCAGAGAACTTTTAATAATAATTATAACAATAATGTATATAGGTAGTTTAGTTTGCACAATACATGTACATGTAATATCATTAAAATCACATGTACATGTCTACTACATGTATAAAGGAAAATGATACATGTAAGTAATTCGCTCTTATTATTATGCTGTGTGGTATTGATAATGATACATAATTTGCATGCTATTTATTTAGATTCTGCAGTCCCACCCTGATACAGCCATGGCTGACTTGTATGGCATTGAACATCTGCTCAGACTTTTTGGTTAGTTTTGTGCATGTGCAGTACTGTACGTGTACGTGTATGTATGAGAAAGAGACTACAATGAGGTGCAAAGGCAACTTTCCAGGATAACCAACACAGCTAAATTCTATACATTTTGTATGTGTACATGTACATTAATTAAAAATTCAGTGCTCTATAACCCCAAGTTGGGCAGTCCAAATTTTGATTCATAAGAATTACTTGGTAGAAAATGCTACAGACTTCCAGAAAATTATTTTACCGCTTGCGATGGTAATGATCACTTACATGTACACATGTACCTGTACATGTAAGCTTGCTCCTGGTATTTTGAGCTGTAACCGGCATTTTATCACAGGCTCTTTGTTGCTTATTCATCATATTATTGTACATTGTATAAAAAAACATGGCTTGAGTATTACATTTGTTAGTAAGAGGAGTTGGTATTACATTAATTAGCATACATGTATGTATAACACTGTATAAGGAGACCATATACATGTACTGCTATATTATAACAACTCAGTTATATAATGAGTTACACATGTATGCTAATAAGAGTACGTACATGTACATAATCCTAAATTTTAAAGGCCTAAAGGTAATCAATTAATGTCAGTTTAAAGAACCGCACGGCATTCACAAAACTACGCTAGTAGGCATTAATTGTATCAGTAGTTTCATGTACAACATGTATCTATAGCTTAATGATACAGTGTTATTGTGCGTCTTGCACTTCTGGAAGCTGGGTTTCTTCTTTGAGTAAGGAATACATACAATGTATAGTAACTTTGAAATCATTCAAATAATGATTGGACAAAAAAAAAATTAACATAGGTACAGTACCAATCAGAAAAAAAGTTTCTCTACGTTCCGCATAATTTAATTATCGTGGTGTAGCATCATAGCATGGGACCGTAGCTACGGGTACTGAGTAGTGAAGTTTGTGTAAACATTGAGCGCATAGTTCTACCAGCAGCTTTGAAAGAATGACGTACATTGAGCGCCGTGTAATCATGGCAATGCTGATATGCATAGTCAGCATAGAGGCGTATTGCACTTTATGTTGTATCCTCTACCATAGGGCAATAATGTTGTATGCTAATTACTGTATGTGCTTGGTGTATCACCATAGAAAAAGTACTCTTTGGTGAGAAACTTTTTTCTGATTGGTACTGTACATATTTTGCGTTATTTCTACAGAATTTTCATATACATGTGCTATATGTACATGTATACATGTAAAGTAGCACTATGTGTGGAATGGCTAGCTAACTGCATACTTTGTACCCTAGCCTCGTCCCCAGGCCGTCAATTTAAGTTTAGGACGGCCTGGTAGCTATTGCCACTATGTTAGTGCGCATGCGCTGGCCATTACCTAAAAAACACGTAATCGTATACTTAGCTTGTAAACCGTTCCGTAAGCTAACTCATATCCGGTCTGCCTCGTTAAGGTTTTGTTTATAAATAAAATTAAAAACATCGCACACATGACGCGTATATGTATACGATGTCAAAGTCTTGTAGGATTTGTGACAGTGTTTTGTCTCGTACACATTATGTTGCACTTTTTTCAAGGGAATCTTTGGCATCAGATCTTGCAAACAGGCTCAGCAAGGTTGCCGATGTCACAGTGGCTTCTGAGGATGGTTTGTCCAGGTTCATTTGCATACCTTGCAAAAACAAACTTATGTCAGGAGAGTATTTTAGAACAATAGCCAAGGCTACTTACGAAAAGAGCAAAGACCCCACTCTCATTGCCTCTGGTAGTAATTCACAAGTCCAAGTTACAAATAAGAGAACTAAGGATTCAAGTGGTACTGGGGCATCTCCTCAGACTAGGCAGTGGGTGGTGAGTAGAGGGGAAGGAGGATATGCAATGTATGCACACACACACACACACACACACACACACACACATAGACACACAGACACACACAGAGACATACACACACACACACACACACACACACACACACACAGTTCTTACCAAAAGATGAAAACGTACACGGGACACAAGTGTAACAGAGAAGGTGCTTGTCTAGTTGGTACTGCCTCAGCAGCCCGCAGAGGTCCCCTCCCACCGGACACGACACCTTCGAGTACTCGCACTTTTACTCGTGCTTGTCCCTGCTGCCCAGCTTGATCCTCTGCTTGCAGCCTTCCGGGTCCACCTCGGAGCTCCTCCCGCTGTCCCTGCTGATCAGTCCGTTGTGACCAGATCCTCGATCTACCCCATCACGGCCCTGTTGAGCACCAGCTGCCCCGAGTCGCACAACTGCATGTCCACGGGGCAGCGGACGTTGTTCTCAACGCACTTACGACAGAAGGTGTGGCCGCACTTGATGGAAGAGGATAGGCCAACGCTTCATGAAATTCTGCCATTGCTTTGCGTGGAACGGTTTACGGAACGGTTTACAAGCTAAGTATACAATTACGTGTTTTTCAGGTAATGGCCAGCGCATGCGCACTAACATAGTGGCAATAGCTACCAGGCCGTCTTTTTTCCTAAACTTAAATTGATGGCCTGGGGACGAGGCTATTTGTACTCTGGCCCTAGAGCCTCCCACTGGATCTGGATGTGTGGCATTCACGGGTACATGTAGAGTTTATTCAATTAAAAAGTTGGTTTGTTAATACTAAACATTTTATCATCACACATCAACGAAAAGAAAGAAGAAAAACTGTCACACACTTGCACATACTTCGATCCATTGCATGGTAATTCTGTACTCTGATTACAAAAGCACATCACATCTGAAGTAGCATGTACATGTCAAATTTTGCAAGTGCACTTATACAAATTGAATTTACATGATAATGTAGCAAAAGAATTCATATTGCTACAGTACAGGTAAAATTATACTTATAAATGTGGTTCTTTGTGTTATTGTGACCTTTCACTTTTCAGTTCGTTTAGGTAACATGCTTGTTTGTACACCCATGGATGAAAGCAGTTTGTCACTCTTGCTTTCTCACGTTCATGACTTTTTGAGGTGAGGTTTACAGTTGTGTCATGTTGTAATTACATTGTACTCTATGGTCCTAAAGTGCATATACATGTGGTGCCTATGGTCCCGCTCAACCGCAAGGTTATACTCAAGTGCCACTGGTATTGAATATACATGTGTATGCTCACAAATGAATTTATTAGCAAAGTATGCTCACAAATGAATTTATTAGCAAAATTGTATAGAAGACAGTTGTACTATGGTTACTGTGTGGGAGCAAGTACAAAAGGTGGGAATTGCAGTTAATTATTGTACAAACTTAGTTGGCATGGTGGGTAGGCATTTCTGAATTGCTCAAATGTTACAACTGCAACAGCCAGTGCTGAAACTACAGTAAAATGCACGAGAGAGTTTTAACTCAGGCAGCACACATGTGACACACATGTGAATCGTGAGTAATTATTACATATACGTGTATTGAGCACTCGCAAAATGTATGCACTTTGCAAGTGACACTTCATACACAATGTATTTGTACATGTACATGTACATGAGTGGCGGCAAGCATCATTGAATGACTCATGTACATATTAGTAATTTGTGAGAGTGCATTTGCAAATCAGACGTCCTTAATGATGAAACGTCAGTGGTTCATTTTGGCAGTGGAAGAATTCAATTTCAAATATGGTACTTAATACACTTTACGGTGGAGACACACAAGACATGTACATGTGCATGTAGCTGTTCTCAAAGCAATAGACTAATAAGCAACTGAATTTTATTTGTATGGACAAAAGCAGCCCCTTTCTCTTTGCAACTGCAAAACGGTACATGTATACTGCTTGCACGTTAATCTTTACAAAGTGGTGTGGCTAGGATTACATGTACCTGCTCTCTCATTACAGCTTACGTGTACATGTATTCCACTCGTAGTGCGCATAAGAAGTGTACATGTGACATTCGTAGCAATGCTGCATTGACAAGCGATTAATGGATAACACATAAGAGCATGTACTATTCTTGCTATATGTACATGTACATGTACATGTATGTAGTGCTGAACAGATTAAATGCATACGGTTGCTACATGTAGGTTATACATGTACTTGTATGTGGTGGCACTCGCCTGAGACATACATGTACATGTAAATTAACATTAATGTTGCCTGCGTGTTTTTCTCATGGACGGTACTCTAAGACTAATCAACATATTGCAGATCTACATGTATAGGCTAGTCACATAATAGCAACAAAACCATTGCTAGTGTATTGGCACTTTCATCTTATATTGAGGCACACTCCACACCAGCAGCGCTTAAGACACAGCGGCGGATCCAGGATTTCTGGAAGGGGGGGGTCTAATAACTATATTCATAAGCGGGGGTGGGTACTGGAGGGGGCGTGCCCCCTCCTTAACAGCTAGGGGGTCTGGGGGAGCGCTGTAAGCTCCCCCAGTGGAACCTGAGGCGAAGCCCCAGCCGCTTTTTCACTTTTGCGTTCATTTAGCATGAAAATAAGCATACTTTGAAAGTGTATTCAATATATTGATAGCTAGCAAGCGCAATATTTGAATTGATTAATATAGAAGCCTGCGTGAGTCAACGTGGATAAGGATAGCGAATAGAAAACGCTACGCAAAGCCATTGTGACCGTATTCTGGTCTAAACGACACACACGTTTTACCTTTAATAGTATTATATACCTACTTGATTTAGCTCTACCTGTTTCCTTTGATCGCTTACACCATTCCATCCGCGTAGCAGCAATACTAATTAAATACTGCACGCTTGGAGGGCCTTGGCTTTAGACCCCCCCCCCCACACACACACACTCACACACACTTTGGGTCGAATGCTAACTCGCTAATCAGTTCACTCGCGTTCACTAAACGCTTCGTTTTTCAACTCGTCAATCATGTAATTAAGTTAATTTATTCATAACTGGTTGGGCCGAGGGGGGGGGGGTCTTTAGACCCCTTAGACCCCCCCCCCCCCCCTGGATCCGCCACTGAGACAGGCTGGAATTCTGGACTTTTTATTGCATGTAGGAAATTATTTCATCATCTGGTTAGTGAACACACTCACACCTTCCATCTGCATTTAAACCCTTTGCAATCAAGCTCACGTGTGGATAATTGTAATTGAATGAGCAGAAAATCCAGTTAAAAACATACATGTACAGATGTACATGTATAACCTTTGGAGTCGCCAATCTTAATGTGTTTGGTCAATCACATGAATGTTAATTAAGATTAATTCTATTACTGTTTATTATTATTTATTTTTCAGATTTTTAGAGACTTCACCAGAATTGCTATGCATGGAATACGACACTGCACCACAGGAGTACCACAGGCGAATGACCTAACTTGCATTATATCCGTTTTGTACTTGTCTTGAAGTGCATGATGTTGTTCGACACTGTTTTACACCATTTTATAATACTTGCTTGTAACAATAAGCACATCACTAACATTCTTAACAATGTACATGTACGTGTATGTACATTTGTTGTATGAACTTTCACGAGTACATGTATGTACTTCTGACTAGAAATGTCATCCACTAAGGACTGCATCTGCATGTATCCATATTAGTATTGTTTTGGTGCCCTGATTTACTTTATCATGGGAGAGGAATGCAGGAAACTGATCTTTTCTCCTGGCATGAATCATATAAATCAAATGAGCAGCAAACCTTTTCTATGAAGAAACTGATCTATGAAGAAACTGATCTATCACATTATTTACAGGTTGCCAAATGTGGATCTGTCATATTACCTTTCCAGTATGAAAGGCTTAAGTCCAGCAAGACCCATGCAATTGTCAAAAATTTCTCTGAAGAGGTGCATGTCAGGTACATGTATCTGTTTTTTTTTTAATCTTTACAGTAATTTAATCATTTAAACACATTGCATCCCCTGGTAATCTAGCAATAGTTTAATATGTTATTTCATCGCTCCTTAAAATTCACTCCTAACACTTACATTGTTTATTATAGTCACAAAAATGGTTTGATAACTAGCACTGAAACAGTTCAAAGCCTATAAATCTCTGGAGGCTTATAATCAGCTTGTTTGTGGATGGGTGAAAGCGTACTTACAAACGTGACTACATGCAGGACGGGTATACGTTAAGAAGTCTTTGCGACCAATTGCAGCCATGCAGGAAGCCTTTCCTTCGTCATTGTGACAATTCTAACTCGTATTCCCCATAATGGGTTCTTACTTTAGGTATCCTGTACAATCTTGTACCCTTGGCTACCATAGAATTGGTCAAACACTGATCGACAACGCAGATCCTAATTTCAGCCGAGCACCAATAACAATATACATGTATACATGTATACATGGCATTTTTACGGCCGACCAATGCAAGGACATTCCAATGCTTGTACGAACTCCTCCTGTGCCGTATTAATTATATAAGTGTGTAATAGAAAATGGCTTTTCGAAACTTAGAGGGACTAAAATGCATTGTGCCTTCTGAGTCGGCTGGGTCAGTTTAAAAACCGACTCTGCTAAACAATTTTAACTATCAAGCCCTATAGTTATGCATGCAGTAAATTTCGTTTCAATGCATCTAGTAGGCAGGGAGAAAAAAATTTTTTTTATGGAGTGGGGCCACTGAATATTACATCTGTGCAATAATGACCTTTTATTTTCAGATACCGTACGTGTGTCGGTGAAAAACATAAAACTGATGAAGAATTTTTATAGCGCAAGGACAAATATCACTCCATTGTCACGCTATCCATTGTAAGATCCCATACCAATCATCACTGTAAAGTACTATATACCTTATTGTTTCCTTGCATTCTGCATCACCAATCGCATGATACAGTCATTATGTACTTTTTACCCCTTGGTTAATCAGGAGAAGGTCCAATTAAATCCACTTCAATAGTGTGCCACACCTCATCAGTTACAGGTATAGGATGCAATTCAGACACACGTACTACTTTTCAAACTTTCTAAAAGTAATTGCACGTGTGTGTGTGTGTGTGTGTGTGTGTGTGTGTGTGTGTGTGTGTGTGTGTGTGTGTGTGTGTGTGTGTGTGTGTGTGTGTGTGTGTGTGTGTGTGTGTGTGTGTGTGTGTGTGTGTGTGTGTGTGTGTGTGTGTGTGTAAGTACCTGTTACTATATCCAGAAATGGCCCATACATAGGCGGTCATCTTGCTTTTTATTTCAAATTGAATTTAAACACTTGTAAAAGGTCCTATAAATCGGTCTGATCATGACATACGCACTTCAAAACATTATTCCATTAACCATTCTTGAACTAAAATCAAGATAATTTCTACCGCGCATAATTTATTCATCAAAATGTCATGCGTAATGCCTTGCGTCATCAGCCAGAATTATTCAACTAATATTGATATTAATTGAACAAAATGGTGAATAAATATATGCACAGTAAGTTAATTTAGAACTTAACTATACTAATAGGGTGTTAATAGCCGGACAGGCCGAGAGCGTTTTCGAACCCGATACGAAAGAGCGAGGGAGAGCCCGATATGGTTACTGCCAGCTTCTGGCCTGATACAAAAGTACGATAGGAACTCGCGATCGACTACTCAAGTACCGTAGGTCTCGACTGCCAAGGATGTCGATCGTCATGGACACTTTTGACCTATATAGTGGCGTGGGTTGTTTTCCTTATCGTGTTCTTTTAGCCTGCTTGCAGCTCGATGAATGAAGCGCGAAGGCTAATAGTCACGTGCTCTGATACAAAACATAGATATTTGCAAATGGCACTTTTCAGTACAGTTGCGACCTACGTAGGCATTTCAGCCTTACTTAGATCGATTAACATCAAATCTACACGTGCCGTATTTTGAATCTTTGTCTGCATACATGTGTATGGCCAGGCCAGAGTCAGTACTACACGCGCGCGTAAAGCGCTTTAATTTACTGCAAATCACCTTCGTGGGGCTTCACCAATGGAATAGCGCACTATCCCAATGCTTTAATTTTTTTTTAATTTTTCCCCCCCCCCCCCCCCCCCCCCCCCTTCTATGTTATGCCAATGCTTGCTGGCACGGCCCCCAAACCCCTCCCCTGTCTCTGCACAGTGTGTGGTTAGTGCAAACATTTTATGTGCATTAAAAACATACACAATTTGTCCTCTTCTGCTATTGCTATTACTAACAATGAGTGTACATGTACTGTGGCTGCACCATATGCACTTCTGAATGGTGTCAGCAGTTACTGTAAGTGGCTGCACCAATGCAAGTGTTGTATTTGGCTGGATTGTAGCCACATTGCTCCACCATACCAGGGATAGGAAGGTGGAGCGGAAGTTCTTAGATGCGAGTGGCATCCCATCTTTGAAGTGTAAGAGGGGTGAGTGGAACAGTGGCAGCATTATCTGTAGGCCTCCATTGCTAGAACTGGACACATGTGCCTGCCTTTGGTACACTCAACACACCTGCCCATCTGGTTTGCTTGATGAAGAAGTGCATGCCAGCTGAGTAGAGTGGAACGTAGGGGTATTTAAGTAAATTTGTTGAGCCTAAGGTGGGTACCCCTGGAGGTGTTGAACACTCCAGATGGTCAGTCTCAGCATTGGGTTCCTGGTGCTGCTCTTCCCCAGTACAAAACTAGATACAGGAGTGTCCTCAAGTAATATTTCGCCTCATCTCCATAGAAACAGTCCCAAACAGACTTTAACACAACTCTTGATATTGAACCCTAGAAAAAAAAAGTACCACGACTTATGTAAATGCCTCTACCACTAACCAAAGGTTTTGCATCAGGCCCAAAGCACACTCCACCCCCCTTCCATCATGTACATGTACTTGATTGTAAAGTTTATGGCATCAGGCACAAAAGGCCCATGCCACATACATGCACATGTAGGTACATCAATAGTGTTTGCTTCTTAGAACTTGGTACTGTCTAGCTTTATAGCTAACATCAGATTAGGATAACCTCAGTTTACATAGCATACAATGCCCTATTGTTGTTGACCTCTGAGCTGCAGAAATGAATATTATATTTATCTTAGGTACAACCGAGGGGGGGGCAAAAAACAAAGTGGAAGACACCATCCCCCAACTTTGAAGAGCTCATTGAGAGCATCACGAATATGCTATTCTTTTTTTCAGGGGGGTCTAGGAAAAAAAGTTATGAGGTATCAAAGTTAGGGGGGGGGGGGGGGGGGGGTCTTGGCAAAAAAAATAATTAAAAAAAATATTCATCACTTTTCTTAATTTTTTTTTTTTGCACTTTAGCTCGCACTACAGCAACATAATGATGGAATCATATTGTTTGTAGTGTTCATGGGTGTCCAATTCGTGCAAAGATAGGGCTTAACTGCCTATCTAGTGCGATTCTAAGCTATTTCATTGAAGCATATTATCACGTGACTGAGACACAATTCGTGGGCGTGGCCTTCATACCAATTCACTACCCAAAAGTGCAACAATTGAAGCGTCGCAAAGCAATGTAAAGATAAAAACTATACTAACGCTACTAAGTAAGCCACGGATACACCTGGTACTAAGTAACATGCATGAGGTCACGCCGACTCACGCCTCACGCGAGCATGCCCCGCCTGCTATTGTTTAAACGAGTACTTTACCAAATCATGAACGATAATGTGTGCCGTTCTTCAAAATCTTGTTGGAGTACCGCAAGCCTTAATTGATGGGCAGGGATGTAATATTCGATAGGCCTACAGCCTGTGCATTACGTCATGGCACGAGAGATTGAGTATCGCGAAATTCTATGGTACAAGTGAAACAGCGTCTCCAGCTGCAAGCGACGAAGTGACAACACCTGCAACAGCAATCTGCAACGAAGCCTGCTTTCAATTTGTAATATCATCTTAATTGTAGGTGTGGTCAATTGTCAATTACGTAATTATTTTAAGGGCGTGGTCGAAAAATGGGCGTGTTCGAAGGCGGAGGGGGGGGGGGGGGGGGGGGGGGGGTTGACCTGGCCCTTGGTTTTAAGAATTTTTGGGATGGTGTCTATAACTTTTTTTTTTGCCCCCCCCTCGGGTACAACTGTACATGTACCTCCAGCAAAATTAGCTTCCCAAACTACATGTATGTAGCAATGCTCCCTAGATGAAATAGGGGCTACGTACAAGTACCAAGGGCACCACTTACACTGTAGCATTGGGAAGACACACACACATACATGTACTCACACATACACACACATGCACACACACATGCACACACACACATACATGTACTCACACATACACACACATGCACACACACATACATGTACTCACACATACACACACATGCACACACACATACATGTACTCACACATACACACATGCACACACACATACATGTACTCACACATACACACACATGCACACACACATACATGTACTCACACATACATGTATACACATACATTGTACATGCACATGCATACACATATGCACACACATGCACACCACATACATGTACATACATACATGCACACACATACACACATACACCTACATGCATACACACATGCACACACACATGTTATGTACTGGTACAGCCATACAGATGTACAACACACACAAGCAATCAAAGCAATCACTAATATACCAGAATTGGTGGTCTTAAGTAAAGATGGCTTTTGGAATTTATTTCATGATAGTACAGCTGGTGCCTCTGTACCTCAGGCTTCACAGGACTTAGCGTAGTGCATCAGACACACACTCACCCCAGATCAGAGCACAAGGTGTGATTGGCAGTTGGTGACCTGGGCAGCCCCACTTCCAATAGTGTTAGGGTGACCTGGGCAGCCTTACTTCCTCATCTTCAACCTTACTCTCCCTAAGTGTTCATCACCACCATCTATCAATGGAATCTGGACCTAACTACCTACATATACATGTAGGCCTATACAGTGGGGGTTTTAGACAACAGGAATAACATAACCTGAAGCCATGAGCATACATGTTGTACATCTACATGTAGTATGTCTACATGTATATGTATGTAAACTGTGTAAACAAAAGTTATGACCAGTACATGTGGCCTTCCAAATTTTAAGCCCTACTATTACTAACATACACACACACACACACACACACACACACACACACATAGTACACACTTTTGTACACGCACACACACACACCAGTGTGTACAAGTTTCTGTGTGTGTGTGTGTGTGTGTGTGTGTGTGTGTGTGTGTGTGTGTGTGTGTGTGTGTGTGTGTGTGTGTGTGTGTGTGCGTGTGTTCACCAAGATCAGAGCCATGTTTGAGCCACTCCCTTATCACACCAGTTGGTAATGCACACACATATACACACAAAGCCTTACAGTCTTACTCTGTTCTGGCTTCACATTTTTCACTGTTGCTCAAGATAACTCAGCCATACACCTTGTCTCCTAAGTTGTTGAAATGTCCATATATAACAAACATACATGTACAATGCAAACACAAATAAATATGCACACGATTAGCTATACCATATGTTTACACATACAGTGTACAGAGATACCTCACACATCAGTACTTCACAAGCACTGCACCATGTAGTGCTCACTACATGTATTTCCACAATAGCACTACTTCATAAATGTAGCACCATAGCACTGCACAATAAGCACCAAAGCACTACTTAAAAGGCACTGCACCATGGCACTATCATTACACATATGGAATGAAGGCCTGCTTTTCTATGGATGTTTTAGTGATTTTAGAAGCTTCGTACACGTGTGTTTCGCGTATGGCGCGTAGTCAAGGATCGGGGACTTGGTTGCCCAAAGATATCAGCAAATCAGCAACAACACTACACAGCAGAGTATATCACGTGACCCCCTGTAACATCGACCCGCCCACAATACACATCCCAAACTGTGTGTATGTGTGTGTGTGCTTGTACATGTATGTACTTGTGTGTGCTTGTGTGTGTGTGAGTGTGTCTATCACCAAGATCTGGGGGGAAAGGAGGGGTTAATTTGCTAGATATGTTTTAGTTGTCTACAGTAGAAGTTACAGAAGCCTCATGTGTGTACATGCATGTGTATTTGTCACAAGACAGGCAACACACACAAACACAGCCCATTTGCACATGCCATAACTAATTGACCACAATATCACATCATGTGTGTGTGTGTGTGTGTGTGTGTGAGTGTGTGTGTGTTGTGTTCACCAAGATCAGTGCCATGTTTGAGCCACTCCCTTACCACACTGGTAACACACACACACATACACAACAGCCTTACTCTGTTCTGACTTCACATTTTTCACTGTTGCATTTGTGGTATTCAGGCTCAAGATAACTCAGCCATGTGTGTTATGCCGCAGCAAAGGGCTGTTGAAATGTTGTCCATATGTAACACACATACACACATACAATACAAATAATTGTTTACACATACACAGATATGCATACTTGTATGAGCATGTACAAATATTTTATCTTGATATTTGTACAAGTAAATAAAAACATTCTCTATGAGAAAGTTGGTGGTATATAGGATTTGAAGGCAATAGTGGTGTAAAAAGCAGGGAAACAAGAGTTGAATGATAAGGAAAAACGAAATAGTCCTATATTAAGCCCAGCACACATTGTAGGACAATACATTGTTCATGCATGTGCTAAATATAGGACTATTTCGTTTTTCCTTATCATTCAACCCTTGTTTCCCTGCTTTTTACACCACTATTGCCTTCAAATCCTATATACCACTAACTTTCTCATAGAGAATGTTTTTATTTACTTGCTTCATTGCTTTTTATTCATAATTGAATGCTTTCAACAGTCACGCTACATCTAAATATATTCACTTAGCAACAGACATTTCATCACTCATAATCTTATATACCCCAATAATGGAAAGAGAGTACTTCAAAAAGGACCATTAAATAGGAGCCTCCGACATTGCAATTATGATACCATAGAGAAGCACTGATCACTTAGCTAAGATCTGAACTTGGTATATATGTCATTTACATAGTAATCATGTATATCTACATGTCATAACCAGAAATAACTCAGCCATGGATGATACATATTGTTCAGTACATAAACAATGTTGTATTGGTACTAATACCAGTGAAACTTTTACTCCCTCCGGCTCTCGTGATATGACTGCAAAAGGTGTGTCCACCATCTCATCCTTTATTACAGTGTTCTGGAAATTAAAGTGATCTGTGTCAACTCAACTTATAAACAGTATCCATGTAGATATGTTTCATACTCTGGCAGTAGTGTATCAGTGAATTTGTCATCATCACATACGTGACCTTTGAGGTCACCTCACTCCATGCACCAGGTAAGGGGAGGAGTAGGGGTATATACGTAGTAGGTAAGGGGAGGAGTAGGGGTATATACGTAGTAGGTAAGGGGAGGAGTAGGGGTATATACGTAGTAGGTAAGGGGAGGAGTAGGGGTATATACGTAGTAGGTAAGGGGAGGAGTAGGGTATATATGTAGTAAGTAAGGGGAGAAGTAGGGGTAGTAGTAGGCAAGGGGAGGGATAGGGGTAGTAGGTCGTGGGCATTCCCAGGGGGCCCCCCCACTTCTAATAAAACATTAAAGTATTCAGTATTACTAGCAGCATGTGCACCCCCCCCCCCCCCCCCCCCTCCCGACCGAATCGGCCGAAAGCGGACAACACTCCTATAGTAATATTTGGCTGTCAAATGTACCCTATCCTGGCCCCACCCTTCCAGAAATGCTGGGGGCGCCCATGGTAGTAGGTAAGGGGAGGAGTAGAGGTAGTAGTAGGGGTAGTGGTAGGTATTGGGAGGGGTAGGGGTAGTAGTAGGTAAGGGGAGGAGTAGGGTACATAAGGGTACATGTATGCAGGTATCTCGTCCGCCATTACACACACCTACATGTACCATTAGAGTACCAAGCTTCCCTATTTGGTTGTAAGAGGCATCACAAAAGAAAGGTTCTGTAATTTTGATTGCATCAATAGCATGAATATCTTTTCTATACATGCTCAGTGCCTTGTTAAGCAATGCACCTGCACTAACTTCACAAAGAGCTGACCTTTTGTGCTAACCATGGGTGGGATTGCAAAAGGCATCATTTAGCCCATATAACAGTATGCTATTCCTTACAATAGCCTTTTTGAAGCTACCTTTATATTCCCTCAGTATGGTTTTTTTTGGTTCATACAGGGAGAAGCTAAAAGGTACAGAAAATGAACACATGCAATGAAATTACAATTACTCACAAATCATGTATGGGTACTTGATAAACAGAAGCCATGTCAAAACTGTTTTTTGACTGGGGTACATGTAGACCTTTTTTATTGATGACAGGGCACAGTTTTCCCAAGTACACAATGAATTCTGACCTCTACTGCTATAGTTTACATAGGATTGCCCTAGCGTCTGCTTGTAATTGTAACACACACTTTTGCTACTTTTTAAAAATAAGAATAAGTTGTAGAGTCTTGTATAGCCATACATCAATGCAAAGAATAGAAAGGTTTTTTAATGATGCCACACGAACGTGTATGTATAGATCAACATGACATTTGTATACGTGTACAAGGCATGCGTGTGACCTCTCAGTCACGTGGATACACAAGGGTCAACTGATGTACATCTAACCCAAATACTTATTGTATCATGCACTCAGTCCAATTCGAACGTACCTATTGGGTTTGGTAGCTTTCCACGCCGATTACCCTGCTGTAGCATTTTCCCAGCAGCATGTTTGGCTTCGGTCGACGGTCGTGCGTTCTTGGAATCGCATCCTTTTCGCAGAAGGAGAAGCGATGGAATCGTCCCGATGTTCTGCACTCTTCATGGCCGCTGAATTTTCGTTGTATCGTTGCCTCTTTAAAGTTTAGTTTAAGCTCGAGGTTCCGGTGATGCCCTCACCGGTTAGTTCTGGCTCGGGGTTCCGATGATATTTAGTAAATAGCCGCCTAAGCGCTACATGTAGTGCCCAAACCGGATACGTGCCACGATTTCACTATTACATGTACTATTAGTAGGTTAATTACAACTACGTAATAGGTGTAGTGCCCAGACCGTACACATTGGATTACATATAGATGTACAGCTTCATGTACTGGAGCAAAATATGAACAAGTTCTAAACTATTTGATCGTTTTGAGTCCTGTCTGATACAGGATGCTTAAATGTATCAAGCTTCCCTATTTGGTTGTAAGAGGCATCACAAAAGAAAGGTTCTGTAATTTCGATTGCATCAACAGCATGAATATCATGTAGAAATTCACCTATTTTTTTCTATGCATGCTCAGTGCCTTGTTAAGCAATGCACCGGCACTAACTTCACAAACAGCTGACCTTTTGTGCTAACCATGGGTGGGATTGCAAAAGGCATCATTAAGCCCATATAACAGTATGCTATTCCTTACAATAGCCTTTTTGAAGCTACCTTTATATTCCCTCAGTATGGTTTTTTTGGTTCATACAGGGAAAAGCAGAAAATAAACACATGCAATGAAATTTACAATTACTCACAAAATCATGTACAATATGGGGTAATTGATAAACAGAAGCCATGTTAAAACTGTTAATTGACCTGGGCAGACCTTTTTTATTGATGACAAAGCACAGTTTTCCCAAGTACACAATGAATCTGACCTCTACTGCTATAGTTTACATAGGATAGCCCTAGCGTCTGCTTGTAACACACACTTGTGCTACTTTTTAAAAATAAGTTGTAGAGTCTTGTATAACCATACATCAATGTAAAGAATAGAAAGGTTTTTTTTAAATGATGCCACACGAACGTGTATGTATAGATCTACAGATGTACATGACATTTGTATACGTGGACAAGGTATGCGTGTGACCTCTCAGTCACGTGGATACACAAGGGTCAACTGATGTACATCTAACCCAAATACTTATTGTATCATGCACTCAGTCCAATTCGAACGTACCTATTGGGTTTGGTAGCTTTCCACGCCGATTACCCTGCTGTAGCATTTTCCCAGCAGCATGTTTGGCTTCGGTCGACGGTCGTGCGTTCTTGGAATCGCATCCTTTTCGCAGAAGGAGAAGCGATGGAATCGTCCCGATGTTCTGCACTAGCTCTTCATGGCCGCTGAATTTTCGTTGTATCGTTGCCTCTTTAAAGTTTAGTTTAAGCTCGAGGTTCCGGTGAGGTTAGTTCTGGCTCGGGGTTCCGATTATATTTAGTAAATAGCCTAGTGCCCAAACCGGATAAGTGCCACGATTTCACTAGGTGTAGTGCCCAGACCGTACACATTGGATTACATATACCGTATACATGTACAGCTACATGTACTGGAACAAAATATGAACAAGTTCTAATCGTTTTGAGTCCTGTCAGATACAGGATGCTTAAATATACGTCATTTGCTAACACAACCACCGATATATAAAATGTAGCCTCGATACATTTTGACCACTGGAGCGAGAATGCCAATGAATTCTGAAGCTATTGGTGTGATTTTCATTTCTTAGAAGTGTTCCTATCTCGAGTTATGCGTGGTCAAGAAGAAGAAGAAGAAGAAGAAGAAGGAGGAGGAGGAGGAGGAGGAGGAGGAGGAGGAGGAGGAGGAGGAGGGGGAGGGGGAGGAGGGGGAGGGGGAGGGGGAGGGGGAGGGGGAGGGGGAGGGGGAGGGGGAGGGGGAGGGGGAGGGGGAGGGGGAGGGGGAGGGGGAGGGGGAGGGGGAGGGGGAGGGGGAGGGGGAGGGGGAGGGGGAGGGGGAGGGGGAGGGGGAGGGGGAGGGGGAGGGGGAGGGGGAGGGGGAGGGGGAGGGGGAGGGGGAGGGGGAGGGGGAGGGGGAGGAGGAGGAGGAGGGGGAGGGGGAGGAGGAGGAGGAACAACAACAACAACAACAACAACAACGAGAAATACGGTGGGACTGGGTACGAGTTACGACAAATGTTTTGTTCTGATCCACAACCACGCGGTTTTATGACATCTAACAAACATGAAACTGCTCGTTTTTGACTGCTTGTTCGACGATGACAAAGAGCTAAGCGATCCGATGGATAGGAGTTCCGTTAGAAGCGGGTCCCGTTTTTTAATGACTTCATAATCGGGGTCAAATCCTATTTGAGAGTTACTAACGTAACTCTCGATTACATACACATGTACATGCAGTATAAAATAAGAAATGTATTTTTATATCACCATGCAGTCAACTTCTGTGTGGGCCTTCCACTCAAAAGGAATACTGTTGGGCCCATGTTTGTGGTCTCACTGGATAGAAAAGGATGGTGGGTGGGTGGATGCGTGTCCAGGGAGGTGTTGATAAGGAATTTAGAGTGCAAATCCTCTGCAAACTGTATGCAGTTATATGTTTTCCTCTTCTTTTTGGCTTTATCCTCCACTAAGAAGCGGCCACACACTCTGCATCGCTCTTCGCCTTTCTTTGCGTGTATCTCTATTAGTAAGTACTGAAATTATTCATAAAAACTCCTGCCTTATTCTGAGGTTAAAAAAAAAGGCGGCTATTTATGAGCGATATGTATACACTCTCCTATGTGTGCTGATCATTATATTACTCGCTTACAGATTTCTACCGGTTGGTTCGTCCACAAAGACCGCTCAAGTACACCCCGTCTTTTCCCGCCAAAGTTGCATTGATGTGAAAACGGGCTGCGCAGAACCACTCATAATAAATGTAGTCCTTGGGCAATTATGGCTTATGTATAGCTGTGGTGGAGTGTTTTCATGAGCATTTTCTCTCCTCGGAATGTCATAAGACAAGTATGATATAGGCTCGCAAAAACAGATATCGTATAATGAGATGCAGCTAGAAATTTTTTGGTGGCTAATACTAAATTACGGTATCGCTTAATTATCCAACCTACTGTCCAGCCGCAAGCACCTGTGGGCAAATTTAAGGCGTCGCTTCCCTATGATTGTCATAACATTGTCCTCAATGTACACGTAGTCAATGGGTGCGCTTTCTCATTACAAATTCTATGACCATTTGTGTCAATACCTTTACGATTTGATAATTTGCCAAAGGAGAAACATGTAGCTAGTACATCGAAGAACTATAATATATATTTAGGTCTTTGTATTTAAAAATCGGCTTCCATAATTGAAAGAAGTATTCTATATTGAATCAGATTGTTGTCTCCGTCTCGTGCCCTCAAAATCGACTCACGCGCGGGACAAGGCAAAATTATGAGTATCCCCCTACATGTAGCTGTACCAGTTTTATACTGTATGAAATCGGGCCTGAAATCGATTCTGCACGCCTCCTAGCGCTACGTAACAAGGTTTGTTGCTACCAGTTGAGTAGCCTATACATCTGTATATAAATGTACGTTATCGTACCCATACGTTCCGGATCTTTTGTAAACATCGCCGGGCCCATTTCATACTTGTATTGCTGTTAGGCTGTTACGTTGGTAGTTTATATAAGTAACTGAAGTACAACTACTAGTATACTATAGGTGTGGACTATTGGCACCAATAGTATTATACGGCTACATGCATGTGTTTTAATTCTAGAAAATGCGCACCGATATATCGAGTATCAAAGAAGCTGATAGCAGCGTCAACGGCGTGGTAGCGTATTGTATTCTGTTGTATCTGGCGCTGCGTTGCAACATCCACCACCAGCAAAACACCGTTGCAATCTTTCAGGTGAAATAAATATAAAATGCATGTGCAAGGCAATGACTTACGTAGGCATTGCACATCTCTCAACTCGGTAATTGCAGTCATTTCTTACCCTGCACTGCATGCTTTGTAATATTTAGCTACCTTGCGTACTTACATGTATATTACTGCTGTGAAGGCACCATAGCTAGTGTACTCATGTGAAGGCACCATAGTTATAAGGTGTGACAAATGGGTTATTGTGTCAGTGTGGTATGTATACGTAGCAGGCTTTGTTTATATGTGCATGCAATGTAATGTATGCACATGTGCATATGGACATATGTAGAAAGTTGGCAACGGACTAGCCTCGTCCCCAGGCCCTATTTTTATATTAAAGTTAGTGGGGACAAAAAATAGGACTCAGGCAGAGGAGCCGGAGGTGAGATGCGGGCCTTTATTGCAAGTAGGCTGAACATGTGTCTAAGTTCCCTGTGATGGTCACTCCTGATGTCGCACTGCTTATCCACATTGTCTCCTACAAACTTCACAAAAGCCCCTTCTCTTAGCCATTCATCCATCACTTTAGTGTGTTGTTTGCTAATTTCATTTACTCGCTTGAGAATGGCACTGTAGGAGAGAGTAACATTCATGTGATTCAGCTGTGTCCAAGTCTGTAAAAAGAAGTATGCTGTTATTTTTATGTTTCCTTTCCATGCCACACACAAACACATACACTTGCACACACCTTGTGAATGTTACTTGAAAAGAGAACACTGGATACATAGGACTGCACCCCACACATAACTCTGTTGCGCTCCTTCAAGAGTATGGCCACTGCTGTGCACAAGCCTGGGTACTGTGCTTCCCCTTTCTTGTGCTTGTTCCTGCTGGCTGAGTGTTGTGTCACTACACAGTTATTCATAATGCTGAATAGAGTTGGCGCCTTGCTGCTAATTTCTGAAATAGCTTGAGTCCATGTGAATTTCTCAGCCTGCTCGAGGGACATATGGCGGAACAGTGATACTGGCTGTGCATTCTTTTTGCACAACAAGGAGCACTCATCATTCACCATTCGGGATACTTTGGACACAGCCTCCTGTCTGAGATGAGGATTGGCAAAAAAAGCTCTGCAAATAGACTTCATGTTGCCACCAGCCAATGCCTTGACAATCTTTAGATATTGAGGACTCACAACTGTGATCACATCAGCACCATTTCGAGGTGAGTACACAGAAATCTGTATACATTGTGCTCAATAAGTATTGAGAACATTATAGTTTATAAAATATTCACCTTAACTGATGTAGGAGCAGCCATAGCACCTTCAGTTGTGTTATCACATGGTTCCAACACTATTAAGCTTGCTTCTGTAACTATGATGCATGTAAATTTGGTTGATGAATTTATGTATACAGCTTACCTTCAGCAGAATTCTGAGATACATTTGGGGCACCAATCACATGTAGCTCTTGGTCTCCTGGGCCATCTGTAGTACCTGGTACCTGATCATTGATACTGTCACTCAGTGGCTCAGTGCAATTATCAGTCTGCGCTGTGTAAGCATAAATAAATCAAGTGTGGTACATTATATTTTTTATTTCCCTTACAGATATGGCAATCAAGATAAGTAAGTCTTCTTCCAGTGTGCTCAGGAGTCAGACGCTTGGCCACAGGTCTACACTGGCTAGTGTGAGGAGATGCCTCAGGGCCACTGGTGTCGATCTTGGTTCTTTTTCGTGTGATCTGCCCTTGTGAACCCATGGTATCACCAGTGCCAGAGCCAGAGGGTGAGGCTTTATTCTTCTCATAACTAGCCTTGGCTGTTCTTATAAATGACTCTGCTGACAAAAGTTTCCTATTGCAGATCCCGCAGATGAACTTAGTCAAACCATCATCTGGAGCCACTGGGACATCAGCAACCTTGCTGAGCCTTTCTGCAAGACCTGAATTCAAAGATTTTGTAGGAAAAGAGTGCTACACAGTGTTTGGGGGGAACAACACTGCCACAAATCCTGCAAGACTTTGACTCTTTCCTTGTCTCCATTTCTTAGCATTGATTTTGTTATATTTCGAAATGGAGCGCTATACGCAAATCCACGGGCGACGAACATACGACGGTCTGAGACGAGGTAACGCTTACGCGGAGAACCGAATTATTTTACGGAAAGGATTACAAACCAAATTACAACAGTGCACGAATCTCCAGATTCTGGAGAATGGCTAGCGCATGCGCACCAAGACCTTGACAATGGATACCAGGCCCTATTTTTTGTCCCCGCTAACTTGAATATAAAAATAGGGCCTGGGGACGAGGCTAGCAACGGACTCAAACGTGAATGTTGTGCATGTGTTGTCGACTGCATCACAGTGAAACTTATTAGTGAACAATTTGAAATAAATCGCCAATGTACGGGCGATTTCTTGATATGTCACAACACGCAAACATTGATAACAATGAATACAATAGTTCACAACACGCAAACACTAAAATTCATCACACACATCAAACAAACTGTCAGACATTCTCTGCAACCATTTTCTGCTGCATGTACCAATGTAAAGGTCTTGTTGATAACAATGAATACAATAGTTCAAGGGATGGTATCGAGAGTTACGGGAGTAACTCTCATATAGGATTTGACCCCGATTATGAATGTCATTAAAACGGGACCCGCTTCTAACGGGACTCCTATCAATTGGATCGCTTAGCTCTTTGTCATCGTCGAACAAGCAGTCCAAAACGAGCAGTTTCGCGTTTGTTTGATGTTATAAAACCGCGTGGTTGTGGAGAACAAAACGTTTGTTTAAACTCGTACCCAGTGTCCCACCGTATTTCTCTTTTTCTTCTTGACCACGCATAACTCGAGATAGGAACACTTCTAAGAAATGAAAATCAGACCAATAGCTTCAGAATTCATTGGCATTCTCGCTTCAGTGGTCAAAATGTATCGAGGCTACATTGTATATATCGGTGGTTGTGTTAGCAAATGACGTATATTTAAGCATCCTGTATCAGACAGGACTCAAAACGATCAAATAGTTTAGAACTTGTTCATATTTTGCTCCAGTACATGAAGCTGTACATCTATATGTAATCCAATGTGTACGGTCTGGGCACTACACCTATTACGTAGTTGTAATTAACCTACTAATAGTACATGTAATAGTGAAATCGTGGCACGTATCCGGTTTGAGCACTACATGTAGCGCTTAGGCGGCTATTTACTAAATATCATCGGAACCCCGAGCCAGAACTAACCGGTGAGGGCATCACCGGAGCCTCGAGCTTAAACTAAACTTTAAAGAGGCAACGATACAACGAAAATTCAGCGGCCATGAAGAGTGCAGAACATCGGGACGATTCCATCGCTTCTCCTTCTGCGAAAAGGATGCGATTCCAAGAACGCACGACCGTCGACCGAAGCCAAACATGCTGCTGGGAAAATGCTACAGCAGGGTAATCGGCGTGGAAAGCTACCAAACCCAATAGGTACGTTCGAATTGGACTGAGTGCATGATACAATAAGTATTTGGGTTAGATGTACATCAGTTGACCCTTGTGTATCCACGTGACTGAGAGGTCACACGCATGCCTTGTACACGTATACAAATGTCATGTTGATCTATACATACACGTTCGTGTGGCATCATTAAAAAACCTTTCTATTCTTTGCATTGATGTATGGCTATACAAGACTCTACAACTTATTCTTATTTTTAAAAAGTAGCAAAAGTGTGTGTTACAATTACAAGCAGACGCTAGGGCAATCCTATGTAAACTATAGCAGTAGAGGTCAGAATTCATTGTGTACTTGGGAAAACTGTGCCCTGTCATCAATAAAAAAGGTCTACATGTACCCCGGTCAAAAAACAGTTTTGACATGGCTTCTGTTTATCAAGTACCCATACATGATTTGTGAGTAATTGTAATTTCATTGCATGTGTTCATTTTCTGTACCTCTCCCTGTATGAACCAAAAAAAACCATACTGAGGGAATATAAAGGTAGCTTCAAAAAGGCTATTGTAAGGAATAGCATACTGTTATATGGGCTAAATGATGCCTTTTGCAATCCCACCCATGGTTAGCACAAAAGGTCAGCTCTTTGTGAAGTTAGTGCAGGTGCATTGCTTAACAAGGCACTGAGCATGTATAGAAAAGATATTCATGCTATTGATGCAATCAAAATTACAGAACCTTTCTTTTGTGATGCCTCTTACAACCAAATAGGGAAGCTTGGTACTCTAATGGTACATGTAGGTGTGTGTAATGGCGGACGAGATACCTGCATACATGTACCCTTATGCACCCTACTCCTCCCCATACCTACCGCTATCCCTGCTACTACTACAACTCCTCCCCTAATTACTACCAGGGGTGCTCCCAGCATTTCTGGAAGGGTGGGGCCAGGATAGGGTAAGGGGGCGTCATTTGACAACCAAATATTACTATAGGGGTGTTGTCCGTATTCGGCCGATTCAGTCCGGGGGGGGGGGGGGGGGGGGGGGGGGGAGTGGCACATGTTGCTAGTAATACTGAATACTTTGAAGTGGGGGGGGGGGCCCTGGGGATGCCCACGACCTACTACCCCTATTCCTCCCCTTACCTACTACTATCCCTATTCCTCCTCTTACCTACTACGTATATACCCCTACTCCTCCCCTTACCTACTACTACCCCCACTCCTCCCCTTACCTACTACTACCCCTACTCCTCCCCTTACCTACTATTCCCCTGGAGTGAGGTGACCTCAATGGTCACGTATGTGATGATGACAAATTCACTGATACACTACTGCCAGAGTATGAAACTTATTTACATGGATACTGTTTATAAGTTGAGTTGACACAGATCACTTTAATTTCCAGAACACTGTAATAAAGGATGAGATGGTGGACACACCTTTTGCAGTCATATCACGAGAGCCGGAGGGAGTAAATGTTTCACTGGTATTAGTACCAATACAACATTGTTTATGTACTGAACAATATGTATCATCCATGGCTGAGTTATTTCTGGTTATGACATGTAGATATACATGATTACTATGTAAATGACATATATACCAAGTTCAGATCGTAGCTGAGTGATCAGTGTTTCTCTATGGTATCATAATTGCAACGTCGGAGGATGGTCCTTTTTGCATTTTAAAATGCAAAGTATTCTCTTTCCACTATTGGGGTATATACATGTAAGATTAATAGTGATGAAATGTCTGTTGCTAAGTGAATATATTTAGATGTAGCATTGAAAGCATCCAATCAGTTATGAATAAAAAGCAATGAAACAAGTAAATAAAAACATTCTCTATGAGAAAGTTGGTGGTATATAGGATTTGAAGGCAATAGTGGTGTAAAAAGCAGGGAAACAAGGGTTGAATGATAAGGAAAAACGAAATAGTCCTATATTTAGCACATGCATGAACAATGTATTGTCCTACAATGTGTGCTGGGCTAAATATAGGACTATTTCGTTTTTCCTTATCATTCAACCCTTGTTTCCCTGCTTTTTACACCACTATTGCCTTCAAATCCTATATACCACCAACTTTCTCATAGAGAATGTTTTTATTTACTTGTAGTACTCAGATATGTCATTCAAAATCACCACATGCAGGCTGTCCAGCCCACAATAGTGCAGCTCAGATTTACGTGGAATAGCCCCTGCCGTGCAGACAGGCTTCTCAGCACAAGACCATATACTTGCCAGTACCAACAATCCAGACGTACTGGACCAACATCAGTGTCCCTTGTGCCTGACAATTGTGCACCACTGAACCATTGGAGCTACCATGTAGGGCACTGGCTGCATCGACATATCATACACTGCTTCATGGCCTCCAACTGCAGTAAGATCAAGTGTCCATGCTGCATCATGGACACTCCTTTGGCAGGCCCGTAGGCTGGGGGGGGGTCGGTGGGTTCGGTCGACCCCCCCCCCCCCCCCGCTCGTCAGAACTAGTTCCGCTTGCCATCAAAATAATTTATTCATAACTTCTATACATGTATAGCTATAGCCCGCGAGAACGAGATAACAATACATGCAGGCTTAGCAACCGCGGGACATCCATTCTAAAATGGGGCGCCCACGTCCCGCCCACAACAAACAGCAGCGGCGGAACAGGGGGAGGGTCCGTGAATTAAATTACGGGTTCCGTGCAACTATGGGTAAAAGTTTACCCATGCATACTGTTAGTTGGGCGTAGCCCGACCTTCGCGTATTGGCGGATACGCGAAGGTCGGGCTACGCGCCTACGCCCAACTAGCATATACTGTTACATGTAGTCATTTGAGTTGCATACGACAAATCGCCCGGAATTGTGTATGGCAGCCTTTATAGACTCGCAACTCGCAAGCCAGACCTATATGTACTTCATTATTGAACGGGAACACAAACTGGGCTATATCCATGTTTCTATGCAATTATGCTATGTTTTGTGGATGAAAAATTGCAGAAGTTGCAAAGCGGCTGGGGCGGAGCCGCTCTTAATCAGTTCCACCTTATTGCTTTCCCGAACCCCCCCATCTCCCGACCAGCCTACGGGCCTGTTTGGCTCCTTCACCGCTGAAGCCCGCACCACCATTCATTCATACCTTGCTAGTGGTACATTGCCAGCAAACCTGTGGGAAGGAAATACGGGCTGGTGAGTACAGCACTCACAAGTGTGCAGAAGAACCTAGACCTTCAGACGCTGATGTGCAGACAGCATGTCACACTGGCTTCCACCAGCTCTCAACCGATCGTCTGAGGGAGAAAGGAGCAGAGTCCATCCATACCAAGTTGACTTCTTGCAACGTACGTACCATTCGGTACATGACCCAGTTAGAAGACTGTCCTTGATTATGAAGGAGCACCTGTCCACAAAACGTGGCAGCGATCCCTCCCCCAGATACGTATACCGTTAAATTCACGATATTTCAGCAATACGCATCTCTAGCCCTAAAAAAGGCGGCTATAAGCAGATAATGGAATCCGTTAGTACCTTCTGTTATCTCTAAGATTATCTTAAATCAAAACTTTTTTACCAGTCGGGAGCGTGGAAAACTTACTTCAAAGTGGAGAGGTACGTCGAGGGTTACCCGCTTTCACGAGCCATAACTTGCCGTAGCGTCAAAACTGTAACACGAGAAACGCAGTGTATGTAGAATTAAGAAAGATGATGCTTCTTTTGTTTCTAGGTTTTAAATGACGCTGGTATAATTCCTGTTTTTGTACAGGAGGCTCACGTTTCTTGGCTCTGGACGTTGCTAAGGGAATACGTAATCATTTCAATATTTCGGGTTATAAACCTACTGTCCACAAAATATATGGCCGCAAACACCTGTGTAGGAAAAATACGGCGACCGCACTAAAAATCATGGCAAATGTAGTGTACTAACAATCCCCTTTGGCAAATGCTGAGAAAAATCTGGTGTGCTTGGTATTGAAGTACCCCATACATGTCTATGGGAAGTTATACGGGAATATTCGGTGATTCGCAAACCGCGAATTAATTAGCTTTCCCTTTGACCGCTCATTTCTGGATATGTGCTCTTTGGCATTTGTCACAAGTGCGACAAAATTCTTTAACGTCATCAACAATGCCAAGCCAATAGAATCGTTCAGTAATTTTTTTAGCGTCTTATCACGCCCAAAATACCCTCCACCAAGAGCGCTGTTATGGCAACCTTCCAGTACCTCAAGCTTTTGTTTCCTGGCTATCACCTGCATGCTGGTGAAATGAGACCTTTTCCACTTATGGATGCATTTACCTTCAGATCAATGTCCGATTTGCCTTCATAATACAACGACCCCTCTTTCACAACGAATATTTTTTTTGCTTTCTTTTAGATCCACTGCATTCTTCGTGGGAAGATCGCAATCGGGTAGCAACATATGCCATTAAATTGTCGTACTCGATCCTCTTACTCCATTATCCGCTACACGTGTAGAATATATAGGCGTCAAAATTTCAAAGGCGACCGTATATCCTGAGGAAAAATTGACACTTCAGAAGATTAATGTTTAATCTCCCGGAATCCTTATTTAAGGATGGCCATCCTTAAATAAGGATGATGACAAGAGAATGATGCACACTTGGTGCTTTATTTTAGATTTGTGATTAGCTACATTCAAGATAAGGCAGATTAGCGTTACTGCCTCGATCACAACAGGTTTGACTTGCTCAAAAACCGGTATTACAGTCTCGTTATGGCGTAGCCGCCATTTGCCGTTGGCGATATAGTAGTGAGCCAATTAACTCAAATCGAAGGAAGGGCAGGTTTCTGAAAGCTGATGTAGTAGCTATAGAATGTAGACTGTCAGAATCAGATGGACCCATCTGTGGAACAATATCCACGGCGATACGCTGGCTCACGACTCACGTACATTGTACGTACGTATACCGGACCGCGTGGCCAGTGTCATACACTCGAAAGTGTCAAGCTATAGCTAAGCAACCCTGCTTAGTGAAAACGACGGATGTAATTCCTCAGTATGGATGGGACTTACATGTAGGCGGGCCCCTAGGCCTATATATACATGTGTAGGTGACCGTACTGAATTCTGTAATCTATGGCGGCAGCAACAGTAGGCCTAGGCAATGACGTGGTCTCCTCGAGTCTGATTAATTGGGGCTAAGAATTGGCAACGCTTCCTACATCTCCCGTAAACCCCCCCCACCCCCCCCCCCCCCCCCCCCCCCCCCACCATCCACCATTGTACATGCCCGGGTATCTGGTACTGTATGCATGAAATGATAGGAATAGTAAGCACACTCAGTCTGTTCAATGGAGCGCAACCACATGTAGTGCACGTGGTCATGCACTGGGCTACAGTGTATAGGGATACATCCACGCTGACGTTTGACCAGAACATCAGTACACATACGCGTCATTATACAAACGCTTGATATTAATTTTGAAGTGTTATGATGTAAATGCTCATAACTTATTAACCACAAGTTATTTTTTCTACGAATCAGGTTGTGAGTATAGCTGGGTTAACTGACTATCAGAGAAAATCAAGAGTTTTAAAACCACTATGGTTTTTGAGGTCAATAACCTCTACTGTTGTGATCCTTATTTAAGGATGGTGTCAATCCTTAAATAAGGATGTGCCACTTCATCCCTGTTTTAAAATATGGACATTGATCATATTGAAATCATTTATAGTTTGTTATGTAGGCTAATCAGTATACAATTGACCAATATCATTTATATTATCTAATTTGCTTGGTTAGCAAAAGTATGCAATGCAAAAGACGATCCTTATTTAAGGATAATGACATCCTTAAATAAGGATTTTTCCCTGGAGATTAAACATTAAGGCGATCAAATTTCCTAGGAAATATGCGTCCAAATTTCCTAGCGTACAAATTTCATGTGACACCGGATCCTAGATCCTATCATCAATTATTAAGAACGAGGAGAAAAACAGGACCAAGTACGAGACAACTGCATGGTAGTCATACATGCATAACCATATATAGCCAGCCGAATGATATACTAGCTGACCGCCTAGCTATAGTCTTATAACATCACAATGTCATACTCTTACAATGTATATGCATGCAGCATTGAGTATAAATGAGCGGTACACATATGTATTATTCTCGGTCCATCGCATAGCCCGCGCCGCCGGTAATCTTAACTTCTTGTGCTTCTTGACACAATGCAAAGAAGGGGCAGCACAGATGGCATATGAAATCACCGCAACAGTTTCCGCTGATTCCCTTCTGTTCCCTGATCTTGCCTCTAATGAATGTTCTTGCAATGACGTCGATGGGATAAAAGAACTGGGTCAAGCAGCACAGGCAGCAGCTGTCTCCCACGACCTCGGCGTTCTTCCCGAACGTGTAACAGGGACAGAAGTAAGTGATGATGCACAGAGCACAGTCATCAAAGCAGCCACATATCCCGTGACTCCATTGGCGAGACATGACCAATCAAAATACGTACTTTTGTCAGTTTTGAAAATGAGACAATTCAAAGGTTTGAATGCATTATACATGCAGTCATGTACCGGATATATAATATCGCTGTATTCGGGTGCGTATACTTTTGGACCTATCGTGTCTCAGTTCTATATAATTATAATAAAATGAACATCGTTAATTGTAAACTTAGAACATTCAGTACAATAATTGATTTTAAAAACACGAAATCATCCCTGAACTGGCATGATGTTGCACCTTTTGAAACTTCGCATGTGGTTCTTACATTCTGGCCATGGGCGGCTTTAGTACCAAGCGTCCTACATATTTATAGCATTGTGTTCCCTCTCACAACAACATCACTGATGCACACCCTTCACACCCATTCGCCAAATACGACACAACCAAAACCAAATGTTGCATCAAGGAATGCGATATCAATGGAGTGAACTTGCTGTATACTATCTTATCCACATGTATGCATGTGTGCTGCGTATACTGTACCGTATAGGGCCTACAACTGTGACCGCGGCCATACGACGTAATTCATTCATTGCAGAGGTCAGTCAGCTGGCACACCTTGACAATGCGATACTTATCCGGTCGTCGCATGCATTGTAGCTGCTTCAATGGGTGATATGGTTCAGTAACAAAGGAACTAGTAGACGTGCATGGTAAACGTCATGCAGCGTCCCGTGCATGCATGATTACCACGCAATGGAGGCGCGAATCAGAAGTGATTTAAAATCAAATTCCGCATCTTAACATTCAAGCTTGCATTGGCATCGTTATATAAAGTCCTAGAACACAAGGTATTTATAGCATGTATACAGTTCTAGGTCATACAAATTTCTGATCATCTGAGGCATTCGTTTTGAATTTTTAATTGCGTATTTGCACGCGACTGAAGTGTGCGCATGCTCATGCAAATCTCGCGACAGGTTTACGGTATATAAAGTTGTCATGCTTCGCATCGAAAGCAGTGCATTAATATTATTATAATCCGCTACTGATCGAAATGGGTCGCGATTGGAGTCACGGAATATTAAGCTGTTTTGGAGACTGTACGACTTGTATCGTGACGTTCTTCCTTCCTTGCTACACGTTCGGAAAGAATGCCGAGGGAGTTGGCGAGAGCTGTCTACTGTGCGGCATTAGCATGTGTTTTCCTCCATTTGACATTGTAACCAGAACGATTGTGCGAGGAAAGATCAGAGACCAGAAAGGGATTGACGGCAGTGTCTTAGGAGATATTCTCTGTCATGTGTTCTGCCAGTTTTGTGCTCTAATTCAGGAATCACGGGAAATAACTACTCCCAAAGCTGGATACATTGCCCGAGAGTGAAGTGCTGTGTATACCGTCTGCATTGACTAGTATTGCATGTGTGTATCGTACATCTTTCATTTTGATGAGTGTACGAATGAACTATTTCATGTGTATATGCTTCAAACGCTTCAACTGATGTAAAGAAATCGCGAAAGCGCATGCATGTAGTATGCTAAATAGTGGGTACATACATATAGAATGAATACCAATTAAGACGCGTATAGTTACAGCTCTAGCAGGGAGCGGTAATTCACAAATCGTTACGCTTCTTTTTGTTTTGGACAGCTGTGCTATTAATGTAGATGTACATGTACATGTACATGTACTTAACCCTTCCCACCCACACACACACGTGGTTTATATATTTTAAAGATAATTTTTACGGGTATACTGATCAGCCTATACGTAGCCATGCAGCCTTACCGTTAGGCATAGCTTGCATTTTGAGCGTCTCGTGGTGCGAGGTAGCCAATATGGCCTACATGTAGTGTAGTGCTTGTGAGGCCTCAATACTAATCACAGACATTATGTGTGATGTAGTGGAAAGTAAGCGTGGAGTGAGTGTGGTGTGCCGTGGACCTGTTTTGCGTACGAGTTAGCTAGGTCCCCCCAACAAAGGTGGTGCTGTCTGTGAATTAACTTTTAATAATTTCTTTTATTCAGAAAATACATTCAGAACATACATGACAAATGTTTCATTTTGAAACATGTGCAAATATACCTGAGAGAGGTAGGGTGGTATATGGTGGTTGTGGGGGTCTAGTGGAGGTGAACGGTAGGGTTGTGTGGAAATGAGTAGGAGGAGTGTACATGTTCACGTAGATAATAAAGAGATGGACTGATGATGTTGAGCGAGGGGCCACACTAGGTGTGTGTAGAGGAAGATCAGTGGTGGTGGGAGGTTATATGGACAGTGTGTTTAGTAAGAAGGTGATGGTGAGGAGAGGTGGGAGGTGGTCCATCATGTCAGACATGTTGGTAGGGTGTGTGGTGGGGTCCTGTGTAGTTAGTGTTGGTGCAGGTAATGGGCTCAGTCCCTTGGCTGTTGTTCAGGTGGTTGATGGTAAGACATGGCACTTTGGACCAACACTTCCTAAGTGATGTGTGGCCATGTCAGCAGTGGTCCATGGGGACCTGGTCTTTGTGGTGGGAGGTGCTCGGTGTGGGCATAGACACAGCTGTGTGGTGTGCCAACATCAATGACCTGGTGAGCCACTGAGCATATTGTGTATCATTTCTGTCCCTTTGTTTAGCGTGTGTTTAGCAGGCTCGCAGGATACACACACCATGCCCCTAGAGTGTGGATGCTTCCTGCATCACTATAAATCAGGATTGAAATTGATTTCTTTAATATATGTTGAAGTAGTTAGGCAAATACGAACAATCCAATTAGATTATTGTAAGCAGTTAAGTAGTTGTATCAAAACCCTCATAAATCAAAATATTCATTATCAACTTTATTCAAGATTACAGTTAATTGATTTTAATAAGTAACACAAGATATGAATATGCGGTAGAACAGCACAATAGTGCACATGTGAGTAAGAACACTTTCTCATTCCCTGCCCATCCCCTGGTGTGAACTGTGAGAACACTTCCTCAGTCTAGTAAGGAGTGGAGTTATGTAATTCCCAAATCTCCAGAGGTAGGTATCCTTAATGCATCACTAGGGTGAGGCATTCCCCTTAGAGAGGTCACACCTGGGTGAGGGTAAAGCACCCTTACATAGAGGTACATGTACATGTACCATGGACACACGTAGTAAGTCCCTATAAGCAATATCTGTGAACAAAGCATTACCTAAGTGCAGAGTTGCTTGGCGGCTTTACTTTTGCAAGCCAGACATACTTTGATGTGACTGGACTGGGAACTAGCACAAGAAGTAAGATGTAATCTGATTGGGTCTGCTGGATAGCACCTGTACCATAAACCTGGCCAATGTCACCAAGCATACTTCATGTGCTAGTCCCCAGCCACATTAAAGTTCATGCATCTGGCTTGCGAGACAGACTACATGTATGGCGGCTTCATCACTCACACTAAGATCAGGGCTGGGAGTTCAAACAAATATTTCATAATAATCAAAAGTTCTGTGAAATTCTGCCGTGTGAATATGTTTCAGTGGGCTGTTAGGCATGTTTTAGGTCCACATATCATCCAGGCGGCATTAGGCCTCTTGGTATCTTGGTTCCAAGGTATTCCATCCATTCGTGGGCATGGTCCACATAAGTTACAGGAATAACGGTAGCGTCAAAGATACGGGACCCATCTGGGCAGGTCTTGAGATGTGTACTTGTTGCGGTGGAGCCTCCTTCCATCCCTCAACTTATTCCTACACACTGTACATCTACACACTGCATTTTACAGGAATTGCATGCATTGGTATACAGATACCGGGTATAGACGATGCGTTTTGCTGCTGCAACCCAATCTGTCGTAGCAATGTTGCATTGACAAGCGATTAATGGATAACACATAAGAGCATGTACTATTCTTGCTATATGTACATGTACATGTATGTAGTGCTGAACAGATTAAATGCATACGGTTGCTACATGAAGGTTATACATGTACTTGTATGTGGTGGCACTCGCCTGAGACATACATGTACATGTAAATTAACATTAATGTTGCCTGCGTGTTTTTCTCATGGACGGTACTCTAAGACTAATCAACATATAGCAGATCTACATGTATAGGCTAGTCACATAATAGCAACAAAACCATTGCTAGTGTATTGGCACTTTCATCTTATATTGAGGCACACTCCACACCAGCAGCGCTTAAGACAGGCTGGAATTCTGGACTTTTTATTGCATGTAGGAAATTATTTCATCATCTGGTTAGTGAACACACTCACACCTTCCATCTACATTTAAACCCTTTGCAATCAAGCTCACGTGTGAATAATTGTAATTGAATGAGCAGAAAATCCAGTTAAAAACATACATGTACAGATGTACATGTATAACCTTTGGAGTCGCCAATCTTAATGTGTTTGGTCATCACATGAATGTTAATTAAGATTAATTCTATTACTGTTTATTATTATTTATTTTTCAGATTTTTAGAGACTTCACCAGAATTGCTATGCATGGAA
This sequence comes from Spongilla lacustris, assembly GCA_949361645.1. Lineage (NCBI taxonomy): Eukaryota > Metazoa > Porifera > Demospongiae > Spongillida > Spongillidae > Spongilla > Spongilla lacustris. Next base: position 23,892,496 of record OX442415.1, read on the forward strand.
TACGACACTGCACCACAAGAGTACCACAGGCGAATGACCTAACTTGCATTATATCCGTTTTGTACTTGTCTTGAAGTGCATGATGTTGTTCGACACTGTTTTACACCATTTTATAATACTTGCTTGTAACAATAAGCACATCACTAACATTCTTAACAATGTACATGTACGTGTATGTACATTTGTTGTATGAACTTTCACGAGTACATGTATGTACTTCTGACCAGAAATGTCATCCACTAAGGACTGCATCTGCATGTATCCATATTAGTATTGTTTTGTTGCCCTGATTTACTTTATCATGGAAGAGGAATGCAGGAAACTGCCAGCATAATTGCATTAGTGGTCAACTGTTTGGTTCCATAATTAAATACTGACTGTAGTTGAACCAGCTATGCCACCTACATGCAAGAGGTGGCAAGGAAGGGAAGGATACTCGCAGCTGCATGTGCGATACTGTTGATAAATTGTTACTCTAACATCCTTTATAATTAAAAAGTCATTCTTTGAATGTGCTAAAAATTAGTTGCCGTTTTGTATGCATAAAAAATTATTTGTGGATTCCTTTTACAATTTGCGATTAGTTCATAAAGCATACTATCATCGCTCCGTGGTGTTTATTTCATTTATTACATGACTGCACATTACAGCGTTCGATTGAATGACTCTGCATAAAATACATCCAAAAATCATTACTGCGTTTTCAATCTTTTTAAAATTTACTTTTAAAATGCTATATGCTGGATATGCAGTGCCATCACTTTTAGAACTTTGTGCTTTCAAACCTGATGATGTCAGATATCATTTTTTATAATTGTGTGTAAATAATGGATATAAAATATCCGCCCACGCTGCAAGGGTCCGGACGGGAAACTGACTACTATCAATTTTGGATTGGCCTAATGATAATTGTTTTGTTCTACATGTACATGTAGATGGGGACCGACCGAGCAGCGAATTTATTGCATGGTGCGCAGAAAGACCGTTAGACTGAACAGGGCCAGTACATCGTACATGACACCCTACTCCCCGGGCAGACCCGGGAGAGCTTACCTCCCTGGGCTGGAGGGGTACGTACCCCTAGGTGGCGTTTTGTATCAATTCATAATAACTTCTATTATGGAGGCAATCTGTCTCTGATGTAGATTGATTGCTTGGTGGTAGTGCAGATGAAGATGCTTTTGTTGGCGAGTTTCAGACAGACAGCACAACCCATGATGTATTGGTGGTGTCAGGGATCTTGTGTTGAGGAGGGATTTGGTGCATATTTTGGTAACATGTTGTAGTGAATATTGTGAGTCATCAGCTTGGGTCTAAAATCTGTTTTGTTTGTTACCATAACATGATATACAGGGGAATATCAAATGGTCATGTTCTTTTGATCACATGCAGGTTACATCAAGAAGTAAATTTTGCTGCAAGGCATACCTTTTCCCCCACAATACAAGTGATGTGTGCTTGTGCGTGTGCACTATTTTTGCGTCCTAGAGTTGGCCCACATCAAGGTCAAGCTAAGCCTGCCATACAGATGGCAAGTGGCCTTGGCTAGTTGACGTGCAATGCGAGCTTTCTAAGCGTCGGCAGTTTTACTACATTGTAGGTAATCGTTGGCTGTATCCAAACACGCTCGCTAAAGTCCAACTGATTCTACGGTGCAATGGCAACAGTGGAATCTGGTGTTTTGCTAATCGTATTCATGACACTTCAAGTCCTACATAAGACCTACTAACGTAGGTCCCGATAGTGGTCCATGCATATAGAAGAATCATCAGTGGTTACATTCCCATGCATACTCTCTTAAAGTGTCCATGCATGAAATGAGTTCTTCATTTCAAACGATTTGAGGATGAGAGGACCTCTGTAACTGGCTTTTGACCTGTTTGCATACATAACCAGCAGCATAATGCTATGCATTTTATTCATTCAATGTTAACGGGTCAACATCGCGTGACGAATTACTGTAATTCTTCTACCCATAGCATTTTTTGAAATATAGTGTCTGTCTGTCAGTCGCGGATATAAAACAGGATGAACGACAATGTGACACTGGAAACTTCTAAAGGTTTTCCACCGCATTCTGAAGTTCCCAGAAGTACGTAGTTTGTGCATGGTAACGCGTCCACATTTTCTCTCTGCCAGCGCATTCAAGCATGTTACTACTTCAGCTACATCTTGCCCGAACCACAGTAAGAAGTCCTGAACTGTTGTTTTAAATTGCTTTCTGGTTTCGTTAGCCATTCTTTCATAGCACAGGCCTGTGTTGTACACGTTGTGGGCTCGGGTAAATGAAGCTTATAATAAACAGTTCGTCGTCAATGATGTGGTCGATTGCTTACAGAAAGTCGTCTCTACATGTATATGCATAATCAGTGTTGCCGCGGCTGGCTAAATGGAACAAGTCCCGGACGGACGGCTGACCGGATTAGACCCCTGACGGTCACGGTCACGGCCAGCAATGGCCGGCATCAATCCTTCCCGGTCACGGCCACGGCCAACCGTCTGCAGCCTTGCCGACACGGTCACGGCCAACCGTCTGCAGCCTTGCCGACACGGTCACGGCCATTTCTGACCGCCAAAACCGTCAAATCTCGAGTTTGGCGGTCACGGTCGGCGGTCAGCCGTCAATTGCTGCATGGAATTAATTACCTGTGCCGACTTGTATACAAGTACCCGTCATCATGCAGTAAATTGTGTGTAAATAATAATGGATTTTGTTTGAATAATGAAAAAGCATGCTGAGCAGCTTAAATTTGGTATAAACACCGGGCACGGAGGTACGAAAGGGTATATGATTAAATTTTAAACACTAAAGTTTTAATTACAACGTAACAGCAAAACTCTTTCTATAGCCGGGCAGAGTCCATTCTCCATCTTTTGCGTTCAAGGATTAGCTTTAGCTGTGAAATGACACGCTCTGATCATGATTGGTGCGCTTGATGCTGTACTTCAATGCCAGTTTGGAGACAGTGAGGAAATTCCCTCCATTGTAGCTCCACCACTCCATTACCTCATTCGAACGCCAATTGGTAGATTCTGCCTGTAGGTATCTGCGAAACAGTCTCCTTCAGTGGTGCTTAGCTGCCTCAAACTATATAAGATCATCTAAAACCTGCATATCATGCAGATCGAAATCGCAGAATGCATCCAATGCAATCTTTGCATCTTTTCCTGTACATTGGACATTAGGCTGATCATCTGGAGCATCGGCAGCATCAATCAATCACCGTGCAGCAACACTGAAAAGTTCTTCCTTGAATAGAGAATGGGCTTGTTTTCTCTCAACACCAGACAGCCAAGACAAATTCTTATGTCCAGGATGCACAAGATCTAGAGCTGCATCTGTGAGAAGATGTTTAGATGGCTGAAACCGAGTTTTGAACCCAGATTTGAGGAAAAGGTAGCACTCAAAAACTTCAGAAGGCAGCTGATTCCAATTTTGTACATCCAAATCCCAGGAAGGTGGAGGACCAGCATTGGAAAATGCTGAATTTAAGGTAGTGATTAACCTTGAAATGCTACACAGCGTTGAGTATTTTTCACCTTAAAAAAATTCCTCTCGAAGTGGTTTCAGCAACTTGCAAAGCTTGGAGGCAGACTCCCATTGTATAGCAGTTGGAGCTGGCTGTATATTGAATTCCCTACACACATCCTTTATGAAAGGTTCTAGAGTTGGCTTATCATAAGCCGCTTATGTAACAAGCGGAGTATAATCATTATAATTATGTCTGTTAAAATTGTAGTTTAATTAACAGTTAATTAACCGTGACCGTCAAAGACCGGCTCATATTTTTGACGGTCAGCCGCCAAATATATGACGGCCACCGTACTTCCCGGCTCAGACGGCCAGGCATGTTGGCGGTCCACGATCACTGGCGGTCAGCACAAAAATCGGCAATTTTTGACGGCTGCCGGACGGCCACGGCTGGCCGCGGCAACACTGTGCATAATTAACGCTAAAACAAATGTACCGCAAAAGTATGATATAATTTCGATCCGTTACCGCTGTTCAAATGTAAGCTTCCATCAGAGTCAGCCATTTTCTCTGTAAAGGCCTGGGTACTGGAACTACCAGGTGTTGATTGGTATTGATTGAGTTGGTTTCCAACCCCTTCCCTCTAATATAATATACCTAGCCTCGTCCTCAGGCCCTGTTTTTATCAAAGTTACAAGACACTGGCAGGGTCCTAGCGCGCATGCGCTATCTTTACCAATACGCTTGGTACCGGTAATCGCGTAGTTTTTGTTTGTAAACCTTTCCGTACACCATCTCGTTCTCAGCGTAAACTCTTCCTCGTCCCAGACTGTCGTATATCGTACGTCGACCAAGTTTCGACGTACGAAACTACATATACTCTCGTGGTGCGCACTCATTGGAAATACCCTACACTTGGCACAAAAGCCTTGTCCGTCAATACCAGACTCCTTCCCGTCACCAAATGTTTTCCTAATATAGGGTAGTTCCAATTAGTGCGCACCACGAGAGTACAAGTAGGTTAATTGTCAGCATTGTGGCTTCGGATAAAGATGGCAAAGTAGCGTTAGGTGGCCAGCCTACACGTACCAATCGTAGAGGTAAGAACTTGGTCCAAGGAGCAAGGGTAGTAAGTCGACGTACGAAACTCTAGTCTGGGACGAGAAAGAGTTTACGCTGAGAACGAGATGGTGTATGGAAAGTTTACAAACAAAGATTACAACAGTATGCGATTACCAAGCGTATTGGTAATGGCTCGCGCATGCACGCTAGGACCCTGCCGTGTAGCCCTGTTTTTCGCCCCCGTAACTTTAATAAAAGCAGGGCCTGGACGGGGCTAAATGTACCCTAGCCAATACCGTTGTGACCAAACTATCTTCAAAGATGCAACGGTACATCAAAAATAATCAGCGGCCATAACGAATGCAGAACATCGGGACGATGCGATTCCAAGACTGAGCGCGCGACCGATAGCCAAACATGCACGAGGGTAACTACCGCGCGCAGGGGTAATAGGCTTAAAAAGATATCTACCGATAAAACCCAAAGGTACGTACGTTCGAATTTGACTGAGTGACACGGTTGTTCTGCATAGGCAATAGGTTTGATATTTGGAACAACCAATAAAATTTGCGGTACTTGCTCCAAAATGGCGGCTTCAGAGCTCATTAACTTTCAAGCACAAACCTTCCACATCTGGCACATACAGTGCAGACAAACAGGCCATCGGTAGTTAGGTAAACGTATGTACTATCTTCAATATATCAAACGCATGTGTACGCTGTTACAACGTCGATGCACCACGCGTTGCGCAACCGAAGGTTTTTATTGGGCACGATCGGTTGTGTTGTTATCTGGCTTTCGCTCTCCGATTCCTCCCTTATAAGTGCCCTTCGAAATAATACAGGAATGAGAGCATTCACTGGTAAGTCGAAATATTCTTTTATCTTTAAGTGCCATATTTTCCACATGTGAGGATGGCTCGAACAACGTACCACACCAAGTCATGAATAATGCACTTATGCCATATTACGTATATAGAGTGTAAAGATGGTCGATTTATTCAGGTATGTGGGTGCAGGCTACAAAAGTTCTTAAAGCTAAGGGCAAAACAGGGCAACGAAAGCCACAAATATTCGTCCGCTCCTATTCAAAGGACTTATTGACAGTCTTCGATATTGACGTTGCAAGTGATGCTGTTGAGATCCACCCCCAGATGTTTTGCATTGTGTAATAAGACATTGTTAGGGCAAAGGGGTGTCAAACCCCATACAAGTGCACACACACACATACTGGATACGTGTAAAGTATGGTTATAACTCTCCAATATATGTACATGTGCCAAAATAAGTACGTGTGCAAGGCTTTCTGTACACTTAGACGGCAAGGCACTTTTAAGCCTGAATGGACAAAATGCTACACTAGCTGATCACTTTGATTGTATAGCCCTAGCACCCCCAGCAAGGCATCCATGCATACCCAGCCTTGGCACATGTACAAGTAATATTGACATCTGTGATGAACACTGATTTTTTAAATTTATTTTTTAGTAGTTCCAAAGAGTAATAATAATACATAATATACAGCACCATGCATTTACATAGAAATTTAATTAAATAATTTTAAAAAAAGCAAATATCTATTGTGCAGGTAGAAGGGCTTCTCTTGACACCAGGTCAAGAGGAGGTTGAGTAGTAGACATACAATGGCCGATGTGAGAGTGTGCTCCTCGAATACACATCACTGAACTTTGCAGTAATGAGTAGGCAAGGCGGCATCTCAACCACATGATGGTTAAGCTATAGGCGGTTCCATTTAGCAGAGAGCAGAGAGGCCAGGCGCTTATAGCTTGTTGTGGCTTGAGGCCCAAGGCCACCAGTGCAAGAGAGAATAAGTGGAGTGAAAGAGCCACGTTCAACTTCATGACGGATACGTTGGTCATATTTCCTCTTTTTTCTCGTTTTCATGGCTATGGTAGCAAGTAGATAGAGAAGTCTTTTGATTCGATGGGGCGTAAGGATTAAAAACCTTCACATCAAAAAATGCCCGTTCAAACCGACTCCCCCAAAATCCATCTGCTGCAATATCCAATTGTGCTCCATCCTGGATATTTGCTGAGAGTCCACTCATGACCTCACCTGTCATGGTTTGTAGATGAGGCTCTGTGGACACATTGTGGCACAATTCTGACAAGAGAGAAGCTGTTAAATCCCTGATTTCATTGTGTCTGATTGATGGATACCCACCCTTAGTGCATGACAGCACATTTTCAACAGAAAAGTGGGTGCCACAAGCACAATTTAGTGGAGCATTCGCAGGACTCCAGCCATAACGTAAAGCCAAAGCATGCTGATGTATCCAATGCAATTTGTATAGCTGTATTGCAGCAGCCAATCCAGCTGCCATGTCACATGTGTGTGTAAGCAGTGCATCTCAGCACATAACCAAGTGCCCCTGTTGTTATGACTTGGCCTGTCTACAGAACAGAGCAGTAAAACTACCTCCAGATATGGTAAACACACTTCTTGGGGATGTCATGGTGTGCTGTACATTGTGTGGGCAAGGTATCGGAGCTGGTGACTATGATACACATGAGTGTAGTCAGTTCAGCAAACTACAACAACCATATGGTTGATTGGATTCACTACCACACACTTTACAGGGTCAATTCACTCCAAGTTTAACAACCTAAAATTAAATCAGTACATGACCCAGTTGAAAGGAACATTACCTCTCTGTATCACACAAAAATCCATTGTGCCACACCAACACAGAAGAAACGAAAAGCAACTAAGCAGAATATATTTTTAAAAAACCTACATGAATAGATTGTTTATCTATAAAATGGCGTCAACCGCACATTATAAAGCGAATATTCAGAAGGCAAATGCTTAAAGTAGAAAATATGGCACCCGTTAAACTAACAAAGAAACGTTCCAAAAACTTACGACCGTTGTTGGTTTCAAATTTCAGGTGACTTTATCAGGGCGGAATCGTCAAAAAACGGTCACTTCTCGTCCCTAGTCACAAAACACGCACCGACAACTCGCGCTTGGATATAACTTCCTGTACGACGGCATAACACATGCTTTATATCGTTGATATCACCATTTCTCCTATATTTCATAGTGAAATAATCGAGGCTCAACGTCTACAGGAGCTGCTCCAAATGACCCTTTTTGTGGACATGTTTTAGTTGCTATGGGCGTAATGAGTTCCGTTGCTAGGTACTTATTATTCATACGGTGAGGGCCTATTGTCCAATTTTGTACGTATTGTAACAACCGTGGTGATACAGTAAGTATCTGGGTTAAATGTAGATATTTCTGAGTTGTTCTGTGTAGTGTACTGAGTTATGTGTGAATATTTTGTACATTTACGTCTGTCACTTGTTATTGTAGACGTTCTATTATTTTGTATGACTCTACTGTACTGTTCACATAAACTAACATCTTTGCAGCATTGTAAACAGGAAGCTTAAAAAAGGGCTAAGGGCTATCCTATGTAAACTATAGCACAGGTGAGAATTTATTTTACATGTAGTTGTGAAAACTGTTAGTGGTCATAGCATGACCTTGCCTTTCATGATCAGATCAATACGTATTCATTAGTTGAAGGTACATTCACAAGGCTTCTGTTTATAACGATACACTATTTTGCACTTAAACATAAGATAGCATAGTGAGGGATATAAAGGTGGACTGAAAAGCTATTTGTTGTTAAAGGCATCGAATACTCTTGTATGAGCTAAATGATGCTCTTTGCAAAACTAGCTGTTGCACTACATGAGCATGGGTGGAAAAATAGTAGGTGAATTACTACATGATATTAGATTAAATTTAGGTACCATATTTCTAGTTCAGAGCCTTTCTTCTATGATGCCTCATACAACATTACAAGGCAGCTTGGTGCTATACCCCAGTAGACCTGAATGGTAGGTATGTAATGGCAGATGAGATAGGAGACATGCATCATGGTAGCATGCATTAAAATGGAAATGCACAAATTTGTGTTAGGTGCTCTGAAATAGAAGTTGTGTTGGGGACAAAGGTGCTACATGTATTTCAAAAATGCACAGAAGATGTTTCGAGCTGGGCTGGACAATCTTAATTCAGGTCAAGTTGTGTTTATATGCATCATGATAGCACTTTGCAATCAGACTTGTGCACTTGTGAGTAGTGTGTGCATCCTATCTCATTTGTGTTCTCAACATTCACCAACTACTACTACCGGCACTCCTCCCTGTACCTACCACTACCCCGTACTCCTCCCCTTACTTACTACTACCCTACCCTACTCATCCCATTATCTTCTCTTTGGGTGCTGGAGGTGTACAGTACGGAATTAGGGGGGGGGGGGGGGGGGGGGGGGGGGGGGCGTGGGCGGGGAGGGCAACCGGTGCGGCTGCCCAGGGCAGCAGAGAGTTGTATAGTGCACACAAAGTGGAGTATTTGATAATTAAAAGCAGAAAGAATGCCTTGATAAGTGTAATGCGTTACAAAGCAAACTGCCAAGGCTTTGTCGCCAACGTTGGAATGCTCGTATTTGGTGAATCAATTAGCTCGTATCAATTTGGACTATCGCTCTCCAGACCCCCCCTCCCCCTTCTCCCCCGCTTGCATTTGGACCACCGCAAGGGGGACCCGCTCACATTTGGACTATGGCAAGGAGGTCCACCAAGGCTAGTTGCCCAGGGCCCACAAAAATCTATAAATCTGGCCCTGGAGGTGTATATACTAAGTGTGTACGTGGTACCTTGTGCATTGTACAATTTACATGTATTGCATTTAGCATATCTGTCACTCAAATGCTCCACTTGATTTACTCTCAGTACAAACTGTCAATTGCGTTAGAGTTGCTCCCACATCAAAAATGTGCACACCTATCATATGATCTTGGTAACAGTTGCTGTAGTGTTGGCGGGAAGGAGTTTGAAGTTGTACTAACATACTCCTCCTCCTCCTCCCTAACCCATTGCACCCATCTTTATTGAAGAACAGAATAGAGTTATCATTGATATATATATACATGTTCCCTTGGCACCCAAAGCGATACCACTACCCCTACTCCTCCCCTTACCTACTACTACCCCTACTCCTCCCCTTACCTACTACTACCCCTACTCCTCCCCTTACCTACTACTACCCCTACTCCTCCCCTTACCTACTACTACCCCTACTCCTCCCTTACCTACTACTACCCTACTCCTCCCCTCAGTTACCTACTACTAGCCTACTCCTCCCTTACCTACTATTACCCCTACTCCTCCCCTTACCTATCACTACTCCTACTCCTCCCCTTACCTACTACTACCCTACTCCTCCCCTTACCTACTACTACTACCCCTACTCCTCCCCTTACCTACCACTACTCCTACTCCTCCCCTTACCTACTACTACCCCTACTCCTCCCCTTACCTACTACTACCACAACAACGCAGCCTCAACTATGAAATAGTGTGATCATTAACAATAATGGCTCAAACTGAGAATATACTTTAAAAATAAACGCGATACAATATCGCGATATTTTCTTGCAAATATGCGATATAGACAATATCAACCAAATCGCGGCAGCTAGCATGCACTGTCTGGGGACAAGAACAGTAGGCCCCAGTACCATGCACTAGTATTGTACCAGCTCTTTTGTTCTCTTGAAGCGGGTGATCTGCAAGGCGACTCGGACAAACGAAATGACCGTCTTTAGCTTCTGGTCGATAGCAACGAAGAGCCAAACTATCCGAGTGCCACAGTCCAAAGAATCAACATGTTTACGGAATCGTTATAGAGATCATGCAGATTGGTTTCAGTGGATAGCGATTCAAACCGCAAACATATCTGTCGTTTGTATGGCTTACTACTAACTCGTGATGCAGCTTGATAGACCGCACATTTAAAGCATCTTAACTCATGAAAGCGGGATGCTATAGCCATAGATATTAAAGTACGTACTTTAATATCTATGCTATAGCGCTATGAACACCACAACAGTTTTACCAACCCCATGAGATACTGTCAGAAATGATTTTTATACAAAAAAAATACAAATAATAACAAAGCAAGCACTGGTAACGACAATATAGTTTGATTAGTCGCGCTCGTTATTCGCGCGCCATGGCCATGCCATTAGCGCCTTTTATCTCCTGATGTTCCTGGCACAGCGCGCATGCAGGAAAGCACAAGTGGCACAGGAAATCCATGAAACAACTTCCCTCGATCCCTTTCTGCTCTCTTATCTTGCCGCGGACCCAGGTTCTTGCAACGATGTCGATGGGATAAAAGAACTGGGACAAGCAGCACAGGATGCAGCTGTCTCCCACGGCCTCAGCGTTCTTCCCGAAAATGTAACAGGGACAGAAGTAAGTGATGATGCACGTGGAGAAGTCATCGAAGCAGCCGCATATTCCGTGAGCCCAATCACCACCACCCATCGTAACGAGTCAATACGATCGTGTGAATGGGTAATTATCCGACGCATGCGCACTTAGCAAGGCGGAAATGGGATGTGATATCATGGTCACGTGCCGCAAAATCAGTGCAGTGAAGGACTGAGTATAGAGGAGTTGCACCTGACGTCACGCGCGTCTTACGTCGGTGTGTATGTTGCTATAAATATACACCGCGTGGGTACGAGATAAACAATAACCGGACGGGAACGAATAGCGGAGAAAGAAGGCGGCGTCATAAGCTCACGTGGTACATATTTATAGCATATCGTATACATAAATAGCAACATACATATGACGTAAGTTACGTAACTAAACAATACAAGTCGCGCGTGACGTCAATGCAACTCCTCTATTCTAATCATTCCTACAACTAGGCGACTTTATACAGCGCGCGAAGCGCGCAGTACGGCGCCGAAGGCGCCTCGTCCGCGAAGCGGACTCGGGACGAGGCTGTTCAATTTTTTCCGGGTGCTCGTTTTTCGAAATGAAGAGTGTCTGGCTAGCACCCGGGGTGTAATTTGACCCCGGATTCGGCTTTCGGGTGGAAATTTGAACCCTAACGTGCGGAACGGCCTTGGGAGAACAGCCTTGTCAACATTTTTACCCTAAACACTTCAACATCCTAGTACTGCTAACGTTATTTCTAACGTTACCGTTTATGCCATCATTGTCACCACCAATTAATCATGCCGTCAACCATGCACTGTTCGTACCCAGACCCACACTCGCAGCTGCGGATGGATTACATCACCGCTACGCGAGAAATGGGTCTGGACCGTCTGGTAAACAGCCTAACAAAAGTCGTTCTGGGCATCTGCAAAAAAAAAATCGTACAATTAAAATGCAGAACACCCGTGCATGACGTCACAATCATGGTACAATATGTTAATAAATTGCATGGTTTAATATCTAAACGGTAGAGACAACGGTAGGCACTGCGGACTTTTAAAAAAATGCTCAAAAGATTATAATATTATTATCGTTAGAAAGAGAAAAAAAAAAGCTGCATTTAACAGTACTTTATGCGTCACCGTAGCATATTTAGCACCGGAGATATGTAGCGCCAAAGTGACAACTTTTTTAGTACATGTACAGCGGTCAATGCGTAATCGCAATAAAAACTGTGACGGTTGAGGAACAATAAAGCATAACCTTGCCATTCCGTAAGATATTAATTCCAAACATTGCATATAAGTGGTTCTGACTTTGTTAAAACTTTTAGAAGGTTTTTAACTAAAATTCATCGCATGTTTATTTTTAAATTGTGAACAAAAAACTGTTTAGCATGCATACACTTGAGCACAATATCATTTAGCATTGAAGAATATTATTTTCATTGGCCACAAACACTAAATCACCAATTAAATAGTCCACGAGCATGTCAATGAACATCAATTCGCCATATCCAGAAATGAGCGGTCAAAGGGAAAGCTAATTAATTCGCGGTTTGCGAATCACCGATTATTCCCGTATAACTTCCCATAGACATGTATGGGGTACTTCAATACCAAGCACCTTGCCTTCACAGCAGTAATATACATGTAAGTACGCAAGGTAGCTAAATATTACAATAAAACACAAAGCATGCAATGCAGGGTGACTGACATTATTGCATGTGAAGGCACCATAGCTAGTGTACTCATGTGAAGGCACCATAGTTATAAGGTGTGACTGTTTACAAATGGGTTATTGTGTCAGTGTGGTATGTAGCAGGCTTTGTTATGTGCATGCAATGTAATGTATGCACATGTGCATATGGACATATGTCAACGGACTCAAACGTGAATGTTGTGCATGTGTTGTCGACTGCATCACAGTGAAACTTATTAGTAAACAATTTTGAAATGAATCACAAGATGGCCGCCAATGTATGGGCGGTTTCTCGATATGACACAACACGCAAACACTAAAACGCATCACACACATCAAACAAACTGTCAGACATTCTCTGCAACCATTCCCTGCTACATGTACCCATGTAAAGGTCTTGTTGATAACAATGAATACAATAGTTCAAGGGATGGTATACAAATACATCAAGATAAAATATTTATACATGCTCATACAAGTATGCATATCTGTGTATGTGTAAACAATTAATTTTTTGTATGTTTGTATTGTATGTGTGTATGTGTGTTACATATGGACAACATTTCAACAGCTCTTTGCTGCGGCAGAACACACATGGCTGAGTTATCTTGAGCCTGAATACCACAAATGCAACAATGAAAAATGTGAAGCCAGAACAGAGTAAGGCTGTTTGTGTATGTGTGTGTGCGTTACCAGTGTGGTAAGGGAGTGGCTCAAACATGGCACTGATCTTGGTGAACACACACACACACACACACACACACACACAAGCACACACAAGCACATACATGTACATGTACAAGCACACACACACATACACACAGTTTGTGTGTGTGTGCTTGTACATAGTGCTATGGTGTAGTGCTTGTGAAATAGTCATGGTGCAGTGACTGTGAAAGGTCAGTGGTGTACAGCTGTAGGAAGCATGGGGCCCATTGCCACATTCTTATTTTTGTCGGAGTGGGGGCATTGCCCCCCCCCCCCCCCCCCCCCCGAAATACCCATTAATTTTCACCCCCCACCTTTTAATATCATCCTATGTGCTTGATGGTGCTGTATAGCCATGGTGCTGTGCTTGTGAAGTACATGTAGCTATGGGTCTGTGCTTGTGAAGAATGTTTGGTGTAGTTGAATGTGAACACTAAGCTTACATGTACATGTATTACCATTCAGCTGCTAGTCTTATGTAAACTTTTCAGTGGCCCAGTCCTGAAGTGATAAGGTTACACTGCCACCATATGCAAGGCTTCCAATGCTTAGAAGTATCAAGGGCATTGGAAAGTTTTCTATTGCTTTGCACTTTTCAACTCACACATGCACACGCATGCACACACACATACACACATGCATACATACACATGCACACGTGTATACATACATGCACACGTGTATACATACATACACACATGCACACACAATCAGTATGTACCGGTACAGAAATGGTGTGGGAACAAGTGTACGAAAAGAAAAGAACGTGCAATTTTTATAGTAATAAAATAATAACCTTACAAGCCTGGACGCTGTCCCTGACGCTGTCCCTGACGCTGTCCCTGACGCTGTCCCTGACGCTGTCCCATAGGTACATGTACAGTTGTCCCATAGGTACATGTACAGTTGTACCTAATATTCATTTGTGCAGCTCAGAGGTCAACAACAATAGGCATTGTATGCTGTGTAAACTGAGGTTATCCTAAGCTATTGAGCTAGACACGTACCAAGCAAACACTATTGATGTACATGTACTACCTACATGTGCATGTATATGGCATGGGCCTTTTGTGCCTGATGCCATAAACTTTACAATCAAGTACATGTACATGATGGGAGGGGGGTGGAGTGTGCTTTGGGCCTGATGCAAAACCTTTGGTTAGTGGTAGAGGCATTTACGTTGGATGCATAAAGTCCTGTTTCTTTTTTTCTAGGGTTCAATATCAAGAGTTGTGTTAAAAGTCTGTTTGGGACTGTTTCTATGGAGATGAGGCGAAATATTACTCGAGGACACTCCTGTATCTAGTTTTGTACTGGGGAAGAGCAGCACCAGGAACCCAATGCTGAGACTGACCATCCGAAGTGTTCAACACCTCCAGGGGTATCCACCTTAGGCTCAACAAATTTACTTAAATACCCCTACGTTCCACTCTACTCAGCTGGCATGCACTTCTTCATCAAGCAAACCAGATGGGCAGGTGTGTTGAGTGTACCAAAGGCAGGCACACGTGTCAAGTTCTAGCAATGGAGGCCTACAGATAATGCTGCCACTGTTCCACTCACCCCTCTTCCATATCAAAGCTGGGACGCCACTCGCATCTAAGAACTTCCGCTCCACCTTCCTACTTACAGTAACTGCTGACACCATTCAGAAGTACATATGGTGCAGCCACAATACATGTACACTCATTGTTAGTAATAGCAATAGCAGAAGAGGACAAATTGTGTATGTTTTAATGCACATTAAA
>OX442415.1:23907660-24228080 GCA_949361645.1 Spongilla lacustris
GGCTACCCCACAAACCCGAGGTATCCACGTATCGATACATCCAATTCTAGAAGCACTTTCGCGACAAAACCTAGCTCACGCCACAATACAATCAGTTACTAACTTTTTAAGCTGCTTTACGAATCGCACACACCAATAGTTGAGAAGCGGTTACCCCACAAAAAAGTGGACTCCAATAAAAGCACTTTAAAGCATCATAAGTGACGTAAAAATACCAGAAAAGCGGTTTTTTTTTTCGCTTAAATCAATACCCCGCTATCAATCCCACTTTTCTTAATATAAACCTACCTGATCCTGGTCACAATTCTCGAGTACTAAACAGAAAAGCTTCTTTTCCTCCCTCTTCGTCCGCCCCTTATAACACCTTAAAGGTGCGATTAGCGCCAGATAGCATCGCCCGCTGAGGCTCTCGTAGAAATGTATAGCTCACGTGACTCGTTTCCAATCCCTCTATATATTATCTCTGGAAAAACGAAGCGTTTAGTGAACGCGAGTGAACTGATTAGCGAGTTAGCATTCGACCCAAAGTGTGTGTGAGTGTGTGTGTGTGGGGGGGGGGGGGGTCTAAAGCCAAGGCCCTCCAAGCGTGCAGTATTAATTAGTATTGCTGCTACGCGGATGGAATGGGTGTAAGCGATCAAAGGAAACAGGTAGAGCTAAACTGATCAAGTAGACTAGGTATACAATACTATTAAAGGTAAAACGTGTGTGTCATTTAGACCAGAATACGGTCACAATGGCTTTACGTAGAGTTTTCTATTCGCTATCCTTATCCACGTTGGCTCACGCAGGCTTCTATATATGAATCAATTCAAATATTGCGCTTGCTAGCTATCAATATATTGAATACACTTTCAAAGCATGCTTATTTTCATGCTAAATGAACGCAAAAGTGAAAAAGCGGCTGGGGATTCGCCCCAGGCCCCACTGGGGGAGCTTACAGCGCTCCCCCAGACCCCCTAGCTGTTACGGGAGGGGGCACGCCCCCTCCAGTACCCACCCCCACTTATGAATATAGTTATTAGACCCCCCCTTCCAGAAATCCTGGATCCGCCGCTGCTTTAGGGACCTCTGAATAGCATGACATGATTTTCGTCTCTTAAGTCGAATTAATTCGGCCGTAATGATGCTAAGCAGCACTCATATCAAAAACCTTATAAAAACTATCCTAACTTCACAACGAATTGGAGTTAAGAGTTCAAACATTAATATTCCATACATAATTAAGGCTACTATAATGAGCTATCTGTGCAACAAAGAGTAGCTCTTAAGTCGAACTATTTGTTGAGTTGTAAGCCAAAAACCTTAACCTGATGATACCTTAATGCTTTGACCCTGAAAATTCAGTGTCAGATAGGAATTCCGACATTCTGTAGATCCGGGTGTATAGTACCATTTGATGTATCGGTCCAAAGATGTTCAGTAACTGGCGCATCGTAGAAGGTACCCTGCGCTTCGTCAAATCTTTATGAAACTTCGTAGAAAGATAGAAGGATGAATTATCTAGAGGGGAGAGTACTTACCGTGGAGGGGACGCAGCGTTTTGGAGTCGAAAATCGTGGCAAGAAAACTATATTCGATTTGAACAACACTTAATAAATACGGTGCGTATTTTAAAACTTAAAAACTAGTCTGGTCTATTGCTCACGCATTCGGCAGTCGTTCTGAATGCATAGTAAGCCACAATGAAGCACAATGAAGCTACCAGATCATTTTTACCAAATGGTGTCAATAAATATGTTTAAAATTGCAAACAGAAAAATTTTCTTTTGACGTCTAGGATTTTACGGTCTAAAATCAAGGGTTCCGCAGTGCCTAACAACGGTACTGTGTATTTCGCTTACCAAAGGTCCAGGGCCGTCACGGGCCCCGGGGCTATATATAGTCCTTCCGGGCCCCATTAATGGTCCACAGCAGTAGAAATATCAAAAACCATACAGGTCGCTTTCATGTATTAGGTTATAAACTATTCATTTGTTGTTAGTTGATTATGTAACATTCTACATGCATTTGTTACGCGCAAAGCGTGGATTTGCGCAATCTGGGGATTGTCCTGTGCAATCCCTGGATCCCTGGCTTGTGGTAGAAACCATGGATTGGCCGCGCGATCCTGCATGGGATTGCTTGTGGCGCAAAGCATTAATCAGGACAATCCTGAAATTGCTCGCGTGTGCTAAGCATAGCTGCAATTAATATGTACATATAATGTAACGAATGCTATCAATAACATATCACGTGGTTTATATATTTTAAAGATACCTATACGTAGCCCATGCAGCCTTGCCGTTAGGCATAGCTTGCATTTTGAGCGTCTCGTGGTGCGAGGTAGCCAATATGGCTTACATGTAGTGTATAGTGCTTGTGAGGCCTCAATACTAATCACAGACATTATGTGTGATGTAGTGGAAAGTAAGCGTGGAGTGTGTGTGGTGTGCCGTGGACCTGTTTCGCGTTCAGGGCCGCCGAGAGGAGGGGGGGGGGGGGGGGGGGGGGGGGGGGGGGGGGGAGAGAGGGGGGGCTGCTGACCCTGGGGCCCGTAGTTAAACATGCATGGGGCCCGGGCCGCCCGGCTGGTCGTGTGTGATTGATGTTTTGTTTTGATAGTCTATTGCGCAGGCGCAATAAAATTGTATATGTTGATTATACGTTCCGTGCGGAATAGAATGATATAGAGCTCTTTCATCGCGTGATCTGTAGTAGCAATCATGTGAGTATATTAGTTGACGTAATCAATTATCCGCCATATTGGTGCTCGGGTATTCGGCTCTTTAAACGTAAAGCATGTCAAAGCTGTCTTTGTATGCAGATAGCTTGCCTCCAGACGCAAAGGCTCGATATCTAGATAGAATCGAAAGCATTGGTGGGCCAGATCCGTTCTCATCTGACTTCGTTGGAGACAAGTCGGACCAGTTAGTGCATGCGATTTGATATCGTATTTAGTACTGCAGACCAGTTTTATAACTAGCAAACAGTTCAAAGCCTGTAAATCTCTGGAGGCTTATAATCAGCTTGTTTGTGGATAGTTGAAAGCGTACAAACGCATGCCTATCGTCTAGGGACAGTATATATGTGACCACGGGACGGGTAAGTAATGTCTGAATAGAAACGTACAATCACATTGTCTGCAGCAACTCGAGGTACAATGCACTTTTTGTTCTCGCGCTGATTAGCTGCGTGCTGTCTTTTCGAGTACCTAAGGCTTAGGCTAAGGAGCCGTTTAATGTTAGTCTGACGTAGCCACACCCTCGCGCTTTGCGGAGCGCGAGGGTGTGGCTACGGCAGACTATAGTTTAATGTCGCTGTTACTTTTTTTTTTACATGCACCCGTTAGATTCAGTGAAGGCAGCCAATCTGGGTCCCACTCACTATACAGTGACTGTGCAGGTTTACCCTTGGTGAAGTGCAGGGAACATATCCGAGCGTTAAGAAGTGAATCTGAGTTTTTGCGACCAATTGCAGCCAGGAAGCCTTTCCTTTGTCTTTGTGACAATTCTAACTCGTACCCCCCATTATTGGTTCTTACCTTTGGTATCCTGTACAATCTTGCACCCAGTGTTGCCGCGATCCGGAAACGATCTCGGGATCGTCGATGCATATCCTGTATCGCATCCGGTATCGATAATCGACGATGTTTATAATGGACCCTTTGCATGAAAGATCGGAAGTACGATAAACGTCACGTCCGGAGTAAAAGCCGCAGCGGAGACTTTGTGTCACGTTCGCGGACCTTTGCGTAATAAAATGGCAACGCTCGTAGTCCTTCCTTCCCGCTCGGACGGTGATCCTTCGACCGATCCAGTTCCTGATCAAACTCTGCTGCTAACAGTAAGCTTGACCGAGTCTGACATACCCGGAGCCTTTTTAAATGGATGGCTTTAAAAAGGCTCTGGGTATGTCAGAATCGGTCAAACTTACTGTTGGCAGCATAGTTTGATCAGGAACTGGATTGGCTGAAGGATCGAGCGTTGCCATTTTATTACGCAAAGGTCCGCGGACGTGACACAATGTCTCTAGGCAACCACTGAGGTTTTTACTCCAGACGTGACGTTTATCGTACTTCCGATCTTTCATGCAAAGGCTCGACGATACCTCTTTTATTCATAGCGACGCTCACAAATTTAATGTCGGAAGGGAGTGTGGATAGTGAGTGTTGTACATGTAGCAGTACGACCACAAGGAATGCGCAAAGCTGGGTGTGGAAGCACTTCACAATAGAACGGCAGCCTGCTGCGAAGGAATGATTCCCTCCCGCCAAGTGCATGTAAACTGTGTCATAAAGTTGTGTCACGTGCACACGGAACAACACATCCAAAAGCTTGCTGTAAATCGTCAAATCAGTTTGCTGTTATTCCTTCTTGGTGATGTGTGATGCACGATTTTTCAGGCCAGAACTTTCAAAGCCTCTCATGGGCAGCCCCGAGATATGTTTTGGCTTGCCACCTAACTTTACTAGTAGCGAGGAAAGCGTAAAGGAAGCAAATGACCTATTAGTGAATGCCATTGTGTGTGGTATTTTCGACAGTTTAAAATCTCACGCACGAGGTTCTTGTACTGCCACACAGAATTGAAGCTAAACATGAGGAGGTGAAAGACCTGGTAGGTTCATCAGTTATTGAACTGATTCTAATAATACTTACCCTTCCGTGCAGCTAAAGAAAAGTCTTACACAGGCATCTTCAGTAACCATCACAACAGATGGAGCCACAATGAAGAACACAGGTGATTCCTACATACAATGTAGCTATCACGGGCCATTGGGAGTGTACAGTGTGTGTGTATGTGTTAGGGGGGGGGGGGGCAGGCATTTATAAGTCTGTCTCAGGGGACATAATAAATGCTTGTTCAGTGGTGCTTACCCTGGGGGGGGGGGGGGGGGGGGTTATTTGCAATTATTGTCATCCATAGGGGTGTACTGTTAGATAATGGAATAGCACGACAGCTATTGCCTGCTCTGCATGGTTATTTTTGTTACAAGCCTGCAACTCCATTAACTCAGGAATGTGCCTAAATTTTTCTAAGATTGGTGGAAAAAGATCTAGAAAAATAAAAATGATTGGTTCATAACATTCAACAAATTAGCAGCATTATTTTGGACCAGTGCACACAAAAAAACTTTAAACCATTGATGAATGTTTTAAAATTTCTTGCAGCGCTCCCAGTACAGGTAATATATAGGCATATCCTTTGCAGCCTTAACCTTTAACATCAGGTGATAGTCTAAAATAGTGACGAAATCATTTGTTTCAAATCCATGCTGTTTGGTTGGCTTAAAAACCTACACTCCATCTGAAACAATTTTGGATAATCTTCATTAAAAAATTTGACTCATCATTTCATCCAAGGACGTGCCAGCAATCATCTGAATTTAAAAAGATCTAACGGGATTAAAGAATAGACCACCAATATATATATATATATTTTTAGATGCTTCGTTTTTTGGAGATAATCAAATTTTGCATACTAGATTAGTCATGTTGGTCATGGAATTTTAGGACTGTACAAATTTTCAATGTCTTCTGTTCACCAAAACATACAATTTAATGTATCATGTGCAAGGATACAAGACCTTTTATGCTACCACCTACAGCTTTCATATACACAAACCATATCACCAGATATGTATAAATTTTGGTTCATTAAATAATGGTCAAATAATTAATTTTGAAATATCACAATCTAATGAGAGATGTGCAATTAGCATATATAATTTCATAATGTTTGTTTCTACCTACAGTGCATCTGCAAACTGCAACTTTTGCCAATACACCTTTTAACATGTTTTAGAAGATACATCAGATAATATGGCACACAGCATATGACCTGCATACATTCTCATCCCTCACTGGGATATGGGGCAAAAAAAGTCCTTTGATCTTAACATCACATCTATGCTAAATTCAAATGAGTATCTTAATGGAAACAAGTGTGATGGGAAAAGCTTGAAGCATGCATGTGGTCCTGCATCCATGTAGCATTGAGATCTATGGGTGCTGGAGTGAAGAAGCCATGCAGAGCTTGTCACGCATTGAACGTCAACTAGCCAAGGCCACTTGCCATCTGTATGGCAGGCTTAGCTTGACCTTGATGTGGGCCAACTCTAGGACGCAATAATAGTGCACACACACAAGCACACATCACTTGTATTGTGGGGGAAAAGGTATGCCTTGCAGCAAAGTTTACTTCTTGATGCAACCTGCATGTGATCAAAAGAACATGACCATTTGATACTCCCCTGTATATCATGTATATCATGTTATGGTAACTAACAAAACAGATTTTAGACACAAGCTGATGACTCACAATATTCACTACAACATGTTACCAAAATATGCACCAAATCCCTCCTCAGCACAAGACCAGCATCCCTGACACCACCAATAAGTTCTATACATACCTCACCTCCCCACCAGGTGCAACACCAAGTGCAACATTAGGGGTTGTGCTGTCTGTCTGAAACTTGCCAACAAAAGCATCTTCATCTGCACTACCACCAAGCAACCAATCTACATCAGACACACATTGGGTTGCAGCAGCAAAACGCATCGTCTATATATACCTGGTATCTGTATACCAATGCATGCAATTCCTGTAAAATGCAGTATGTAGATGTACAGTGTGTAGGACTAAGTTGAGGGATGGAAGAAGGCTCCACCGCAACAAGTACACATCTCAAAGACCTGCCCAGAAGGGTCCCGTATGAACACTGAACAAGCATGGAATCTTTGACTCTACCATTATTCCTGTAACTTATGTGGACCACGCCCATGAATGGATGGAATACCTTGGAACCAAGATACCATGAGGCCTAATGCTGCCTGGATGATGTGTGGACCTAAAACATGCCTAACAGTCCACTGGAACATATTCACACTGCAGAATTTCACAGAACTTTTGATTGTTATGAAATATTTGTTTGAACTCCCAGCCCTGATCTCAGTGTGAGTGATGAAGCCACCATACATGTAGTCCATCTCGCAAGCCAGATGCATGTACTTTAATGTGGCTGGGGACTAGCACATGAAGTAGGCTTGGTGACATTGGCCAGGTTTATGGTACAGGTGCTATCCAGAAGACCCAATCAGACTACAGCTTACGTCTTGTGCTAGTTCCCAGTCCAGTCACGTCAAAGTACGTCTGGCTTGCAAAAGTAAAGCCGCCAAGCAACTCTGCACTTAGGTAATGCTTTGTTCACAGATATTGCTTATAGGGACTTACTACGTGTGTCCATGGTACATGTACATGTACCTCTATGTAAGGGTGCTTTACCCTCACACAGGTGTGACCCCTCTCTAAGGGGAATGCTTCACCCTAGTGATGCATTAAGGATACCTACCTCTGGGAGATTTGGGAATTACAAAACTCCACCCCTTACTAGAGTTAGGAAGTGTTCCCACAGTTCACACCAGGGGATGGGCAGGGAATGAGGAAGTGTTCTTCACATGTGCACTATTGTACTGTTCTACCACATATTCATATCTTGTATTACTTATTAAAATCAATTAACTCTATCTGTAATCTTCAATAAAGTTGATAATGAATATTTTGATTTATGAGGGTTTTGATACAACTACTTAACTGCTTACAATAATCTAATTGGATTGTTCGTATTTGCCTAACTACTTCAACATATATTAAAGAAATCAAGCGGTTAATTAATTTCAATCCTGATTTATAGTGATGCAGGAAGCATCCACACTCTAGGTGCATGGTGTGTGTATCCTGCAAGCCTGCTAAACACACGCTAAACAAAGGGACAGAAATGATACACAATATGCTCAGTGGCTCACCAGGTCATTGATGTTGGCACACCACACAGCTGTGTCTATGCCCACACCTAGCACCTCCCACCACAAAGACCAGGTCCCCATGGACCACTGCTGACATGGCCACACATCACTTAGGAAGCGATGGTCCAAAGTGCCATGTCTTACCATCAAACACCTGAACAACAGCCAAGGGACTGAGCCCATTACCATCACCCCTCCCTCCCATCACCATCAGACCACCTGCACCAACACTAACTACACAGGACCCCACGCACCCTACCAACATGTCTGACATGATGGACCACCTCACCATCACCTTCTTACTAAACACACTGTCCATATCACCTCCCACCACCACTGATCTTCCTCTACACACACCTAGTGTGGCCCCTCGCTCAACATCATCAGTTATCTAGCATGTACACTCCTCCTACTTGTTTCCACACAACCCTACCATTCACCTCCACTAGACCACCACAACCACCATATACCACCCTACCTCTCTCAGGTATATTTTCACATGTTTCTTTAAAAATGAAATGTATGTTCTGAATAAAAGAAATTATTAAAAGTTAATTCACATAGCACCACCTTTGTTGGGGGACGTAGCTAACTCGTACGCGAACAGGGCCGTCGAGAGCTTGCACGGGCCCCAGGGCTATATAGTCCTTCCGGGCCCCATTAATGGTCCCCATTGGGACGATGGGTGCGGTACATATATATGTATATAAAACACCATGCAGGGTGAAAATATATCGCTTTCGTGTATTGGTTCATTTGTTGTTAGTTCATGCAAGTGCATGGCGTAAGTTAAAAACACATACTGCGTGCATGCGGGTATGATTACGGTATATGTAACATTGTGTTACGCGAAAAGCATGGATTTGCGCAAATCCAGGGATTATCAAGTGCAAACCCTGGATCCATGGTTTGGGGTACAAACCATGGCAGCGCAATCCTGGGATTGCTTGTGCACAAAGCATAAATCAGGAAAATCCTGGGATTGCTCAGATCTCACGAATGATACTCACCGGTATAAGTACATAATCAATAACATGCATTTGCAGTACAAATAAAAGGCCTATGGTGTACAAATACAATTGTTCTCTACTGATGAGACACTGAGCACAATGAACTGCGCCATGGTTCAGAACTTTTGAAAATGAAGTAAGGTTCATCACGTCTCGATGAGCAGTCCTTCGTATCCCCCTTTGTACTGTTACTTGGCGAGCCTCCAATAAAAGCTACCAAATATGAAATACATTTCCCCTGAGAAAACATTTTCGCCTCACCATGCATCACCAGTTTCAGCAGAAATATATGGGGACAAATTATTACATGAATTAAGAATTTCATTGGCCTTGCATGTAGAAATTACTTACTTCCATTGAATTTCATGTACATGTAGCCAATCAGCCCAAGACTAATTCGTATTGATTAAAATGAAAAACTATATCATTTTTATCGTTATGTAGGTCGCGCGATCGTTGTCCCTAGCTACATGACGAATCCTAAACATTTCAAAGTTTTATGTCTTTTGGTATAGGGTCGCGGTTCTCTATCTGTTACAGTCCTTTCCTTTTTTTTCTGTCACCCGGACTTGCATGCGCTTGTACATTTTAGAAAATGAAATCATATACGGTATAGAGCTCTTTCATGGTCACATGACAAAAACCAATTAATCGCGTAAATGTAATGACGTTATCGTGTCCGCCATATTGGTGCTTGGCTGAAATTGGAGTCTGCGTTGTCGACCAGTGTTTGACCAATTCTATGGTAGCCAAGGGTGCAAGCAGTGTTGCATCGTCGATTACGAATTAATGGATCGCAATTAGTATGCATCGTCGAGTCATTATATCGACGAATATTCATAGCTCATTATATCGTCGATACACGAGCCTAATCGACGATCTAATCAAAAATGGCTACATAGGGCAGTGGCAATAGCAGTGTAAGGAATATGTCTAGTAAACACTAAACAGTAAGCTTATAAATGATTGTACTGCAACTGTATCTGTTGCAAACAGATGTATGATGCTGTATAAATGCATGGCTAAGCCTTCTTTGAACCATACAAAGTGCACGCGCGCACAGACCACGCGTATACTAGAAATAAACGAGTTGTTAATATTGATCTCTTATGATGAAATTTGTGACTTACAAAAGGTCTCATAAGTCTGCTAAAATTGCACGATTGTGTCGTAAAGATAAGACTCGGTGAAGATGGGAGGGCAAAATCCGCCATCTTTTTTTCTTCTTTGTGGTTGAGAAAACACGCTCGGATGGTGCTGATGAGGCTGGAATGGCTAGGTACTTGCGAGCCAGAGCCGCAACATGTGTGTATGCAGCTTGATGTGTTGTCCACCACATCAGAGGTTTTTTATTTTTTATTTTTAATGGTCTATCAGTACTATGTGCACATATACACATATACACATACACACCCATGCAAGTAAAAATGGCAAGCTGGTGACAACCCTAACTTGTGTCAGCCTTGTGTTCATGGTTGTTATAAGCTTGTTACATGCATGGTCGTTGCAACGTTATTAACAAGGTTGTATAACAACCATGGTAAAAGATTGTCACTACCATGTTATGGGCAGTTTCCAACTTGCTTTCACAGGTTGAAGTCAGCCAAAACAACCTTGTGGTGAAGATGTTAATTAATATGCATGCACCTAGCTTGCATGTATGCAGTACATCACAAAACTGGGTAAAAAAGATATTTTAAAAATGTGAAAAACATATTTTAAAGAACACAAAGACACAAAAAGGGACCATATTGCTGTTTTGCTTGTCATTGTGATTCGACTCTGCAACGAACTTGCATTGCAATAAAGATACGGATGAAATGAATTCTTCTTAAGATTTGTACTGATGTACACAAGCAGTGATTGTAGCCCTGTGGATTAGCCTGATGATGCCAGGATGGACACGGTAGCGGGTGACTCATTCAATCTGAAGACATGGATCCATTATTAATGTGCAGCAATCTATGTACATACCTGCCGCATCTTCAAATTGTTTCCACAGCTCAGTTGTAGTTGCATTTTGCCCACACTTAGATGTGACTGGTTAAGACAAACAGCGCCATGCACTTGCGTGAACTGCAGCTACATGTGTAGACTGAATTGAAGAACAGTACAAAGTGCATAAAAATTGGTAACCACATCACTGAGTATGCTGCATATGCTGACTTTAAAACTTTTAATTGAGAAATGCAAAGATAGTCTTTTTAGGTACTGCTGATAGTAAATGCCTCCCAACTGCATCAGATGGAGATTTGCCTTCCCAGTGTCATGGTGAAAAATGACACTTCATTCAAAACCACCAATGGACCATGTTTCTGGCCTTAAAAGGGCCATGGTTAGTTTTTACATTTTTACCGGCATTTTATGTACATGCATGTATACCTTTATCTCCTCTAACTCATGTATACCTTATGTGTACCTATTTGGTAAATGGTCAATTCATCACCAGTGAGATCATAGGTCGTCTTTTGTCGCATGAGCAGCATGCGATGTGACCAAATCAATGTGGTGAGATCACTCACATAAAAGTTTTTAATACAGAACATTTGAAATTGGTCTGACACCCAGTGTGTGATAAATCATGGTCAAGGTCACAGGGGACCATGACCCTGCACTGCAAATAAGTTGGTTGATATGTCAATCCAAACTTTTAAAACCATTGACCAAACCAAGCCTGGGTTTTCAAACCAATTTATGAGGCTCTATAAGCCAGTAAGTGTTCATTTGTAAAAGATGGATATATATCATTATACCCGTATTATTACCATGCCTGTGTGCATGTGTATCCCGCAGTACTGTGTTTTTGGGCCTGCATCGACACCTGCAACAATCAAGTTCGGATGGAGCGGCACCTTCGCCTTATAGGGCTTAACAAGATCATTAGTGTTTTTAATGATCATAATTAATGATGTGTGGTTTAATGTGGCCACAAGACCCTTGGAACTGAAGGAAGGACTTCTGGCAGAACAAACTGAAGTAAGGAAGTGTAAATTAATGAGGTGTTTAGCTGCAATACTGACAAACTGAAGCCATGGTCATGAGAAAGAATTTTAGGTCAAAGGTCTTATAATACTCAGAACAAACTGAAGCCATGTTCACGAGGAAGAGTAAATTCTCAAAGGTCTTACAATATAAACATCTAAACATACAAAACATCTAATCTTAAAATGACACTAATACATGTGTGGGTATGGAGAGGGTTATCGTTTTGTGTACATGCCAAATGGCAAAATTAGATCATATCAATGCACTGGGGCATTGGTTAATGAAAGTATGTGACTGTAGGTTAATATGCCACCTGAGCCAAGCTATTTTTTGCACACCTAAATGACTGTGGTTCAAACTTCAAACCAAAAAGTACAGTTTGAAGAACAAAACAATCATGCTCAGTTGTTGGTTGTAATCTAAAACAAAGTTTGGTTTACACTGTGTAGTGCAGATGTCAAACTAATTTTGATTTAACATGTCAACCAATTGCAGCTTAAAATTGCAGTGTGGAAGTACACATTTAACATATACACGTGCTGGTTGGCTCCATTTAATGAAAACATAGCACTCCTGTGCTCCCCTTGCTGGCATTAGCCATGGTGTCCAGCTTCTTTACTCTGGGCCAGCTCCAGACACTGTCGGGGATCACCACAGAACCACCCAGACAACACACAGTCAAAGTAAGGGTTGTGTCGAAACTAAAGGGGGGTGAAGCCTCAACTGGCCCTATTCAAGCACTTATGAAACCATGCATCCCACTGTGCCATAGATCCACCTTCCAGTTACTACACATATAGTGAACAACGGCAAACCAAATGATCTATGTCCCTGTGATGCTAAAGGAATAAGCACTTTTCCATTTTCTGAAAATGTGCCCCTGTTGGAGAGACTGCCACTGTTGGAGGGGAGGGTGCGCTAGCCATTACCAATAGACCTTATTTGACCGCAAATATGAATATATTCTTGTGTGACATGCATGTGACATAATTGGAAAGGCGTCACCGTTAATGAATACTAGTATAGCTGAACTGTCGGATTCGCTTAAGCAGCTTGATACAGTGGCAAAGTTACGCTATAAATAGAAGCTTGGTATGCTAGGGGTAACCACAGACCCATACAGTACTTCAAGAGACGTTTGGCCGGCCCACAAAGTGTTTTCTTCGAGGCATATCACAAGGGCTGTGTAAATCATGACAGCTCAACTCCGCAATTGAGGCGCAGAATCTCAACAACCCTACACCGTGTTAACATGCTTTATATCTCAATACACACACTAGACATCACTACACGTGGATTCTGCTTGGCGCTACCGTTCCGTGTTCTATCTTTACAAAAATTGGCTCACAGTAGAAGTCATTAAATGTAGGGTAGTTCCAATTAGTGCGCACCACGAGAGTACAATTAGGGTGTCAGCATTGTGGCTTCGAGATGGTGTAATATGGAAAGGTTTACAGATAATCATAAAATACAAAGGAATTCAAATAACATACTCAAACACATGCATAGCACATACAAATTTTATTCATAAGCTAATGTGGGTAGTCCCCAGGCCCTGTTTTTCGCCCCCGTAACTTTAACAAAAACAGGGCCTGGGGACGAGGCTAAATGTACCCTAGCCAAAATAAATTAACCGTTGTGACCAATTGCAAAACTATCTTCAAAGAAGCAACAGTACCAGTACATCAAAAATAATTCAGGGGCCATGAGTGAGTGCAACGATTCCATTGCTTCTCCTTCTGCAAAATTCAAAAGAATGCTATTCCAAGACTGAGCGCGACCGATAGCCAAACATGCAGGAGGGAAACTACCGCAGGGGTAGTCTCGTACCCAGACCCAAATGTACTTAACGATGATTATCGCCTACAGTATATGTAAGCGAGAACTCATCGTTTCGTACATTTGGGTCTGGTTACTAGACCACAGCAGGGGTACATGTAATAGGCTTAAAAAGATATCTACCAATAAACCCCAAAGGTACGTTCGAATTTGACTGAGTGATACAGTAAGTATTTGGCTTAGATGTGTACATGTTTCTGAGTTGTTCTGTGTAGTTATGTGTACATGTAGCCACAAGATGATGTACATTAACATACACGTAATAGTTATTCTGCCTGACTGTCACTGGTTATTTTAGTAAAACGTTCTATTAATTCGTATTACTCTACATGTACACATAAAATAAAAATCTTTTGCAGCATTGTAAACAGGAAGCTTAAAAGGGCTAAGGGCTATCCTATGTAAACTATAGCACAGGTGAGAATTTATTTTACATGTAGTTGTAAAAACTGTTAGTGGTCATAGCGTGACCTTGCCTTTCATCGATACATATTCATTAGGTGAAGGTACATTAACAGCTTTCTCATGGCTTCTGTTTGTAACTTTAGTACCATAAGATAGCATAGTGAGGGAATATTCTTGTATGAGCTAAATGATGCCCTTCGCAAAACTAGCTGTTGCACTGCATGAACATGTGATATGGGTAGAAAAATACATTGAGTGTTTACATGTATGTGCATCATGATAGCACTTTGCAATCAGACTTGCATACTAGTGAGTAGTGTGCATGGGCACCCTATGTCCTTTGTGTTCTCAACATGCTCCAGCTTCAACTACTACTACTACTACTTACTACTACTACTGGCACTCCCCCCTGTACCTACCATTACCCCCTACTCCTCCCCTTACCTTCTACTACACCTACTCCTCCCCTTACCTACCACTATGCCCTAATCCTCCCCTTGCCTAC
Organism: Spongilla lacustris; assembly: GCA_949361645.1. Lineage (NCBI taxonomy): Eukaryota > Metazoa > Porifera > Demospongiae > Spongillida > Spongillidae > Spongilla > Spongilla lacustris. Next base: position 23,922,192 of record OX442415.1, read on the forward strand.
TACTACCCCTACTTACTCCTCCCCTTACCTACCACTACACCCTACTCCTCCCCTCACCTACACACTGTACCACTACCCCTACTCCTCCCCTTGCCTACTACTACCCCTAGTCCTCCCCTTACTTAATTACTACTACCCTACCCTAATCCTCCCATTATATTCTCTTTGGGTGCTAGAGGTGTTACCAGATTTAGTGGGGGGGGGGGGGGGGGGGGGGGGGGTGGGGAGGGCAGGGCAACTGGGACGGTTGCCCAGGGCAGCAGAGAATTGTATAGTGCGCGCGAAGTGGTGTATTAAAAAATTAAAAGTAGAAAGAAAGCCTTGATGAGTGTAATGCGTTACAAAGCAAACTACCTAGGCTTTGTGGCCAACTTGGAATGCTCTTATTTGGTGAATCAATTCGCTCTTATTAATTTGGACTATCACAAGCCCTCCCCCCCCCCCCCCCCCCTCCCCTCATGTTTTGGACTGTTGCAAGAGGAACCCCCCCCCCCCCCCTCCCCCATTTGCATTTGGACCACCGCAAGGGGGACCCACTCGCATTTGGACTATGGCAAGGGGGTCCACCAAAAAAGCCGCCCAGCCGGCCCTGGAGGTGTATACTAAGTATGTACATGGTACCATGTGCATTGTACAATTTACATGTATTGTATACATCTATAGCTATTTAGCATGTCACACAAATACTTCACTTGATTTACTCCACAAACTGTCAATTGCTGATTACTACTTGCATTAGAGTTTCTCCCACATCAAAAATGTGCACACCTGTCATGACCTCGGTAACTGTTGACATAGTGTTGGCTGGAAGGAATTTGAAGTTGTACTAACATACTCCTCCTCCTCCTCCTTAACCCATTGCACCCATCTTCACTGAAGAACAGAACTTTGAGGATCCTTCGCTCATAGGCTCGCTTCTTGGAGGCTTGTGAGAATAGTAGCAGGCAGATAGTTGAGGAGGTTGAAAACCTGTATGTCAAAGAATGCCCTCTCATAATGACTCCCCCACAATCCAACAGCAAGTCGAGCACCATCCCGGAAGTTGGCTGAGGCAGAGGTGGGAACCTCGCCTGTGATGATGGGGCTTAATTGAAACTCCCTGATGTAATTATGGAAGGGAAACCACCTTTTGGACATGATAGTGCATGCTCAACATTGACAAGGCACATTCATACATGTCCAACGATCATAGTAATCTGTGTGCATCATACATGTAGCATGTGCCAGAAAACCTTTCATGTTATTAAGAGATCTGGGAAGGATGATCTTTTTAGGAGCAAAGAAAAAGTTACTTAATCAGTTGTTTCTGTTGAATGCACACGCGCCCTACACGACACAACTGCATACGTGATTATATTGCTGACTTTTGCCATTGTGCCCACCTTTCCACTCTTTTGGAGTAAGGTTGTCGTATTGGTCCAGCCAAAGAGAGATCACGCCCAGCTGACTTTTGACACCAATCTGGTCACTGTCTTGGTCTACAGAATTTGACATCATTTAAGGTTGTACATCCCCTCACTGAATAATTCATTGATTTCAGATGCTGGTCAGAACTCAGGTGCCTCAGCTGCAGTGTGTGAACAAGAGAAATTCGAAAAGAATGCTTACATTGGTTGTCTAGAAAGAGCTTGGATATGTGTCCCTCTCGTAGTGGAGGCATATGGAGGCTGGGGAATCACTGCAAAGGAAACATTATCAAGAATTGCTAAACGCAATGTATTGTTGCCTCGGCACTGTTTTGATGCGGCAAAATGCCAGAACCCCCTGGCTCGATCGGCATCATTTTCGATTCGTGACATATATTTTATGTATGAATACTATTAATCACTGGATATTTGTTTATGCATTCTGTTCATTATGTGTGTACTACTTATGGTACCTTTTTTCATATTGTCGCCGACGAATCCTTACGTGTGATCGATTTAATTTGCAATCACAGTGATTTTTACAGAGGATATTTAAAATCCTCTCTAAATTCATAACTTTAATTAATTGATTCAACTCATCTTTCCCTTACATAAATCTGAAATGCATTTATCCAGCCGTTTCTGTAAGTGGCTCCATCATTTCGTTCTGGTCTGTACTTCGTGTCGTGAAGCAAGCCATTAAGGAAGGTGCAGTCGAGGCTAGGATAGCTATAGAGGATTTGCACAAATGACGTCATAGTTTACTTTTTGCTTCCTGTCGGGCAAAGCCTAGGATGGTTAAAAGTTGTTGCGTTCCTGGTTGCAAGAACCTTTTTTCAAAGGTTCAGAAACACACCTTTATCGGTTCCCGGAAGAGATATCAATTAAGGAGAAGAAAGTGGATTAGTGCGCTGAAAAGGGGTGACTGTGAGGATTGGGAGCCGAGTTATCACAGCTGGATTTGTGGTGTTCATTTTGTTGGTGGTGCTATATAGCTTGTTAAGCTCTTTATTGGATGGTGTACGGGAATGTGATGAACTTGTAGCCTTAGAACTGGTATCAGTATGGCTATTACAACAGCCTGAGCTAGAAGACTATTGCAATGATTGACATACAGGTGATACAGTGTTGGTATGGAAAAAAAACCAATATCAACAATTTCTGAATAAGTAACATGCTGGAACGTTGGGGACAACCATGAACAAGGTAGTGATGTTGAAGCGGTGTTGTTCTTGAGTTGTGTATTAGCGTCTATCGTAAAAAAGTACCGGTATTGCAGCCACGTGGCTGCATACTTCTCCCAATCCCGCCATACAGGTACAATGCACACACAATACTGTTCCAACATGCTCTATAGCTACCCATGCCTTCACTGGTGTCTCCGATAGTCTTTGGTAGTGCCTTACACGAGCGGTCACAATATAAAGATCTGATCTCGACGGAACCGATTGCACGGTAACCCCTTGGATCCAACCCGCTTTAAATAACTTATAAGCTTCTAGGCCTTAGGTTGCTGATGCGTGTATGAACTAGTCCTTGTGTTGTATATGTCTGCGTGTTGGACATTTGGACAGTCCTGCCACTCTATAAAGCTTTCAGCCGAAGCTTCCACATACGGATCTTGAATACCACCCAAGGCAGTTAATTTCTCAACATACTTTTTTTAACTGTCTCAGGTAGCGTCTCGAAGTAAGCAGAAAAGCGATTGCTGCACTCACCCTCCATACGCACGAAAACAAACGTAAAGTGCAACTCCTAAATAACGATTGCCACTCACATGGCGCCGTAGCAACTGTTGCTATGGTAGATTACGTAACTGCAAATCCTCTATATACTTCCTTTAATGTACCAGTTTGGCAAGTGGCAACATAAAGGATCGAAGTAGAATTCACCACTCCATACGATATCTCCGGTAATCTCCCCTCCCATGCCCTGCTATTGTTGCCGCCACAACAACGCAGCCTCAACTATGAATTGCTCAAAGAACATGCACTTAAAATAAACGCGATACAATATCGCGATATTTTTCTAATATCGCAATATATACAATATCATGCAACCAAATCGCGCAAACATGTACTGATTAGGGTCAAGAACAGTGGGCCCTACCACCAGTACTGTACCAGCTCTTTTGTTCTCTTGAAGCGGGTGATCTGGGGACTCGAACAAATGAAATGAACGTCTTTACCTTCTGGTCCGATAGCAACAAAGAGCCAACTATCCGAGTGCCACAGAATCAACACGTTTACGGAATTGTTAGAGATCAGATTGATTTCAGCGGATAGCGATTCAAACCGCAAACATCCGCCAGTGAATGTCATTTGTATATGGCGTACTGATAAAATTATGGCAGCCTGATAGACCGCACTTAAAGCACATTATCGGCTCACAATTGAAGACAACTGCACGGACCTCTTAACTCTTGAAAGCGGGATGCTAGCGCTATGAACACCACAACAGTTTTCCAAACCCCATGATACTGTCAGAAAATGATATACAAATGATTTTTAAACAAAAATATACACAAATAATAACGATGCAAGCACTGGTTACGGCAATATAGTTTGAACAGTCGCGATCGTTATTCGCGCGCCATGGCCATGCCATTAGCGCCTTTTAGCTCCTGGGCTTCCTGGCACAGCGCGCATGCAGGAAAGCACAAGTGGCACAGGAAATCTCCGAAACAACTTCCCTCTATCCCTTTCTGCTGTCTTATCTTGCCACGGACCGAGGTTCTTGCGAAAATGTCGATGGGATAACAAAACTGGGACAAGCAGCAGACGAAGCAGCTGTCTCCAACGGCCTCGGCGTTCTTCCCGAACGTGTAACAGGGACAGAAGTAAGTGATGATGCACAGAGAGCAGTCATCGAAGCAGCCGCATATTCCGTGACCCCAATCACCACCCATCGTAACGAGTCAATAAAAATACGATCGTGTGAATGAGTTGTACCAACAAAGCAGGGCTATTAATAATCCGACGCATGCGCACTGAACAAGGCGGAAATGGGGTGTGATATAATGGTCACGTGCCACAAAACCCGTGTACTATATTGCCGTAGCTCCCGCCTGTACCATGCAAGATGACCATTGACCAACATAGGTTACCATCGATTGTGCACACCACCACTACAACACATACATGTATGCAACACACACATGCACGCATCACACAGCAACTAGGCTACTACAAAGAAGGCGGCGATCAGATAGGTAGTTATAACTCCACCTAGATACCATTCCTGTATATTCAATAGCCAACTTAAGACTGAATGTAGAAAATTAATGGGAAGAAATAATGCGCAAAGCTCCAAAGGTATAAAGGTCCATGCAATACTATAGCCTCTGTCTCCCTCAGATCTATGAAGCGCATGCAGCTGAGACCCATGCACACATGAGAACGCGCGCCGTTCGCGCCTGCAAACGAAGCAAACAACTCAGATAATAATAAGTCAACCATCACTATCACACCCTATTCTTTTTTACATCTTTTTCATCAGTTATCCCTCGACATGTCACAACAAATGCAATCAATTAATCATATATCACAGACAATACCAGTAACGTCCATTTTTCTGTATACCATCAACCACTGTTCTACATCATGCATCAGCATCTACCACCAGCATTCCTCAGTACAGCTTCGTCATTACTAGCACCATTTAGCCAACTATATATCTAAATACCATTCACTACATTGTACTGTCCATCAGCATTCCTACATTCAATTTAATTAGTATTGCACTGCATGTGATACATGTCACTGGGGAAAAACTCGACACGGGAGCTGTTTCAAGGAACATCACTGAATGCTATTAATAGTAGGGGGTGCATGGGGGTGTTATTCTGAATTTCTTGTTTCTACCACTCTGAAAATATGTACTGGGTCACACTGAAGGTGAAAGTATATTTCAATGAATTTTTAACACTTCAGAACCCCAGTGTATGTACCCATTGAAGTTCGCATATGTATACACTGTATAGTTTTGCCGCGAATTGATGTAGGTGACAAAATCGCGTCGCGGGTAACATGTCCAGCGATTGCGGACTTGAATGATTGAATAAACGCGTCACGTGTTAAAAAAATAATGATAGGCCTAGGCTAACTTTTGCATATTCTGGTCTCCGTGGAAATGTGTTCACTACATATTAGAAACGCAGTTTATTCCATACTTTGTACATGAAACATGCCAATATTTAGTTTTTTTTCTATTTGTTTCCAATCACACAGACAGAAAATTCAAGTTTACGCGATGGAATATGAACGCTGAACTACCTAGACAACGTTTAGAGCAAGTGGTATATTTTAGAGACCTACACACAGAATTAGAATGGCACTTTTGTGAACCCCACTTCAAAATCTGGGACAGTGTTAATGAATTATTACGTTTTAAATGTGCATGTATAAGTGTAATTTATATAGAGCTGCGAGCTTATAAGAGTCTTTTCTTTTAGATAGTACAGACTATAGCCATGCAGCACATGTACTAAGTAAGTCAGGAAATGGGAGATGTAAGTCAGGGATGGACTAGCCTCGTCCCCAGGCCCAATTTTTATATTATAGTTTTCCTACTATAATATAAAAATTGGGCCTGGAGACGAGGTTAGGGATGGACCTGGTGTTTAATATCATATTCATATTACATATGTGGTTGTATGTTTGTTTTGCAGCTGCCCTTACTTGTACATTGCTTTTCTCCCTGCCACCCCTCCTTCATCAGTTCATTTATCATCAAACCCTTTTACTTTTTTGCCAAGTGTTATGAATGCAGTCCTACTAGCTACATGAGCAGTTTGACTGTGCAAAACCATGGTATGGTATGTGTGCCAGTATTTAAAATTTGAAAAGTTTTAAAAGTCTGGTTCAGGTTTAAACAAAATGGCACCTGCACAATACACATCTAAGCATATATACAGTGCACTTCTACTCAATATAGCTCACACACAAGAAACAGCAAAAGAACTGGGTCGACCAGTGCCGGCCGGTGCGGCGTAACATTAACAAGTACCCGGCTGCCCTAAATAATATATCAGTAGCTTGCATCCTGCATCCCTTGAAAGAAGAGCCCTCACATGTATTTGCCCTAGCTCCTGCTTAATCTTTAATTAACTGATACAGGCCGGGCTATGATGGCTGCAGGCTTTGGGCAGTTCTGCAATCTGCATGACGTGTGGCCAAGCGAGAGACAAGCTGTGATAGTGCCCATGCACTTTGCTTCAATGCTCTAGCTTTATAGCATGCACCCATAAGTCTATTTTTTACTGTGGCACAGTATTGCCGCTAGTTAAAAGTATGATGCAATTATCATGCAGACACATCGCGCAGGGCAATCCATATTCGATAGGGCAACCAAAGCCGATTACTAATTCCTTCCTTTGTACTTCAAGTGCTCAGTATATACCTACAAGACTTGCCAGGTTGTATAGGCCCCTAATATCTGCATGCAAGCTCCAGTGAATATAAAATAATGGGGTGAAGGAAAACTGTTAATTGGGTGTTGTTGTGGATATGGTCATTGTCAGTAAGCCATGTAATGGAAACTGCAACTGTGTCTGTTCCGCAGCCGTAAAAAAAAAATCACCATTAAGTAATTAACAAATTACGTAATCAATACCGCACATGGGCAACATACGCTTCAGTGCGTGGAACATACGTATTCATGCAGCAAGTTTTCAACAAAAATCCTTCCTCCTTCCACCGTTCGCCTTCGTGAATACCAAGCTCGAACAGGTCGTTTATGCGATGAGCACATTTGCGCACCAAGCGCGGGACTCGGGAGTGCTTCGCGATAACTTTGTCCGTCACATTTCCATCTTCACCTACCGACCCAGTGAAACCCGAGTTTGATGGTTGGAATTCCTCCCACGAGAAGCAGCAAGTTCCCCTTGGACAGTGGCGGGAAAGATAGTAGCTCAGAGTCTTATGATCCGAAAGAAGGGGGACAAAGAAGTCGTCGGCATCGTGGGTAAAAACGTACTCGTACAAACTCTGGAAACGATACAGACAATCCTGGTAGGCCAGTAACTGTGACCGGTAGAAAATCTGCCACATGCTGAACCACCGTGGCCAGATATCGACCGTTAAAAATCCCTCCTGCATAGCGCTTTTCACGTAGGGGTCGTCCAAGGCTTCAAGAATAGACTGCTCACCTATCAGATGGACATGCGAAACTCCAGTGACCCTCTCGTAACGCAGCCATTGAGGAAGATAGCGGGGATTACCGTACCCCGGTGCTAAACAGCTGACAATATTGGCGGGTTTCGATTGAGAGACATTGGTTAGCACAGGGTGCTCCGATATAGCTGAAAAAACGCATCCTGATTTTTCAGCTTTGAAAAGAACAGCAACATGTGTTGGGTTAGGTTGAAATGGAGCGTTGCAACGTAACAGCAAATACCAATGTAACGTGATCTATATATCTGCGATTCATATTAAGCACATGAACTTGAATATCGGAGGAAATGTGATTGCCAATTTGTACGCCAACTAGCAACTTTTCCTCCACGATCCTCTTCTCGGCTTCGATCAAAAGTACCCAATACCCTTGCTGAAGGTTCTTAAACTGTCTTGCGTCCCAAAATGCAGAGCGCAAAACAACAAGCTTGTTCAGCGACCAATACTGGGGGGGTGTATTGGGAGCTTCCGAATAGCCACAGACCCCGTACTGATTTGAAGTTTCTGCGTGTATTTGTGGACCAACGTCTTGGGATTCATATTTCGCGCAGAAGTGCAGCTCGTTAGCTTCTTCCGGCAACATGAAAACTTGCCACAAGATAAGAGTATAAGCTGCTGTTACTAACAGAACCAAAACGAACAGTGGCGAGGTGGCTTGTCTGTCACTGGGGGGGCAAATACACAGACTGCCGCCCCCCCCCCCCCCCCCCCCCCCCACGTACACACGCACACACAAATACACATGTTGCCTTTCTGTCAGAATTTCCTATCTCGTTACAGGGGTGGATGCATGATTTTGGCGAGGAGGGGGTGGTTTCCACTTGGATAATTGACGCGTCGAAGACAGGGAAGGGCGCGCGCTTCGCGCGCGAAAATTTTTGTGGTGCGCGTTCTAATTTTTCCAGATTGTATTGGAAACTAAGGCAATCAACACCAATAAATAGTGCCCTTTGTTCAAGCAGCACGATAACATATTAACACATAGCCGATTCTAGATCTCATGACATCAGTCAAGCCGAAGTTTTAGCCGGAACTATTTACAACTACATGTAAAGAGTAATGTAATTGTTTACGTACGTAACCGTACTATTACGTAACAAATGCTATAAATATATATCACGTGGGGTGAAATCCCACTCCGATCGCCGATGAATTCGTCCCCATGACTTAATAGTCTATACTACATAAATAATCATCTTAATTAAACACATTTCGTGTAATTTGCTTGGCGGCTGGTGCGCCCCTATCGTCAGTTTGGCGCCCCTTTTTTAAGGCCAGCTGGGGGGGCAACTGCCCCCCCTGCCCCCCCGGCCACCTCGCCACTGAAAACGAAGACCGCTCTGTACGATTCCATAACACCTTATTTACGCGCCATTTTGATTACAGCTATTCATTGGAGAGTTAATTGGGCAAACTTGCGGTTAAATGCCATGCATTACATGTATATATGTTAACAAACGCACTGAAGTCCCACGGACGCGCGGAAGCGTCCAAATGAAATAGTGGACTGTACAATTGTGGCGTTACGCAACGGTTAGCTTTCAAGACCTAATATTAGCTACGAAGCTTTTCCACACCTATAGAGCTTCAGTTTCCAAGGTTCTGTTTGAAATGTTGCGTTGAAAAAATTCCCACAAAAAGATGACAAATACCGCAATAAATCAGTGGCATACACAAATAATGAATTTTCATATAGCAGCAGCTAAATAAACGGAAGCGAACATTCACAAGGGAGGATGCCAGGGCATGTTTCCAGATACTTCCAGCTTGTCCAGTGACAGTAGTAGGGATAGAGTCGAACCTATGACAGAGGGAAAAACAGTTATTGAGATGTTTGAAGCATCACACCCATCCCAATGACACACATGCCACATTTATATTATCTAACCCACACATGTATACGCACCTACATGCCTACACACATGTACACACACTTACACACATGTACAGTAACACACACCTACACACATGTACACACACCTACACACATGTACATGCACCTACACACATGTACACACACCTACACACATGTACATGCGCGTACACACATGTACATGTACACACATGCATATGTATATACACCTCACACCACATGTACACAACACACACCTTCCTATATTTATAGTATAATCACACCCCTCCCACTTACACACATACACAATTCACTCTTGCTATACACCTTTCTACACAACTCACACTCCTTCCTACACATGTACACAACTAACACCCCTCCCACCTACACACATGTATGTACATGTATACACCCCTTCATATACACATGTACACAACTCACACCGCACATGTAGACATTAGTATCATCACACTTCCTGCTTACATGTACAACCTTCTTGTAGACACCACATGTACAGAATTCACACCCCTTCCTAAACACATTCCACATCCCTCCTGGGTCATTTCACATCAATGCAGGATGGCAATTGCACCTCATCTTTCAAATTTGATTCAAACTTTACATACATGTTGGTCGTCATATAAGTTGACATTTTTCAATTATTCATGTTAATAACCTTAATCGTTTGCGAGATGAATAATTGATTAGTTTGCTAATAATCTCAACTTTGCAAAGCTATAACTTGATCCACACTATGAGCACAGTTACATGTTAGGTATCAAATCAGAGGTCATGATACCTAGAATCCATCTATTATATACATTTTTGTGGGAGGGGAAAGGGTTAAACAAAAAATGGGTCTATATCCCAATTTGCATAATTACTATATCAAGAAGGTTGATATTCATATTTTTTATTTTACCACATAAAGTGCAGAATTAAACTACACCTTTTTAAAAAATAAAAAAGTTGATTATTAATAACCCCTGAGAACCTCAAAGTGTTTTGTACTTGGCAGCCATTTTGAGTTTATATAAGTGAGAGGTGTTGCTAAATGGGTTACGCAATAGTTTAACCACGGTTATCAAAACATTCATTGTAATCAAAACAACACTTCAAACACTAGTACAAACTATTTTCTTGAGTCAAGTGCAATGTTAGCTGCTTTGACTTCTTTGGCAGTCAGGTGGTAAGAGCGTCCAGTAGCATCTGACGTCCAGTAGCATCTGATGTTCTAACAAGAGTTAGAACATCAGATGGATCAATCTCCCAGTACGTCCCGGTGCTGTGGGTACACGTATGAATTGGCAGGCAGCTTTGGATGTAGAAAGAAATTTCTACACTTTGTTCTTCCATCTTCACCTTAGTGACACATCCAAGCCAGCAATCTCCATCATAGGCCACAGTTACATACCCTTTGATTGTTGAAAGTGGAAGAGTCTCAACATTAAGAGCTGTAGACACTTTTTCAATTCTCTTGGTTGGGCTATAGGAGAACTGTCTGACTTCCACTGTACTGGTCGTTACGGGTACAACACAGTGCATTGACCGTGTTCCTGGAACAGTCCTACAGTGTGAGTACTGCTATGCTAACAGCTTTGCCTCCTCTTCATGCTCGCTGGTCTTTGCAAAGGCAAAGTGTATTCCTTTTATCTCTGATAACACAAACTGGTACAACTGCATAGGTGTCAGGATTTGATGACTTTGGAGTTGCAGCTTAGTGGCATTTTTTTGCCACATCTCATGGGAAGTCAGCTGCAGATGGCATAGGAGGAACAGTGAAGAGAACAGCAACCAAGGCCAGCCTTCAGCAACCTATCGACAATCAAATCCTGACACCTATGCAGTTGTACCAGTTTGTGTTATCAGAGATAAAAGGAATACACTTTGCCTTTGCAAAGACCAGCGAGCATGAAGAGGAGGCAAAGCTGTTAGCATAGCAGTACTCACACTGTAGGACTGTTCCAGGAACACGGTCAATGCACTGTGTTGTACCCGTAACGACCAGTACAGTGGAAGTCAGTCAGTTCTCCTATAATAGTCCAACCAAGAGAATTGAAAAAGTGTCTACAGCTCTTAATGTTGAGACTCTTCCACTTTCAACAATCAAAGGGTATGTAACTGTGGTCTATGATGGAGATTGCTGGCTTGGATGTGTCACTAAGGTGAAGATGGAAGAACAAAGTGTAGAAATTTCATTTCTACATCCAAAGCTGCCTGCCAATTCATATGTGTACCCATAGCACCAGGACGTAGTGGAGATTGATCCATCTGATGTTCTAACTCTTGTTAGAACATCAGATGCTACTGGACGTCAGATGCTACTGGACGCTCTTACCACCTGACTGCCAAAGAAGTCAAAGCAGCTAACATTGCACTTGACTCAAGAAAATAGTTTGTACTAGTGTTTGAAGTGTTGTTTTGATTACAATGAATGTTTTGATAACCGTGGTTAAACTATTGCGTAACCCATTTAGCAACACCTCTCACTTATATAAACTCAAAATGGCTGCCAAGTACAAAACACTTTGAGGTTCTCAGGGGTTATTAATAATCAACTTTTTTATTTTTTAAAAAGGTGTAGTTTAATTCTGCACTTTATGTGGTAAAATAAAAAATATGAATATCAACCTTCTTGATATAGTAATTATGCAAATTGGGATATAGACCCATTTTTTGTTTAACCCTTTCCCCTCCCACAAAAATGTATATAATAGATGGATTCTAGGTATCATGACCTCTGATTTGATACCTAACATGTAACTGTGCTCATAGTGTGGATCAAGTTATAGCTTTGCAAAGTTGAGATTATTAGCAAACTAATCAATTATTCATCGTTGCATACCTCGCAAACGATTAAGGTTATTAACATGAATAATTGAAAAATGTCAACTTATATGACGACCAACATGTATGTAAAGTTTGAATCAAATTTGAAAGATGAGGTGCAATTGCCATCCTGCATTGATGTGAATTGACCCTCCTCCCACCTTTACACCACTCCCAACTACACACCCTCCTCCCACCTATCACACCCCTCCCAACTACACACCCCACCTATCACACCCCTCCCAACTACACACTACACATCCCACCTATCACACCCTCCCAACTACACACCCCACCTATCACACCCCTCCCAACTACACACCCTCCTCCCACCTATCACCCCCCTCCAAACTACACACCCTCCTCCCACCTATCACACCCCTCCCAAGTAGAAACTACACACCCTCCTCCCACCTATCATACCCTTCCCAAGTACACACCCTTCCACATACCATCACACCTAGGCCTTGGTATCAATTGGGGGGTAGCGATAGATAATTGTCTGATAATCGAATATTAGTAGCGATAGATAATTATCAACAAAAACAAATATCGGTTTTGGTCATGTGGTTGGGCCGTTCGAAAGAAAATCGGATGGTTTCGTTGTTCACAATCTGAAGGTTCATGGCAAGTCAGCAAGTGCAATGGTTGAGGTAATCATTGCTGCATCAGGATTCAGGCAGCACTGCATGGTTAGGTCCTGGCCCTACTAGGTCCACAGAATGTATTAATCCCTGGGCAATCGATGATGGTGAAAATCTGTGCATACACATGTAGGTCACTCCTTCATTTGACCGATTCAATCGTTAGTTATTGTGCACACAGCAAAAACAGATGGGTGGATTTCACTCCATGTGTGTGTGTGTTTGTGTGTGTGTGTGTGTGTGTGTGTGTGTGTGTGTGTGTGTGTGTGTGTGTGTGTGTGTGTGTGTGTGTGTGTGTGTGTGTGTGTGTACACGACCAATTCGTACCCTGTCTGAATCAGATCCGCTACCCAAAGGAGGTGATTCAGCCGTGAAGCGAACTTAATTTCCTGAAATTTACAGACTTTGTTCAGGATACTATTGGATTGTATTGGGTTTGATCGATACCAATAAATTTATCGATATGAAGGTGAGCGATTATTTATTATCGATTATCGCCTAGAGGGTCTCGATAAACAATATATCGATACCAAGGCCTAATCACACCCCTTCCAGTTCCATCCATTAATACATTTGTACCGTCACCACTCACTCCCCTTTACACCTTACAACGCCATCACACACATCATGAATCGCGACAGGTGCGCGCTAATATTGAGTCACCCACTTTCATGCTCAAAAACGAAGTAGAATGAGGTGAATACCAAAGCAAATGTACTGTGCACAAATAGTTACGCGCTAACCTCTTTCTTACGAACTCCCTGACAGTCGAGCGTGTCTTGATGGCTTCATTCCATAGCTTCGTCCGTGGTACCTCGTCCGTTTCAGGAGTGATCGAACCGATCAGTGTACACCATTTGATAGCCAAACTCTCCTAACATCGTTCTTCGAAAAGTTCACAATACAAAACTTTTTGAAAGCGTCACTTGCACTCTGGCCACATTAAAACTTAGTTGGGCGTGGCCCTCCCTTCGCGTATTGGCGGAAGGTCGGGTTGCAAGCCTATACCAAGATTTGTTCTGGAGTGTTATGTAATATCGTTGTGAATATCGTTATGTTATTGCACGATTATTGAGCGTTAGATTACGTGGCGATAATGTGTCTGCAGAGCAGCTGCTCACATGTATTGTTTCGGGTGCGGTGTCGATGAGTTGGGCATGGCCCACCCTTCGCATTGTTGTTCAGGCTTCATAGTAGCAGGGCAGCGCAACTCTTTAGCTGCCTCTGTAACACATTCGCAAACAAAAGCAATGTTTGTCCGCTCCATGAAAATTCATATACATGTAAGTTAAATGGAAGGAACAGCTGCCTATCATTACCTCACATCAGCCGCTAATTGGGTGATAATGGGACCCACTTGAACGCTGCAATCCGATTGGACTGCAATCCCCGTTGCAGCAGAACAAATCCAGGTATAGGCTTGCAACCCGACCTTCCGCCAATACGCGAAGGGCGGGCCACGCCCAACTAATTAAAACTAAGAAAACTTAAAAATTAATCTGGGCCATAACGTATTCAATAACGTAACGTAATTTTGGGTAGTTAAAAAAAAACAAAACAATGTTGATTTTATACTTACTTCAATCTATTTTAACAATAAAAAGACTAAATAAAAATCTGATTGCACAGAAGTGTTTAATTAGTTGACAATATAAGAATAAACTAGTTAATTGCTTTAATTGCTAAGACTCCAAAAAAGGTATTTACATCGATTTCTCCGTGCCCAGTAAATGAATTGATACGAAATGCGCTATATAAGTAGAGGTCAACGATGTATATCGCTTGGCCGAGTCCGTTATTAAGCCCGGTAAAAAGGTTAGGCGTTATAGTGCTTGAGACGCCATCCGGCTTAGATCTTCTAACGTTAGCATCGTCATTTTGTTATGAGCTCGTAAAACAGTCCAAGAGTTGATGAGAAGGTAGAAATATGACCGTATTATAGCTCTTATCGACCAATAGCGCTCACTTTGCTGTACAAAACATGCTTTTGAGCGTGACGGACCAAAACACGTAGCCATATTTGCATTTATTATTTAGAATACATGAACGAATGAATATAACATCACATTAGTAATATTGTTACTAAATGCATAAAACCTCGGAATAGAACCTAAAAGAGAGGCACTTTAGGCAATGAATAAAATACTCAATGACGATATTCATTTTCATTTAGTAATAGTGGAAGGCGTTGTTATTGGTGATGAAAACGGAACGAACCCGAGCAAGCAGCGACAGCGAGTCGTTCGTGAAGAACGGCTAGTTAGACTGCATCCTCCACTTGGCAGGAGCTGTAGATTGAAGCCCAGAGGAGACCCGTGTGCTAAAAAGGAGCAAAGCTGCGAAAAAAAATATAAAAACCTAAGAAAATATTGCAGCAGATACTATTTAGGAGCTAGAAAGTTCAGCTTTTAACACATGGCAGATATCTCTGATTCGGATGTGCACGCGACGTTGCCAGAACTCTCACATCCGAGATATCTGTCATGTGTTAAGCTGAACTTTCTTGCTCCTTTAATAGCATCTTATTTTGCAACTTTGCAGATTTGATCCACCCCTGACACGCTTCTCCTTTATAGCACACGGGTCTCCTCTGAGCGGTAACATGGTAGACCGACTATATTTCTAATTCTCACCAACCCTTGGACTGTTTTACGAGCTTATAACAAAATGACGAATCAGATGCTAACGTTAGAAGATGGCGTCTCAAGCACTATAACGTCTAACCTTTTTACCGGGTTTAATAACGGACTCGGCCAAGCAATATACATCGTTGACCTCTAGTTATATAGCAAATTTCGTATCAATTCATTTACTGGGCACGGAGAAATCGATGTAAATACCTTTTTTTGGAGAGGAGTAACTAAATATTAACATATATTACCAATTGAGGCCAATTAACTAGCCCATTTTTATTCTTATATTGTCAACTAATAACAAAATACTTCTGTGCAATTAGATTTTCATTTAGTCTTTTTATTGTTAAAAAGTAGAATCAACATTGTTTTTTACTGAAAAACTTACTTTTGACAACTATCATGAAATGCACTGTAATCTGTTGATATTGAAGACCCTTCTTCCTCAGCCCACGTGTGTGCTGTGCTGCAGGGCCGAAACCAGACTTTAATTGTACATGATATAGATATGGATTAAAGACCTAACTTACTCTGTCCTAACGGAACATATAAATGGGTCGATAGTAGTCGGCAAGCACTCAAACCACGCGCTTCCCACTCAATCGTACATGCATATCATCGCTCCTAAATGGTGCTTGCTTTATTTAGGTTTTTTGTTTTGTTTTTGCACTTTGGAAAAAATGTGCATCATACAATTGCTGTCCATAGGGTCCATTAGAACCATATCATCGTTACGTACATTTTGGTCTGGGTACGAGACCAGGTGTTTTTGGCTATAGCTGTCGATGATAGCATCAATATTAAGTTCAATCATTAACTCATTAAATCTGTCTTCTCCCATATTGCTGCGATAGTCATTTTAAATAAATCTTTTAATAAATCTCAAAGTGGAAATAGGTCTTTCCACTTCATGGCCACTTGAAGTTACAGAGGTCAATAGCAGTAGCTTAATGATAGTACATAGTAGGGGATGCATTTCTGTCCGCTATGGTTGTGACAAGTAAGTTTGGTTTGATTGGTGAATTATTCCACAGGGTTTTCCAAAGGAAAATCTCTTCATGAAATGTTTGTGGAAAAGGCAAATCATCACTACAAAACTTGAATATGTCTTTTACAAACAGAATCTCTTCATCATCTTTGAAAAGATGTGAACACTGAGGAATTAAACATAATGCTCATAAACTTTGAATAGACAAATCAGAAAACCGAAGATCTAATTGCTGAATGAAATGGTCCAAATATGGAATAAAAACAACTAATTAAAAATATTCCTTTGGCGATCTAGCAGGAACATTGTTTGTCTTCCACATATTCTAGGTACATCAAGGGAGTCCATACCTGCATGTTCAGCCATTCCTAGCATTTTTCCGTACACCTGTGGGGATTGTGAAAACCAGGACCACTCCATATCACCCTCAATCAGATAGTATGATCGAGTGGTTCAACAGGACACTACTTTCAATGCTGAGAATGGCTGCAGTGGATAATGAGACTAACTGGGACCTCAGGATACCATGTCTTATGCTGGCATATCGAACCAGTATCCATGAAGCCACTAAGCACACACCATTTTCTTTAATGTTTGGCAGGGAGGTGCAGTTAGTTGTGGCTGAATAACTCATATGTAGTAGTTCCTAGGGGGTAGTCCAAAAGTTGCATACATTTTAATTTGGAAGGGACCCTAAACAGTTGTGGATGTTTAGGACAATTGTGTGTACAAAATAAAACAAGATGCAGTCCCACATAAGCAGCATACAGTGCATTTTGATAGGCTAAAGCCATATGTAGAGAGAGTGGTGCAGGAATATTCCAGATCTTAGCTGGTACAGGGTGCATGTGATACCGTCACACGTATATTGTTTCTGGTCGTAAGGCAGTCTATTGCTGTTTGGAGTACCATGTGCCTATAGGTAATATCAAGAGAACTGGCATGAGTAGCTATAGCCTACCTGTCCTATCCTCAGTTAGTTATTGTGCATATGAACTTGGAGTGCATGCATTTTATTTTAAAGTGATCCAATAGTAGGAGAAGTAATGTATAGTGTAAAAAATATTACACTTTCTTGAGACCTCATGTTTGATACGTAGGTGAACATAATGCATGTACTCTATAATGGAAACCTTTGTGACGAAATCTAAAATTCCTAATGTCATTGCAGATTATCCTTATATATACTTAAGTGGACTTAAAATCCATAAATCTTTTGCATATATAGTGATGATTTTGTCATTGCTATGAGTACTGTAATAGTGGTTCCATCGGTGTAGAATTTTTTTCCCCATGTTTTACAAGTTAAAATCTTTCTTCATTGCACTGCGCGCATGCGTATATTATACCATTTGACGCAATGAACTTCCTTATTATTTTGACTTAATACATGCATGAAAATACTTTCATGAAGCAATATTAAGTGCACTTGTATGTATTACATTCGTCAGACTACATGTATTAAGGTTTTGGTTAAAGTTGCACACTTATAAATATCTCTGTATTCAATAGAAATTCAACTGGGACAGTTTTTGTTTTGCGCATCCCATTCATTCGCGTACATTACCGATCGTTTTTGTTTTGATCCTTAAAATTACATGGTACTCGCAGGGAGATACATCATCGAGTAAGTAAGAATGCAGAAATGGTGCACTTTGTAGTAGTATACAAAAACGTAATTTGAAAAAAATTGTCAACTAACGGCTAATTCATGAGACTGAAGATGGCATGTGTAGAAACAAGATACCTTGGAGGTGCAGACTACTTTGAATCTGCTGACCTACCTCATGGTTTTTTACCAACAAAAAAGGCTGTAATTGAAGTTATACTTTATCCTCTTCGTCCAAGACGCGCAGAGCATTATCGCAAAGGTCAAGAATGAAGTGATGCTGCCGATATGATGGCATCAGTATTGCAGGAGCATTGGATTTTTTTTACAAATTCAACAAAGAAAAGCCAAGCTGTATGAGGAATTTTTTTAACTGCTTCAGACTAGGGAGAGCACAAAAAATTCAAAGTTATGATGCCAAAGTCAGTCTTAGCCTTCAGAATAGATAGTGCAGTATTGTTTGACATTTTTTGTCAAAGAAAGAAAGTTTGAGAAATGCTATGATGTAAAGATCACGAAAAATGAGTGGGAGTTTTTGGAAGACCAAAGAAGTGAGAGAAAAAAGTATTACCAAGACTACTTCGACACACGATGGACCAAAACAATGACAAGGCGAATAATAATTTATATGCTCTAGAGAGGATGCGGCACTCTGTAAATTCTGAACAGCCAATGGCTGTGCCGGAGAATACAGAAACTTCTGAAGCCACTATGGATAGTGCAGATAAGCTGTATACAATGTACACCAGTTACAGTAGAGGACATTGAATTTGAAAGTCCAAGAACGAAAACAAAGGTGATGGAAAATAAAAACTGCAATGCTCACACCATTTTTGCCGCTTACATCACTCTTATCCTCATACACCACCCCCTCACATACACCACACCCACACCATCCCACATATACCACACCCATACCACCCATCCCCACATACCACCTTTCACAAACACCATACCATGCCATCCCTCACACACATCACTAAGCATACCACTGGTTTGCCTGGTCCCCATCACGCTTTCTCTTCTTCCCCGATATGGTAGTGAGCAATTATCTGAATTGTGTCCAGCCACAAACAGCTCACTAAAATTTAATAGCATGCAGGCTTTGGGTAGGTTTAGTTTAACCCAACCAAACCTAAAAATGCCCAGTGGCTTAATTCGAACTTACGGGTATCAGCACTTATTTTCAATTAAATTTTATAATATACATGTACATCATGTGGGTGGGAAGGGTAAACTGAAGTACATGTACATCTACATTAATAGCATTGTCGGATAGCCAAAACAAAAGAAGCGTAATGGAATTAACGCTCCCTTCTTGCTTTCCTTATGTTTTTAAAACATCATTATTTCCCACAAAACATACGTAACCATTTACAGGAAATATAGTAAATATGATGATTTCTAATTCCAGGAACCTTTGGTCAGATTTGACAAAATCACAGAAATGAAAGCATGCAGGCTACTGCACTTCCATTAAATCTCCCAATTTCTGTGTAACACTGATAAGATGATGTACTTTTTAACACTACATGTACATGCATATAATAAAAAACCCGAAATGAGTAAGCTATAACTTACTTACTACACGCGTGAGAACATGAAATTTTGCACTATTCTATTTATCATTTTACCTGTCGTAAGTATTATCAACATTAGTTTAAACTAGTTTTGGATCTTGAATATGTGGGTGTTCCTTTTCAGATTACAATGTTACTTGTCCACACTTCTTTGGAAGTCTTAATGTTTTAGCTCCCACAAATAACTTTTCATCTCCTTCTTTTTTATATTGGTTGGTACTGATGTAGTTGTTGCTATTGCATTATATATTTCTGTTACTGCAGCTACATCATGTACATGTACATGCATGTAACATGTCCATTTATAATGTCTAAAGTTGGCTTCAGCTTGTAGATTGAAGTCGTGTATGTACCTGGAATTAGTGCAGAGTACTGAGAAAATTAGTTGCGGCCTGCTGCAGACACCATGCATCAATCACTGTACCATCATCATAAATTCTTTCCATGCAAAATATGATGATGAAGGAGCAGAAATTGATGTAGACACTCTTCCTGACATGAAGAATGCTAGAAGTTTTGGAAAGTGCATTGAAGTCATGGCACTGAGTAAAATAGTGCATTGAAGGAGATAGTATCCTCTGATGAACAAACTACAATCACATATGCATACGATTGTTCTAAAAACAAGGGGCTAGCTCATTCACAGAGCAGGGTATTATGATTAATGGTAAGTGCATGTATAAAGCACTACCTACCATGAGCATTGCATCCAAGTCAAAATGTAACCTTGGCTGATTTAAAGCTAACAACCTTGCAAATTCTATCGGCAGCTAGTGGAGTTGGTGCAAAGGTTCTTTTTGAGAGAATTGATTTTGTCGTTTCTGATCAAACAGCACACATCATAGATGTTGAAGAGTTAGTTGCAAACGAGCTTGGCGCAGAGAAAATATCCAATTAACTGTTTTTCAATGTTCATCCATGCCTTATGTTCATCGGGTGATAGTAAAGCATTGGTCACAGCTTGAGAATGCAAGTGGACATGAAAAAATATATGCAAAATTTCTTTTACAGGCTCTTGATTGCATTACTCAATTGATCAATGAACCATGATTTGATCATAAGCCCCAGGAATTTGACATGCATATATCACCTTAGAAAAACATGTCTGTTAGCTTGAAAGATGAACGTTTTAATCGTTTGCCACTTTGATGATATTGTATCTTTTCTAGACAGGTTTCAGCATGTGACCAACCAATTTGCATGAATTTTAAGGTGCTTCCTGAGAGCTCGAATTTCTGAAAGTGATGCTATTTATTGGTGCATCATTAGGAGTGCACTTAGTGGAACCTTTTTTGATACTGACAACATCTACTCAAATAACGTATTCCAAACTTATTACTGCTTTTCAACAGCTCTATCTTGACCTGCTGGAAACTGAACCCAACCTGTAAGCCCCTAAACCAGAACAAGGCTGCATTTACCTTTGTCAGTGATACCAATTCAGTTATGCATTCTTGGTATGCTTTTGAAATATGTAGGAGTATAGAAGCAATTGGTGAATATTATATGCCACAAGTTTTAAAGATATCGTACCTGCTCTAGCAGAAGCATTTCATAGACAGAAGGGGGAGATATTTGGTATGATGAAAACTCCCATAACCTTTCATCAATGGACCAAGATAATTTAGAAGGAGCACCAGTGCATAACCTTGATGCTGCAAGCAAAGCCAATGCTTTATAAATTATGAACTATCACAAAGAGGATCAAAGCAATTCAGTACAGCTTCATCGACACAATTTAAATGTGCAGCACATGATTTAATTGATAATGCTGTTACAGGATCATATACAAGAGATATTCCAATTAAGGTAGCCAAATATGTAATGCCTGAATTATGCCGCAAATGGGCTGCTAAGCAGGAGGATCGTCTTGAAGATAAAGAAATTGGAAAAACTTAAATCCTCAGGTGGACTATTTACAATGTCAAGCCATGTTGATGAGTATTTGAAGCCTGATGACATAATAACATAGGAAGATTGTACGTTGAAGTGAGATATGCAAGTGGCACATCTTTATCAAAGCTAAAGAACAGTGACGTTTTTAGGATCACAGAAGACTTAGAGAAGAAGCATATGCTACCAATCTTAAGCTAGATATACTTGGACAATGTAGTTTCATGATCTTGTCAGAGCAATAGATATATTTACACAATGTGATTAATATTCTGATATATGTAATGCAATTAACATGACTTTACAAAGAAATTTGTTTATAATACATAATACTGTTCTTCCACTATACAATCGTTTTTACTGTGCTTCTGCTAATGCCTAAATGAATAAAGTATATTAAAGTCAGTACACTGCTAAATTTAAGAAATCCCCAGCTTACCTTTAGTGCTATCTGGTGCCATGGGTGTGTATGTATGTATACATCATCCTTATATTTTGTAAAACTTCAAGTTATGGTATACTGTACTCTCGTAGGAAAAAAATCGGCGTTGGAGCGTGCCATAGAACGTGTAATGACGTGCTTAAACAGTTAATGCTTAAACGCGTTTGCAATTACGGATGCGATACGTCACCTCAATAAAAAGTGTTAAAGTTAGCATATGCAGCATATACTCAGCAATTTAGTACTCAATAATGAGACTAAATTGTTTTATTTTATTTTTTAAATGTCGGACGTTGTTTGTGTGTTAACTAGTTTGACTATCAGGTTAAGACTGCAATGGATGAGTTTATGGATCGACTAGTAGCTGTACTGGGAGAGTGCTGCAAGAAATTTGAAAAAACTCATCAATGGTTTAAGATTTGTTTTGTACTGCCATGGCCCAGAATAAAAAAAAAAATACTTATGTCTAGTGATTTGTTGCATACTAGAAACCAACCATCTGCTTGTTATTATATAAATCACCTTCCGACAGTTGAAAACGCGCTCACAAAAGGAGAAAAGGGTTGGGATTTTAATATTTGGCAGGAAACCAATTCTCCATCTCTTGCAGTTTTACGAGTGCACTTTCAGTGATGGAACTACGACACTTGAAAAATAAACTCGAGATCCTCGTTTCCTATAACACAAATAGTTTTACGGCAAAATTCGCAATTGAAAAGACTCCCATTTTACCCTGGGCCAAAAAATATGAGTCAAAAGGGTGCAGTGGCCAGAAGCAAGTATGTGACTAGAAGTACAATGCCGGGTATGAAAAATGTGTGGATGGCCACTGCAGGTAGTTATTATTATTGGACGCATACTTATATGGCTGGTCTGCGCTCTTTAAAACGTTCCTATCCAACATTGAGGCTCAGCGCAAATAATAATAAACGAGATGTTAAAGAAAAATAAACAAAACAAAATGAAAAATGGGTCTGGGCTAAAAGTAACCGTCTTTAACTTCTGGTCCCCGGCCGATAGCAAAAAAGACCTAAACTATATATCCGATCGCGAGTGCCACAGAATGTAATTAACACATACCATTAGGAGAGAAGGTTTCTATTGTACCTTGACCTTCCATGAATAAATAACATGTTTACGGTAAGTGGATTGGCTGAAGTACAACATGTGTAAATGCCATGCAATTCCGATTCAAGCCGCAGGTGAATGACGTCGACGTTTGTATGGCTTCATACTAACTCAGCGTACTAGACTCAAGCAGATGAAAACATTCCCATGCAGCCTGGGTTTAGTTCAATCGCGATGATAGCCCCAGGTTGATAGACTGCACTTGAAGCACATTATCGGCTCACAATTCGCGATACCTGCATGGACCTCTTAACTTTTACAGTAACACCAAATTAATTTTTATTGGTGAAAGCGGGAATGGTAGCGCTATGAACGCCAACGTAAACATTCCCAACCCCATGAAATGACCGCTTGCACATCATTCGTATACAGGTATATGCAAACCAAAATGAACA
Source organism: Spongilla lacustris (assembly GCA_949361645.1). Lineage (NCBI taxonomy): Eukaryota > Metazoa > Porifera > Demospongiae > Spongillida > Spongillidae > Spongilla > Spongilla lacustris. The sequence goes on from OX442415.1 coordinate 23,945,764, forward strand.
AAGATAAAAATAATAACGATGCAAGCACTGGTTACGGCAATATAGTTTGAACAGTCGCGATCGTTATTCGCGCGCCATGGCCATGCCATTAGCGCCTTTTAGCTCTTGGGCTTCCTGGCATAGCGCGCATGTAGGAAAGCACAAGTGGCACAGGAAATCCATGAAACAACTTCCCTCGATCCCTTTCTGCTCTCTTATCTTGCCGCGGACCGAGGTTCTTGCGAAAATGTCGATGGGAGAACAAAACTGGGACAAGCAGCACAGGAAGCAGCTGTCTCCAACGGCCTCGGCGTTCTTCCCGAACGTGTAACAGGGACAGAAGTAAGTGATGATGCACAGAGAGCAGTCATCGAAGCAGCCGCATATTCCGTGACCCCAATCACCACCCATCGTGACGAGTCAATATATGTATGTGAAATGAGTCGTGCCAACAAAGCAGCGGCTATTAATTAAACGATTATCCCACGCATGCGCACTGAGTAAGGCGGAAATGGGACGTAACCTTGATGAACCCAGCTTGGTGGGCTGTTTGCATTACCACTTACAAACATAATTATATAATACATCACCGACTTGATTGAAGCAGTGTTTTGAACGCTTTAAAAATGAAGGCCAGTAGGCAGTAAGTACCCTATACCATGACAAAGAGTGTTTTTTATTCCCACCCTATAATATATTGCACATCACATCCATCCAATTTAAGAAAGTTGACAGACTCCTTCACTGACGTCAGATGCTAAGAATACCACTGACCCCAAAATAAAAGTTCTGCACATAGAGATGACGTCTAAAATGCATGGATTAATCGCTACGGAATAACGGCATGCGCTAGTTGTATTCATAACTTCCGTCATGCATTCGCGTGAATAGTTATATCATCCTTCGACGGTATCTGTACTTACACCAGGTAATATCGGAACAATACCTTGTTCTGAATCGTTATTTAAAAACACCGGTTGCACTTCAATAAGGATTGCAAAACGAATGCGCAGATGAAAGTACAGTACAACCTCTAAAAGCGGACCAAAAATAAATGACCATTGTAGACAGGTGTGGCTGCCCTAACCCAAAACCGTTTGTACACAGCAGCCACATACTTATGACTTAAGTTATGTAGCCGTTAAAGCACCACTGTCGTCGGTTGCTTTGATGTGGTTTCCTGCTCAGCGTGATCTTACTGTAAATGTATAAGTGAATTAGACTCTCCCCAATTGTGGTTTCGTATTTTCCGCGTATAGGCATTGCCAACATATCATGGGAAGTTATATAAAAGTGCCAATGTTATATTATAGTGTTGCCAAGTCATTCGTTAGACATATACATGTAGTATACACCTTCTTTTGATATGTACTCATTACATAGAAGGAATGGACTGACCATGAATTAGCAGTGGTAAAACATATTGGCTGATAGCATACAGTACAATGCATGTAGTTATTGTTGTATAATATATATATATATATATACTGTGATTGTTGTGCATGTTGATGTTGACACACTATCTCTCTCCTACATGTACAGCATATGGGCCAAGCGGAGAATCACTTCAAATTTTGGCATGTTCCTGCATGCAGCGTGTGGAATGCAGGGCGTGGTTACTCAATGTACATGTATGTACATGTATCACAACGCACAGACACTGCCTACACATTGGCACCACTGATAAGCTTGTCATGACTACTGCCAGCAATATACATGTACTGGCACCTGAGTGTCGAGGATTACTGCCAGATACTGGGGTACTAGCCTTCACTTCGGTCTCCAGCCAGGCAGCTGCTAAATGCATTCAAAAAGGACCTGTGGATCCTTTTCAAGTTAAACCCAAGTGTATCAGCAACAAATCTAGCATCAATTTTTGGATATGACGTTAACAAATACATCACCATTATTAATAGTACGCCAAGTTAATGTCTGTACCAAGTACCAGTGCAATATCATTAAAAATGACAAATTGGACAGCAAACCTGATACAACACACAGCAAAAGCATTTTTGGGATAAATATAGTTTAGATAACAATGTCAGTTGTGATCCGGTATCACAGATACTTCTGAAAGCGATTTTATACTAAATGAATAAAAATATATTTAAGTCAGTGCAAAGTACAAAATGTTTACATACATGTACATACATGTACACACAAATGCAAGCCTCATACAGTGCATGCACTATAGTCTAAAATACAGTTTTAAAACTTACAGATCTGTCAGCGTCACAAGCAGAGTCTTTTGAAGTGCGACTGTCTTGGAGCACTCTAAAGTTGTCTTCTGAAGTTCACTCATTGTTTGACTGCTGCACATGTTTACAGGATATGGGGAAAGTGAAGAGCAATGATACAAGATATAAGAATTCATAAAAATAAAATTGGTGATGTAGGATGAGAATTACAGCAATTGAGTAAATAGTAAGGAAACTAGGGATTACGGAAATTACATGTACATGTACATGTATACGTTCTCTAATTTACAAATACTACATATTTAATACATGTACCTACATTTAGCAAATTATACAGGTCTGTAATATGTATAGATAAATGACAGTGAATATATAATTTCTGTAATCCTTTGTTTCCTTACATTTCGATTTTTATGTCTACAAATCCTACATTACCAATTTTAAATTTTTGTATCTCATTTTTATCGAACCTGAGTGTCTGGGAGCAGGATGTATGTGATGACATAGAGATGGGGCCTGGTGTGGCTAACCACTCTATACAGGCCCCTGGGTGTGCCTGTTTACTGAAGAGCGCACTTCAGTGGTTTCTGGCCACAATGACAATTGACCACAAGCTATGTAGGTGAGTCCTTTTATGGCTTCACTAAAGATTGTCAAGCCCTTACGAAAATAATAGAACAAATCCAACTCGACGGTAGGTTTCACACTTGTTGGTTCTAGTGCTTCTGCAAAATTGCCTAACATTATGTTTCAATTGTTTATGTCGAATTTGATCTTATCAGATCTGGAAGAAGGTGGAGAAACTTTGTAAGGTTCGATCTCTGTTGTCTGAGCTTTCTAAGCATCGGCAGTTTTACTACATTACAGGTATTTGAAGGCTCTATCCTAATACGCTATGATTGTACAGCAAATCCTACATACACATGTACATGAAGAAACTACTAACGTACCCACAGCATTCACTTAGTGTGAGCTACATGTATGTTACAAGTTGTGCATAGAGTAATAACTACATGTACATGTATACACAGGAAATAAAACAACGCTCATACTATTGTACACATATTTCTTGTGTGTTACTGTACCACATGCATATAGGTTTTTTTTAACTTCACCTTGGACAGACAATAGGTTCAGCTTGTACTGGTGGCAAAGGTGTGTTGCTTAAAGCATTGTCATGCGCAACACTCAAGCTGCCTTGCATTTTTTGGATGCGTCCGACATAGGTCTTCTCCCACTAAAGATTAAAAAGATAGGGTTACAGTGCCATACTACCAAAGACTTCACAATCGTAGTGCAGTTATTAATTCACAAGTTCAGTCAAAGGACAGATGTAAAGGACAGAGTTTTTTTTATAATGAAACAAAACAACCAACCACATACATGTACAGTACATGTATTAATCTTAAAACAAAACTTGTGATAATGTTGAATCGCCTTACTAGGCACATACCTCCTCCAATCCACATAATTATAATTCATGTGACAACTCAATTGCTCAGTATACATTGCATGTTTCTTATTAGACGCAAGTAACTTCAAAAGCATTATCTATGAGAATGCTGGTGGTTTTTTTAATGGCAATAGTGGTGTAAAAAGCCTGTAGTAGTAGTAGGAAACAATACAATAGGTCTACAACATTATATATGTTGTTAATGTGCATTCAGTATTATTACACCCTCGTTTCCATGTTTTGTGCACCATTTAAGAAATACTACAAACCACCAGCTTTAGAGAATGTTTAAGTTACATTGCACTTGTGTCGAGGAGGAGGAGGAGGAGGAGGAGGGGGAGGAGGGGGAGGAGGGGGAGGAGGGGGAGGAGGGGGAGGAGGGGGAGAAATGTGGGACTGGTACAAGGGGGACAGGCAGGACAACTGCAAGGTTTTGCGACATCAAAAAAAATACAATATTGCTTGATTTTGCCTCCTTATTCGATAATGACAACAAGCTCCATTGTCAAGAGTCTCATTAAAAGCAGGTCACATATGACATTCACATGTATAAGGGACATATACCAGTACCATTCTCAAAAAATGCTGCATCATATAACAGGTACAAGTAGCAGGTGAAGCATGCATGTCAAGTGTGTGCATTTGTAGTATATATAGTAATCCACATCCATTAGTGCAGTACATGGAATTTTGTTTTCAAACCTTAGCGTCACAAAAAATGCATTAACGGAGAAGTGGTTAATTACAAGTAAAATGCACCATTGTACATGTACATGTACATGTACCATTACAGTTGTACCTGTACGTATACATGCATGTAATGGACCATTACCATCTGGCTTTAATTATTTATATTACATCCGACACACCAAAATGGTCAAGTTGTATTAACATGCATGTGAGTCATACAGGGTTAATGAAACTTTTCTGCATTGCATAATTATCATTAGCATCAAATTTATAATGAATGTTCCAACAGTTTGGATCCTGAGAGCTATTCATACATGCATTCATATGATCTAGTAAAATTCGATTGCAAAAGCCTGTAAAACATTTACATTGTATGTAATAAATATATTCTTTCCCCTGTGACAATGGCACCAAAGATGCATGTACATGTATGCTAAAGACATGCACTAAATACAACAGACTTGTGCAAAGCTGTATTAGGATAATTATTTGGTGAACATCTTTACACCAGAAAGGCAAGTAATGGATACAAATATGTAAGTCCTAATCAGTCCCTCTGGCAAAGAGTTCACTTATACATGTGTAACACAAATTAACCTTACCTGCTCGAGATCCAACAAGTGCCTATTGCAATCTTCAAATTGGGTTACAAGCGTCTTCTTTATGTTGCTGATGTCATTATATAATGAACTACATCTCCTATACAGCAGGAAAAGTCAATTTTCTTATATGGAACTCCATAAAGCCAATACATTTATGCACATGTACATGTATATGTAGACTTAGTTATGTAGAAAATAATAATAACCACAACCAGGGGGTTAGATGGTGAATGTAAGTGTGGCAAATAGAATCAAATAGACACATGGCCAGGTCTTTTGCAGTAGTGCCATGTTCAGCAATTGTTGATTTTGACAATCAAAGGTTGGACAATGCATACATGTACATGTACATGTAGACTTTCATAAAGCAGCTAGTGGTCTAAATGGCTTTCAACATGGTGAGAGATCTGGTTATGAAAAGAGAGACTTACAGCTGTCTTTTGCAATGACATGGTATGGTAAAATAGCCTCCAAATTTGCAAGTTGTTCATACACATGTACATGTAGACACCTGACATTTGTATAATGCTTACAAAAGGGGGAGTGGGCACTGACAGCTGCCTGTACAAAGGACAAAGGCTTCCAAAGAGGCCATGGAGCAGTGTGCATGTTGATCATGCCACCAACTTCCTGGGTCCAATTGGCTGGTTCTTTTTAATGCTCCTTGGCTTCCAACTGATTAGCTCCACCTCCACCAAGTACAATATGGAGCTGCTAGTGAGATTTTGTACATATATACCATTTCCTTCTCTTTAAAGGAGTTTAATGAATGTACTCTTACGGAGTCCCGAGTTAGTGTGTTCCCCTTCCCGTACTCCCCCTATACGGTGCTCTTGCACCATGCGAGGGTTTGGCTGGGTGCTGGGCCGACCTCCCCTGGCTCCCGGCTAGCTTCAGCAGAAGGGAGTGTTGCCCCCTGGTATATACATGTATGTACTATGAAGCCTGCGTGCTAGTGTAAAGCTTGGGGGAGCCAGAGTAGTGATCACGGCCGCTGTAGGACATACAGGGCCGGAGAATGTGTCGGATGTACAAACCAGCGCTACGTGCAGTGTGAGCTACCGTTTCTGCCGGAACGTAGCTACTGACTTTGCTTTTACATCATAACTGATAAATTTTATATAGTAAACCAGAAGAAAAATAATAATAATAATAAGAAGAAGTAGAAGAAGACATGGCGAACCTGACTTGCACGCCAGGCCCGCACTCGTTGCAGCGTCGCACGACAGCCTGCACATGCATGTATGTGTAATGTGCGAGACAGGAAGTGTTCTGAATAGAATCATAAACCCTTTGAGGAGATTGAATACTAATTCGTCGACTGAACTTCCTGTCATCTTATTGCACCCGGATGGTTGAGAAACCATATAGATTGTCAGTTGCGTAGCAACGTCTCCTTCCGTCCATTAACCTCTGTTACCTCTGCTAACCTCCATTCCAGACACGGTGTTTGGGAAAGGGGAAACACTGGTGTGTCTTAACATCCTGCCATCACTTCCTTCAAATCTTCAAGCAGACTGCCTCCAAGTGCTCACCACCTCAGTGTGCAGCCCTTCATGCAGGAGGTCCTGGAGCAGTACTGCAGGGACACACACTGGCAGAGACATACACTCCCCAAGTTCACGTCGCAAGAGCTGGAGGTTCCATCTCTTCTATGGGCTAGCCTTCTCCAGGACCCAATATGGGTACCCGCTGTGGTCATGAAGAGGTACATGTGATCCCACTAGGTGGAACATGTGATCCCACTAGGTGGCACATGTGATCCCACTAGGTGGCACATGTGATCCCACTAGGTGGCACATGTGATCCCACTAGGTGGCACATGTGATCCCACTAGGTGGCACATGTGATCCCACTAGGTGGCACATGTGATCCCACTAGGTGGCACATGTGATCCCACTAGGTGGCACATGTGATCCCACTAGGTGGCACATGTGATCCCACTAGGTGGCACATGTGATCCCACTAGGTGGCACATGTGATCCCACTAGGTGGCACATGTGATCCCACTGCTCAATGTGGTGATGCCATGTGCCACCTAGTGGGATCACATGTGCCACCTAGTGGGATCACATGTGCCAGGACCAGGAGGATGAAGACCCATACAGGTGGAGTGCCGATTCAAGCACTGGAGCCAGCTGTGTCTGTACCCCTGATGGCAGAGGGTGTCAGCTCCCATGGCAGTAGTTCATCTACCCTCCAAGAAGCCCAAGGTTTTGCCTTGTGATCAAGGCTGGCAGGGATGTGCTGTGGCCAGTAGACTATTCAATGGCCAGTAGACTATTCAATGGCCAGTAGACTATTCTATGGCCAGTAGACTATTCTATGGCCAGTAGACTATTCAATGGCCAGTAGACTATTCAATGGCCAGTAGACTATTCTATGGCCAGTAGACTATTCTATGGCCAGTAGACTATTCAATGGCTAGTACATGTACATGTAGACTATTCAATGGCCAGCACACTATATGTATATTCTAAACCCCTTGGTTCTTAATGTGTAGAATCCATGTCAATTCATTCATTCTAGTAATTGCACAATCATGTTTCTGAGTTTTGCGCATGACTTGCTCGATTGCAGCCATTTATTGTAGCAATCTACATGTGATAAAGTATCAACCCCTTTCACAAATATGGCTATAACCTGTACATTAATGTTTAATACAATTAACTTCATGTATTACTGAGTTTTTTTACACAATTGACCTCAATACATGTACACATGTATGTAGTATCTATTGTAACTATCTATGGTTTAGGGGGTAATGATACACAAGTAAGCAATTACATGCTAAATATTTACTGTGACATGTATGTACATGTACATGTATGCATGCGCACATACTGAGAAACACACATAAAAATCAGCCAAATTAAGATAAAATGTACTTACAAAAGCCACACTGCTTGTTTTTGATAAACCCTATCCTTTTCTATGTTCAGACAAATCACTTTTTCCCGAGCTTCTACCAGCAATCCATGTAATTTTGATCTAGGGATGGTGAAATGGAAAATTCGCTAAAGTTCACATCAATCGTGCACCATGCGGCTGGCTGTATTGTGGCATAGCAACAGTGGAATCTGTTATGACAATTGCAAACATGCCCATGTATGTGAATAAAATGTACCACTTTAGAGAACATCTAGCACTTTCACATTGTGATCAGTGATGAGGTACAAATGAAGGAGCAGGGGGCATTTCCCCCCCCCCACACACACATACACCCTAACCCCTTTTGCTAGCCTCACAAAGGAGTGGTAAGACTGTGGTGAGCCCCACGAAATTATTAAAAAGCCACCGTTACTTAAACAAGTGATGAGTTATGTAATTAGTACATCATTCACTTAGCTTTAAACATGCACAGGGGTGTGTACGCATGAACATGGCAGACAACCATGCATGCAACACCCCCAAGTCATCCAGCTTTGTACACAACACAACACAAGGCCTTCTTTCTCCCTCTTCATTGCTATTTAGTGAGTAGAGTGACAATAGCGTACACCCACACGTATATACAGTAGATTGGAAAAGTGCAACATTTTTGATACTAATGCAAGCCGCTGTACCCTCTCTCCCCAAATAATTTGCCCTCCCACCTCAGTATGGTTAATTAATTCTGCACACTAAGCAATTAGGATAACTGATGGAAGTACTAGGCAGCTGCAGTGGTACTTGCTGTAATTACTATTCTGTCAGCTCCATGTAGAATTACAAAGTGCAAATGTTTGCAAAGTGGCTGCAGGACAGTGCCCTACACCACGATGCAGAAGCTTACAGTGATCCCCCATACCCCTACAAGTTCCCCCCCCCCCCCCCCCCCCCCCATCCTCCATTCCCCCAGCCCCAAAATCCTGTATCCACCCCTGGCAAGCGTTTCTATATCCATGCAAGCTGCTGGGAAGGGTTGTGGCCTGCAATTTACATGTATCTCCCACTAAGTATGCCTTACACATGCAAAGTTAGGTACTGACATGCAACAGGTTCATTTGTAAGAATAAATCCATGGCTCGATTTTAAACATACACATGTAGATGTACATGGATGTAGCTGAGGTGCATTTGTGCTTCTGCACATCTGGGAGAAACTTGAGACAGCCATTACATACACAATTACATATACATGTACACGTACAAAGCTCCAAGCCATGCACGTACATGTAAATGTTAATGTATAATTCAGCAGTATGTACATGACTAGAATTATCCACTTATACAAGCTAGCACATTTGAAGCTCACCTACATGTGCTTTTGGGTTTCTTTGGGGGGGGGGGGGGGGGGGGAGGGGTGGGTGAGGGGTGCATGAGGGGGGGATTTAAAATGCCATCATTTCTTGGCTGGCCGAAGTTTTAAACATCAAAAGATACAAAGTAAGTGCAACCTGGACTGGGAGTGCAGTACGAACATGATTAAATGTGTATAAGCACACATCTAGTATTAAAGCCCAGGGCTCTGTGAGGTTTGGATGTCAGTGACAAAGCTGTGCTTACACACCTGTACATGTAAATGATGATAGGATGGCAAGATTCATTACATAAGTAAGCTACATGTACATGTAAAAGAAGCAAACCAGTTGTGGCAGGAGATGAACACATTGATAGTATAACAAACAAATGACAGGTTCATACACAAGTACATTTTCCAGCATGTACTACATGTACATGTAAAGCAATTTAGACAATTTGAAATCAAATTTCAAACTCACTTTGTCAGTTCATGAGCATCCAATTCACAGCTATCCTCCACTGAAAGTGGTCCAAAACATACTTCAGTTAAAATGCATGTATATGTATTGGTTCATTTCCTTGAACATACACGTACAATACTTCCTTTTTTATACATGTACAGTGATATCATGACAACATTGAGTTACACCCATTTCCAAATTCAAATGTATATTATAAAACTCTAACTTTAAGTTGAGCTCAAGCACAACCGGGCAATTAATTAACACGTAGGAATAATTATCTTTCACAGTACATGCATGAGATATAAATATGTATCACACTGAAGGTGCATGCATAGACCTACTTACTTTTAACCTTCCTCCTCATACTTTTGTAGCTGCTTTCAACACATTGCACCAAGTACTGCAGTACGTCAACGCTACAGAATGCGACATACATGTACACACATGTTAATGACCAGGCAATACATGCAGTTTCATTCACACTGGGTTTCAAGATCATACATGTAAATTTGTACATTTGTACATAAGATTTCCTTCCCTCACTTTCTCCCCACAAATATACAATACATAAACTCTCCCAAGGCTATGCAAAAGCCTACATCCCTTCTTCATACTTCACCTTCTGAACATAATTTCTAACATACACGTACATTACATCATGTACCCTCTATGGAAGACGTCACGACCCAACAGAGGGTCCCACATGTCTGATACAGAGCTGGCCTCTAATTTGATTTGGCTGTTGTTGATCTTCTGCTTCAGTGGAGGAAGCACTTCTTGAATCTGATAGTGCCAGAGATAGTGTCCAATGATAAACGAGAGGCCTGAGCAATACACTTACATGTATGTACATACATATAAGTGTAAATTATTTGCAGGGCTCAAAATAACATGCAAAGGACATTGGTCAATTTCCGATTTTCAACGTGTGCTATTGCTGGTCTTTTGCTCCGACCACAAATACAATGTATGACACTAAGCTTGGAGTATTCCTTTAAAACCCCATTCATGTTAAAACATGAATATTGTTACAGATAAGGGTCATGGTACAAAAGTTCATCAAATCCCCATTTGCTGAGGCCAAATAACAAGTACTTAATGTGTGTGTAGCATTTCGTTTCCCCTCTCCACCTCCCCTGTTTCGTCATTTGTAAGCGATGGTCTGAGCAAAAGACCAGCAACAGTACATGTACAAGTTGGAAATCGGAAATCGACCACTGTCCGCATGTGTGTTTGGTGCTATAACAACACCTAAAAACGCAGTCAGACATCACATTGTGCAAGTGTGCACTACATGCAGACTGTACATTACCTTTTCATCAGGCCCCAACCTCTTCTGTTTGATTCTTTTTATTTATTTTTTTATTATAAAGTCTTCAGCAGCATTCATGTTTTAAAATGAATAGAATTGGGGGTTTTAAAGGATGGATTGTGATAACATAAACCAGCTACATTGTAGATATTTGTGGTAAACACACAGACCACAACAGCATCCATAGAATTAACATGTGGTCAGGACAGCCCCTGTTCCACTACTTTGTAAACAATTACATGTACATAAACATGTTTCTGCCACCACTGTCCATTTTCCTACAAAAACTACCAATAACATGTTTACATAGTCTCAGAGTACAGTAGATTCTACTCCCTTATTGCGGAACGGATTTATCTGCGGATTGACTCTATCCTAAACCAGCACTGTACGAGGCCGATTTTTTTTCTGTATCTAGAACTGATTTAAACATACATGTACATGTACATGTACCACCACCTCAACCCACCTTGCAAAGGATATCTTCTTTTGCAGCTGTCTCCTGTTTCAGAAAGCCGACCACTTTGAGATACAAAAGATAATAACTCTTAAAGTGCTACATGTAAACTGTGGTGTACATAAAAGTTGATTTTGCCACCACTTACAGCTGCATAATTTAAATGTCCATACATGGTACATGTACAATACATGTATATGTGCACATATATAAGTATATGTACATGTATGTACAGCTGTACATGCATATGTACATGTAAGATTACCTATGGAACATGTACATGTACATGAGCACAATATACAGGATGTACACACTGAGCAGGACATACATGTACACTAATGCACTGACAGAAATCCTTGCAGATCCATTAGCACAGGACTGATCCATTAGCACAGGACTGATCCATTAGCACAGGACTGATCCATTAGCACAGGACTGATCCATTAGCACAGGACTAATCCATTAGCACAGGACTGATCCATTAGCACAGGACTGATCCATTAGCACAGGACTGATCCATTAGCACAGGACTGATCCATTAGCACAGGACTGATCCATTAGCACAGGACTGATCCATTAGCACAGGACTGATCCATTAGCACAGGACTGATCCATTAGCACAGGACTGATCCATTAGCACAGGACTGATCCATTAGCACAGGACTGATCCATTAGCACAGGACTGATCCATTAGCACAGGACTGATCCATTAGCACAGGACTGATCCATTAGCACAGGACTGATCCATTAGCACAGGACTGATCCATTAGCACAGGACTGATCAATGCGATAATTACATGCACATGTACATGTACTCAGGTACATGCACACGCACATGTACATGTACATGTATCAGTAAACACCTTATACTTATAGCTCAAGTACACACTCAACATCACATGGCATCACATATACATGTAATACTCACAAGCGTTGGTGGCAGGCACTAAGGCAGCAGTTAGTTGAGCCTGGTGGTTAAGACTGCACAGCAACACGTTTGAGTACAATGACCACATCGCCACGTGAGGGACCCCTACCCTGCAATCTGGCTGGAGAGCACCTTGCAGGTGGCACTGTTAACCTGCTCAACAGAGTGGAGCAACTGTTCAAGCAGCTGGTACTCATGCTTCAAGGTGTGCCTGAGAAGGTGGAAGATTGTGATCAGGAAAAGGGGAGAGAGGTGATGGTGGTGGTGGCGGTGGTGGTGGGAGGTGTACACGATTGAGACCAAAGGAGCCATTGCAAGCTGTATCATACATGTATGGTTAGCAAATATTTTACACCAGAGCACCAGAGTGTCTCTCGTATAAATGCCAAACACATGTATCTGTTACACATGTACATTCTATGCACGCACTGCATGACAGAATGTAGTATACAGTGTCACGCAAGACTCTGTAATATGCAGATGCATAAGACGTCTGTATATTCTTCATTTTCAGAGTCTGCATACAATGTAACTCTGCACACTATATGCTGTCATGCAGTGATGTGTGCTGACCGAGGTAAAAATGACACTGGGGGTGGGGGGGGGGGCATGTTATCATCCTATTAGCCTTACTCACCAAATACATGTACATGTATGTAGATGATCTGAGGTGACCTGAGCTATACCACGTGCCAGCAGATGCACACATGTGTGCCTACAGTTGTGCACCTTACATTGTACATGCACTGCACCTACCCATAACACAGTGCAACGTGATGCATCAGCTTGTACAGCCTGTCCAAATTCTCTGCAGCCAATCTGTACGCCCACACAGATTTGCAACATTCCTGATATCGAACATAAAAGGGACAGTCATGGAAATTACATGTATAGTGTGTGTGTGTGTGTGTGTGTGTGTGTGTGTGTGTGTGTGTGTGTGTGTGTTTGCATGTGTGTGTGTGTGTGTGTGTGTGTGTGTGTGTGTGTGTTTGCATGTGTGTGTGTGTGTGTGTGTGTGTGTGTGTGTGTGTGTGTGTGTGTGTGTGTGTGTGTGTGTGTGTGTGTGTGTGTGTGTGTGTGTGTGTGTATTTAACAAAAAAATGCCAAGGCAGCCCATATCCAACAAATGCCACTGCACACATGTACATGTACATGTACATGTGTGCACATGAGCCAGAATTATATATACACATGTACACAGTACTTACAAACAAAAATGATGCCATTGACACTTATACATGTATGTACATGTGTATTTGGGTTCACTGGATATATTTAAAGTACCATGCTGTGCATGCTGTATGTGTCAATGGCCATGCTGTATGAAGGGTACCACGGAAATATATGTGTACATATTGCTTTGGTTCTGCAACATACATGTACATGTATCGGAAATGGTAGAAACATACATGTATGGAAAATGGTAGAAACATACATGTAAGCAAGGAGTCCTATAGCAATTTATTACACTTGGTGTAATGAATCTATTAATGCCAATCAATAAAGTGCATGCAAAAACTTTTCATTTGCAACAAAGCACCTCGCAGTTTGAGGCCGTATGCACATGTATAAAGCCATCATTACTGTGAATTGAGTGGGAAATATGCACCCACTCTGTTAATTAATCTAACAACGTCATAATAATTTTGTAGGTCAGAACACAATCTATAGATGTAACTCTGCACCCATTCTCACACCATAGAACACTACACCATAACGATACATGCACATGTACATCCATGATACAAGACTGGTGTTCACATGATATGAGGTGCACAAAACAATAGCCCTGGAGAGTGTACAATATACAGCTCTACATGAGCAAAGGATTCTAATAATACATACACATTCTCACATCTCGTGACGAATCTATGAAGGCACATGTTCAGTATGGATAATGTCACGTACATGTACATGTACTTGTAAGAAGTATTCACTACATGTGTACCTTTCCAAACTGAATATCATTAGCTATGGCATATCCCTTGGGGACCTGAGGGATGGTGGCTGATGGAACAATACATGTTTGACAGAACAGAAGAGGATGACATTCTCTGAGACTCACGAAGAACATGTATAGGATTTTCCAACTCAGCAGTTTTCATAACATGACCTCCAAAGACTATGAAAGGACTGTCTGGCTGTAGTAAAGGAAGGGGGCGGGGCATATGATGAGGGGAGACATGAGGGCGTGGCAAGATATATAGTGATTTTAACAACTAAAAAAAACTTTGTAATCTCACAAATTAAGATTTATAAAATAAATTTATGAGTGATATTAATATGATTATAGGACTGCACTGCTTGCAACTAATGTCTACAATGGACAAAGGGATATTTGATGCCTGCATGCTGTAATGTTGGCATTACATGTACATGTAGCTTCCTCACAAACGGACAGAAGTTTTTATTGCCATGTTTTAAAAATTCCAAAGCTGATCCTCACATAAATCATGCAATATTATGACACATGTACATGTAATATAGTAATTACATGTACATGTAACCATACAAGAATTAACCTCATGAGATCCTCGAGTGAGAGATAAACACATTTGAATAGTTGTACAGTACTAATTCCTTATACATACAGTGTTGTTCACCGAAAGAGGGGAAAAATGCAATAATGCACATTTTTGATTTTATCTCATGAATGGTATATAATTATATATGCCAATTACATTTTTAGATTCAGCATCTACTTCTGAACGGAGTACATTTGCTTTAATTCAATTATAACTTGTAAACTTATTCTATCAAGTATTCTACATGTAGAAATGCTTTTAAAAGTTACGTTCAGTGCTTACAAACGCAAATACTATGATTCTTTGCTACATTTTTGCTATGATATACGGAGAAATCCTAAAAACGGGTGAAAAATGGTTTTCAATGTTAAGATTTTTAACATTTCATGGATTATTTAATGCCAATATCAAGCTGCCACAAAATTATAAAAAATTATATGGATACCCCAGAGACCTCACATTTAGAAAAAGTCAATTTTAATCCTTAAGTCAAACTAATTTGTCCGAATTCATACGAAGACCACGCCTCCCTCTGAAAAGCGATACTTTCCACAGCGAGTGAGACTTAAGAGCTCAACACAACACTATAGGTACTCACCTGTATTGGGTACATACAAAAAATTTTTGGTAGCTTAACTACAAAGTCAACCTGACCAGCAGTTGTTTACTATGGTGCATTATTTTGTTTACAAGTTATAATTGAATTAAAGCAAATGTACTCCGTTCAGAAGTAGATGCTGAATCTAAAAATGTAATTGGCATGATATAATTATATACCATTCATGAGATAAAATCAAAAATGTGCATTATTGCATTTTTCCCCTCATGTGCATCCATCCATGAATATGGGAAATCCATCAATGCATATTATATATATGCACTTGGCCCTCAATACAAACGTACAATCAGGCTTGATTCCCACATTACAGTAGAACACTTTTAAAACAATTATTTAAAGCTAATTAACTAATTGCTATAAACATTTACAATTATATCATTAGAGGACACATGTCCAACACGTACAGTACATTGTTGTACATGTAGCTGGATTACAATTCAAATCAAACCTACCGTTGTGATGGGCAGCTTTGAAGCAGGAACCAGCTCCCGGGGCAAGTAGGGCAGGTTCTCGTAAAACAGTTCCTGAATTATAGGATCGATTCCAGCTTCCTTATGGATCATCCTCTTCAGAGCCTGCACCCTGGGGGGAGGAGCAAGAGGAGGAGCAAGGGGAGGAGCAAGGGGAGGAGCAAGGGGAGGAGCAAGGGGAGGAGCAAGGGGAGGAGCAAGGGGAGGGGTGAAGAGAACACATACAATGTACAAAAGGAGTGGGAACGATCAATCAAAAAGAGAGAACTGGCAGAGTACAGACTACATGTACATGTACACATCAGGAAACGTTAGATGCATAATTCTACCCCCCCTCTTCACGTACATGTACATGTACTATACTAATGAAATGATACATGTACATTAATTGTGCAACTGTGCTGGGTGTTTTTAAAACAATAAGTGCTCTGAAATGGAAGACAGCTACATGTATATGTATGTACTTTGCTACAACTTTAACTACAAGTACACAGGTACCTGTACATTGTATGTTAATAAGCGTGGTGTCATTAACTAAACTAAAGCTGATCAATATTGTATTAAACATGTTAAACATTGAGATGGGGATCATATATCTCAATCCTACTTCCCCAACACCACAAAGAAATATCATAGACTAAGACTGCGTGGTATGATTTTTAGAGAGCATAGCATTAATGAATCTAATTGCAAAAATTTACTACAAACAGCCACCATGCACATGCACTGTATGGCGTGTGTACATGGTTGTTTAAATTACAGCTAAAAGGAACAATTACAAGATTTACATTGTAAAGAATATTAGTTCATTCGGTAGAATTAATATGGCTGCTAAAAACACATGTAAATGTATGCTACTGTCCAGAGGCAAGTTAAAAGCATCTATTATTCACGAGCATGGAGCTTGTACATGTATAAAGTGGGAGTTATTTGTTTCCTGAGAGTTGTTTGCAAGTTGTATTCACAGCAATAGACGCTATCTAAAACTCTCGGACGTTGATATACACACCTGTACCACACATGGTGTGGCTCTGAACGTGTACCGTGTGTACATGTATGCGCACACTCACGTGTGCAGCAAGTATGCACATACACATGTACAGACAGCATTGTGTGCACAGATGCACTCACACAAGGTATACATACATGTACTGTACGTGACTTTTATCTACTAATAAACGACAATTACAGTATAATGCTCACATTAAAGGTGACATAATTAATTATTCATGTTTCAATGCTGTAACACGGGTGCTACACATTTCCTTTAAGAGTTGTTTCCAAGTTGCTTTCATAGAAACAGGTACTATCTACGAATAACGCCCATGTACATGTACAAGTAAATGTACACATATGCAAATAGCATGCATGTACGTGAATAATTAATTATTCCCTTGCACTCATGGTACATGTATTGTACAGGTACATGAACTACTGAAATTAATAATATTGTCCCACAAGAGAAGCTAAATAAAAATAACAGCTTACCCATCAGGTTCCTCTGGATCGATATATATCTTATGAAGGGAACAGGAGTAGACACAGAAGACATCGACCACCTGTGCCATGTGAGGAGGTGGTAAGGAGTAGGTGGTAAGGAGGAGGTGGTAAGGAGGAGGTGGTAAGGAGGAGGTGGTAAGGAGGAGGTGGTAAGGAGGAGGAGGTAAGGAGGAGGTGGTAAGGAGGAGGAGGTAAGGAGGAGGAGGTAAGGAGGAGGTGGTAAGGAGGAGGGGGTAGGAGGTGGTAAGGAGGAGGGGGTGGTAAGGAGGAGGTGGTAAGGAGGAGGGGGTAGGAGGTGGTAAGGAGGAGGTGGTAAGGAGGAGGTGGTAAGGAGGAGGTGTTAAGGAGGAGGTGGTAAGGAGGAGGGGGTAAGGAGGAGGTGTTAAGGAGGAGGTGGTAAGGAGGAGGTGGTAAGGAGGAGGTGGTAAGGAGGAGGTGGTAAGGAGGAGGAGGTAAGGAGGAGGAGGTAAGGAGGAGGTGGTAAGGAGGAGGGGGTAGGAGGTGGTAAGGAGGAGGGGGTGGTAAGGAGGAGGTGGTAAGGAGGAGGGGGTAGGAGGTGGTAAGGAGGAGGTGGTAAGGAGGAGGTGGTAAGGAGGAGGTGTTAAGGAGGAGGTGGTAAGGAGGAGGGGGTAAGGAGGAGGTGTTAAGGAGGAGGTGGTAAGGAGGAGGGGGTAAGGAGGAGGGGGTAAGGAGGAGGGGGTAAGGAGGAGGTGGTAAGGAGGAGGGGGTAAGGAGGAGGAGGTAAGGAGGAGGTGGTAAGGAGGTGGTGGTAAGGAGGAGGTGGTAAGGAGGAGGTGGTAAGGAGGAGGTGGTAAGGAGGAGGTGGTAAGGAGGAGGTGGTAAGGAGGTGGTAAGGAGGAGGTGGTAAGGAGGAGGGGGTAGGAGGTGGTAAGGAGGAGGTGGTAAGGAGGAGGTGGTAAGGAGGAGGTGGTAAGGAGAAGGAGGTGGTAAGGAGGAGGTGGTAAGGAGGAGGTGGTAAGGAGGAGGTGGTAAGGAGGAGGTGGTAAGGAGAAGGAGGTGGTAAGGAGGAGGTGGTAAGGAGGAGGTGGTAAGGAGGAGGTGGTAAGGAGGAGGTGGTAAGGAGGAGGTGGTAAGGAGGAGGTGGTAAGGAGGAGGTGGTAAGGAGGAGGTGGTAAGGAGGAGGGGGTAGGAGGTGGTAAGGAGGAGGTGGTAAGGAGGAGGTGGTAAGGAGGAGGTGGTAAGGAGGAGGTGGTAAGGAGGAGGTGGTAAGGAGGAGGTGGTAAGGAGGAGGTGGTAAGGAGGAGGTGGTAAGGAGGAGGGGGTAGGAGGTGGTAAGGAGGAGGTGGTAAGGAGGAGGTGGTAAGGAGAAGGAGGTGGTAAGGAGGAGGTGGTAAGGAGGAGGTGGTAAGAAGGAGGTGGTAAGGAGGAGGTGGTAAGGAGGAGGGGGTAGGAGGTGGTAAGGAGGAGGTGGGAGGAGAGAAAGAATGTGATAATTTACATGTACATATAAACACACACACAAAGTACATGTACATACACATTTAGATGTAGTACATGAAGTTACATTGTGTAACTTCATGCACATATACATGCACATAATGTACATGAAGTTACACAATGTACATGTGTACATGTATGGGGGTGTATGGATGTATGAAGAGATCTAACAGAGCTGCATGTATTGCAGCACATGAACACATCGTGTAAGCTGCACACACTAACATGAAGGCTGCCTGTATGCACACACGTGCACATATCCACGACAAGTGGCCATACTTCTTACCTTCTTCTGCACAATGGCTCGTACAGAGCAAAAAAAATGTTCAAAGCTCATCATTTTGTGGAAGTCACTTTCTATGAGTTTAGCGAGAATGGGTTCCATCAGTGCCCTCAGGCCTCTGTGGTTTCAAAGAAAGTACAATGTATGCACATGATATGCACATGATATTCACATGATATGCACATGATATTCACATGATATTCACATGATATGCACATGATATTCACATGATATGCACATGATATTCACATGATATTCACATGATATGCACATGATATTCACATGATATTCACATGATATGCACATGATATTCACATGATATGCACATGATATGCACATGATATTCACACCAGAGTACATGTACCTACAGTAGTACTTCTGCAGTGGTGTACATGCATACACATGTACATCTCAAGTGGGTTCCCTACAATCACTTCAGTATATACAGATGTATGACAATGAAACAGAGGGATATGCAAGTGTAAAATCCCTACAGGTGGGCCCTGCATGGCTGCACATACATGTAGCATCCAAAGCTGTTTTGCTACTAAAGGGCCAAATCACATGGACCATGATGGTTTGAATGTCTAACTGATCTAGACTACAGCAACATCGTTACATGTACATGTACATACATGTAGGCATAACATAAATGTTGATAACCACAAACATCGCAATGCATGCAGCTATCCATGTACATGTACATGGATAGCTGCATGCATTGGTACAGTGTGTACCGTGTATGGCACTACATGTACATCGTGCATCAAATGGAACGTTTACATTGGTTTGGGATACAAAGCTGCGCCCAACCATTATTAATGGTAAAACAGTGTACCAGGTAGTGGGACTGATGAAGATTAAAGATAACAAAAATTCTTAACTTTACATGCATGTAAGGAAATACACATGTGTGTTTTTAAAAAATTACTTTAGCAAGCATCCTGTGTGCAGAATGGTTTTCTACAGTACCTGTACACGTATCTGAATGAATAAAATGAACTCATTCAGTTATAACTACATTACACACACACACATAGTAAGGTGGGCTATAGAGGGTTAAGTGTGCTCAACCTACAGCCAAGCTACAGCAGTGCATGCATTGGTTAGTAGCATCAGATGTACTGCACCTTGATATCTGGGTGTCAGGAGGCAGCACTTTGCCATACTTTATGTCACCATTGGGCTCCAGCTGCCAACCATAGAGGACTCCAGACTCCTTTGTAGATTTGATTTCAGACCTGGTGATCAAGGCCTTGCAGTAAGTGTATGCACCAAGCTGATACATAGCTGTAATCAGAGTGCATGGGTGGGTGGGTGGGTGGGTGGGTGCACATGTACACATCCAGCAGACATACATGTAGATCTACATTAATCGGGCATGCCATATATATGATGAAGACCATATAGTGTGTACACTGCACAAAACAAGTTAATACTTACAAGCGTTGTTGGTCCTCACAGATAAATGGTTCCCTTCCAGTGGCAGCGAGAAAGAATGTCGCCCCCACACTCCACAAGTCCACCTGTCCGTAAGACATACATGTACATGGCAGGGCACATCATGGGAACATGTACACACCATGGGAACATGTACACATTATGGGAACATGATGATATCATGGGAACATGTACACATCATGGGAACATGTACACATCATGGGAACATGTACACATCATGGGAACATGTACACATACATGTAAACACAACAAATGAGAAACGTATACGTGTACATGTATCCATATAAGATATCCACTAATTAGTACAATCCAGATGTATGAAAACTAAAATAATAGTTCTGATCGAGCTCGGTTCTGATGCAAAAAAAAACAATCAAGCCATGTTTGAAATAACTTATCCCTACATCAATGGCATTCAATTTGAAATCAAACAAACAGCCAGTTGGATACATGTAGAAATTACATGTTGTGTGCTGAAACAGAACCAAATGTAAATAAACCTTTACACTAAATCGTGGTTAAAAGCAGACAGAACCACGCTTAATTATTCAGAAGAATGATTCAACACCTAAATGTATACATGTGTGTACAACTTATATATAACATGTACATGTACATGTACATTTTAATACATGCATTAGAAGTTTGATTTTAGAGGTCTTGTATATCTTTATCATCAACATTGCTTACATGATAATGTAATTGCAACAGCCCCAGAACATACATGTACAGGTGTACATACATGTAACATATATGTACATGCACATGTATAGTCTGAATTACATGTAATAACAAGTAACCTATGAACAAATATATTAACTTCTCTGGACCCTCGACTAATTTATAGATGAATGAAAGAAAATTTAAATCACCCAGTACAAGTGAAATGTTGATAATCACATACATGTCATCACTAGGAAAAAAAAAACATACTATGCATGTACACATGTATGTCCCCCAAAAAATGAACACGACCGGTGTGGATTAAATAAATAGCTCATCAATCTCTATGTTCATGTACATGTACGAGTTGAAGCATGAAGCACATGTTGTGCGGCTGCTCTTAATAATTACATCATTCTACACGTACATGTAATTAGATGACATCACTATCAACATTATGATCACAACATTAGCAGTTTCCTGACAACAATGCTGTATATGTACACATGTACATGTACAGCATATTCATTGTTACATGTATGCAACTCGTATACAGTATCTGTTCAAATCATGTTGTTATGCCTGCACACCTGTACATGTATGACAGTCCCTCCCTCTGCACACAAAGAGTATGTCCCTCCAATCAAGTGCCCCATTACACACCCACGTACCTTGGCATTGGCCACACCCCCTCCATGCACCGCTGGGTGGAGAAACTGAGGCGTTCCACACATGGACTTGAAGGTCTCGTCGTCTTCAAGTTCACGTGCAGTCCCAAAGTCTGCCAGCTTGAACACGTACCTGCATGCACAGCATTGAGTGGAAACCTGGGTTACTTACATGTACATGTACATGTACATGTACATGTACATGTACCGGACAATGTACAAACAAGGCCACCAGATTGTACACTTTTTTTTTTGTTAAAATACACATGTGTGTACACGTCATGCGGACATGTACACATGCACACAAGTGCTGACTTACGTCCCATCAGGTTTCTCAAACTTCATAATGTTTTTTGGTTTTATATCCCGGTGACTGAACTTACACTGCCTGAGGTGGGCAAGACCATTGGCTATAAGAGGGAAAGAGAAACACCTTTATAAGAGACGTCCAACTAATAGTTTTATCATGTGGGGGAGGAGGGGGGGGGGGGCCTCATCGCTTCATATAGTTTGGCTTAGTCAATAAACTACATTGTACTATACATGTAGCTGATATCTTCCTCCTCCTCCCCACCCCCACCTCACTTATTGGCACGTACATGTACATGCGTTCCTGTGTGTATGCATTAACGTAATGTTGTACCACATTTAGGCCCACAATAAGAAGTGGCTAATATATAGAGTTGTACGAAATATGGACTAACGCGTACACAAAAAAATCTACCAATTAATTGTGCAACACGTGTATATAATGTACATGTACATACTCTAGATGTCATGAACAAGAACAAGTGCGAAATAATTCATTCTTATAACTTCCGTGTTAATACCACACGCTTACCATCCTAGTTATCACGCCATTCATATTAGTGTTAATGTAATATTACAAGTTATATATTACATGCAAACCTCAGACCTACAGAGCCAGACATCTTACAACTACATGCACGAGGAGGACATTGATTTTCAGTATGCTCATGTACACGTACACGTATGATCAAGGGTGCAGTGTAGTGGGTGGGAACACTGTCGTGAAAGTGCATGCAACTTTCAAACATTTGCCATCTCATTGCCTTGTCACATTGTTGCCTGCCGGCTAGCCTCGTCCCCAGGCCCTGTTCTATTAAAGTTACGGGGGGAAAAAACATTCCCCCCGTAACTTTAATACAACAGGGCCTGGGGACGAGGCTACCTGCCGGCTGATGTCGTTGGTGCCACCTAACAAACACCAAAATTGTAGCTGGGTGTCCAATGGAGCTTGGCAACATTAATGACACTCGTATTCTACTGTATCCTGTACATGTACATGTACATGTACATGACATACATCGTACATATATAATGTGTGTGTGTGTGTGCGTGTGTGTGTGTGCATGCATACATGTATGTGTGCATGCATACATGTATGTGTGCATGTGTGTGTTTGCATGTGTGTGTGTGTGTGTGTGTGTGTGTGTGTGTGTGTGTGTTTGCATGTGTGTGTGTGTGTGTGTGTGTGTGTGTGTGTGTGTGTGTGTGTGTGTGTGTGTGTGTGTGTGTGTGTGTGTGTGTGTGTGTGTGTGTGTGTGTGTGTGTGTGTGTGTGTGTGTGTGTGTGTACTCCTGTACATCAAAAGTGCTTGAACACTTACCAACATCTGAAATGAGCTGTTTAAACTCTGCTTCTCTTAGGCCATAGCCGTTCACAGGAGACTCCAGAATATCATAGAGACTACCACCAGAACACAGCTCCATTACGATGACGTTTACCCTGGTCTTCCTCTGGGGAAGTAAGGGTACTCATGATCAGGTGGGGAAGTAAGGGTACTCATGATCAGGTGGGGAAGTAAGGGTACTCATGATCAGGTGGGGAAGTAAGGGTACTCATGATCAGGTGGAGAAGTAAGGGTACTCATGATCAGGTGGGGAAGTAAGGGTACTCATGATCAGGTGGGGAAGTAAGGGTACTCATGATCAGGTGTGTGAAGTTATTCACACCACATATTATGAGATGGAATCCCACAGGCACATCACATGGCAAATGACCCACAGTGACTAAAGTTGGGTTGGGAGTGTGTATCCATTGCCATGGAAACCTACATGTATACAGCAACTGAGGTAGAGAGGCTTAGGACACTGTTTCATGTTTGGTACCTCACCAGGCCACAGGTTTGTCCCAACCCAAAGTCAAAGGTGATGTCAGATTTTAAAATGGACATTTAACACAGGCCATTTCAATAGTCGACTTTTAAAAATATTATTTATAATGGTTTATTGCCGTGTACATGTATGTGTTTATAAATGTTCTTGTGCTTAGATATGCAAATTCGTGTATAACAGGGTGCATTTAAAATGCAGATAATGTGCATGTAGCTACACAGTACAGAGATGTGGGCAAATTACAGAGATATGTGCACAGTACAGATATATGTGCATAATGCACATTCACACATGTGCGGGGGGAGTGGTAAAGGTACCTCTTCTTCCACATCAAATAGTTTCACAATATTCTCATGGTCTTTAATCGCCTCTACGGCATGGATCTCCCTCTGCACTGCATTGAAGTCTACATTAGGACCAAACATCTTCACTGCAACTTGACTTCCATTGTCCTGTGAATTAAATCAAGGAGGAAGAGTCATGGAGGGAGGGGTGTGGGAGGAGGGGTGAGGGAGGAGGGGTGTGGGAGGAGGGGTGAGGGAGGAGGGGTGTGGGAGGAGGGGTGTGGGAGGAGGGGTGAGGGAGGAGGGGTGTGGGAGGAGGGGTGTGGGAGGAGGGGTGAGGGAGGAGGGGTGTGGGAGGAGGGGTGAGGGAGTAGGGGTGTGGGAGGAGGGATTTGGAAGTGGTACAAAGAGGCACATGCAGGAGATAGAACTGGAGCGGAGGGAAAGAGAGGCATATTGGGGAATGGGGGGAGGTCAAACGGGCGGGATAGAGACGTCCTCAGGTAAGGTGTACGTGTAATATGGACGGAAAGAAAGGCAAGCATATGGGGAAGAGGTAAAAGGGGAGCATGGGGGAAACAGAGGAAGCAGCATACTAGTTCGTGTGCCGGTGAGGTACGGTTATGAACGTAATCTATAAGAGCGGGTTGTGAAGACGCGGATGGGATCGACATGTACATGCACATTAAGTAATATTACATACTCTCCTGTAGCCGGCGAACACTTTACTCGTTTTGCCATCCCCGAGGCGATCCTTGGCGCACCAGAAGTACTTTGATGAGCTGAATGACGACGCCATGAAGAAACCTATATACGTATTTTGAATGATGCTCCGAGACCTATGACACTTGCGTATCAAGGTCACCCTGCAACGGATCAAACTACCTGCCTATGATATGCAAGACTTTATTCTAGCTACAACAATAGCCCAGTACCTTTGCCAGTGGGAAACTCCCTTACGTCACGCATGACGTCACATGCTAATCCATAAATATAATTTGCTGATTGCTCCATCCATCCTGATCCTGATCAGAGCTGATCACAATCATCACACAAAGAACTAAAATTCACTCACAACATGGCCGTAGTTGGGAGTGGAAGGGGGTATAGTCTCGTCCAGAAAAGCGGGGGGAAAAGCAGGCAAGCAAGGTTTGACTGATGGAAAATGAAATAGGCCTATCAAGTTAATAATATTTTTAGCACATGCACGAACCATCACGTTCTGAATTCTGAAGAATGTGCTAAAAATAGGCCTGTTTCATTTCCCAAGTCCCATTGCAGTAAAACCTTGTTGCCCTGCATGCTTTTACACCACAATTTGTCGTTCAATCCTATATACCACCAACTTTCTCTTTAGTCTTCACGATTGAAGTATTAAAGCATAATGTTAGCGGTTATGGAAAAAAAAAAAAAAAACTATAGTAGAGAAGAGAAGTTAGAAACTTACTGCCAAATTTGTATACGACTTTCCGAGTTAGAGTTATGCTGCACACACAATTTCAATCTTTGGTAGACCAACTTAGTATCGCAAGCCTGACATTCGACATTCACGTACTATGACGCGGACTGGGGACTAGTATAAATAGAACGCACAACAGATTTTATTGGCTTTAGAAGCCATAAAAGTGGGACCCTCCTGTGGCTTGTGGTCACGCACCCCGTGTGCCGGTCTGTCACGCCCCCATCTCCCTGCAGGTTAAATAAAAATGAGTGAAACAAGATATAAATTTCTTTTTAGAATTAATAAAAAAATTGGTGATACATGTAGTAAAACGTAAGGACACAAGGATACGGAAATCATGCATTCAAATATAACAGACTACATTTTTAGCAAATCTGCCTGGCTGAAATTCTGTGAGGTATGTAATATTAATGAATGTACGTAATTTTTGTAATTCTTAAGTTGTCATCATCTATACTTTTTACTCAATTACTGTCTACTAATCCTACATCACCAATTTTATTTTAATTAATTTTTTATACCTTGTTTCACTCCATTGATATTTTCCTCCCGGTTGGTTCCTGCTTATATGTTGCATACATGAGAGCGAACTTTACCATGACTCCATTTAATTAAATTCTAATGCCGTTTTCCAGCCTAAAACGCTTTTCATTATACCGCTCTGGATCACCAGGTATCAAAACTGGTTTATCAGGATCAACCTAAGAGAAGGCATCAGGATTAATTGCCATAAATGACGTATGTATACATGATTAAAACATTTGGCCATTCACACCAAAGATGCTTACTTGATTGCCTGCCATTTTTGTATGTGGTGAGCGACCACCACTGAGTACAACGCCTACCGTAATGCCCAAACTGTAATAAGTATCCCTTGTATCCAGCTGTGTTGGAGCAAATAGGTGCATCAGTAGAGAAGGAAGTGAAGGAGGGGAAGGAAGAAGGGGAAGGGAGAAGGGAAGAAAACCGGAGAATGCTTTTTATATTTTGTATCATGTTAAATTAAGTGGTAATTCTTTCGCATGTACACTGTACTACACTGCGTCATAAATTTAAGCCAGGTACTATATGTATACGATATGAATACCCGATTATGAATTTATTTTTAGAAAACGCCCCATGCAACATTTGTCCAGTGCGCATGCGCCAGCCCATCACTTCATATGCCGGTACATGTACACTGTACACTGTACACTGCAGAATACGTGACTATAACATATAAATACCAATTATGAAATTATATTTAGAATATGCCCCTTGCACCATTTGTATATATACATGTATATATATATAATTTATATATATATAGTGCGCATGTGCCAATCCATCATTTCATAGGTGCAACTTCAGCTCTATACCTCAGCCGTCAAGATGAGTACATGGAAGAATGGAATATGCGGCTGCTTCTCGGACTGCTCCACGTGCATCATCACTTACTTCTGTCCCTGTTATACGTTCGGGAAGAACGCCGAGGCCGTGGGAGACAGCTGCATCCTGTGCGCCCTCACGATGTTCTGCTCTCCCATTGACCTTTTCACACGTACCTCGGTCCGCGGCAAGATAAGACAGCAGAAAGGGATCGAAGGAAGCTGTTGCGGGGACTTCCTGTGCCACTTGTTCTGCGGTTTGTGCGCTCTGTGTCAGGAGGCCCAGGAAATAAGAGGCACTGGTCAGAATGCTATGGCGCGCGAATAGTTATGAAGAGGTCCATTTTCTAGTAGTGCCGTAGAGAAAATAGTTGTTGAATACATTTAAAAGTGCATCTATACATGCATGTATACATGTATAATTATAATTATTATATAATTATAGTATATATATGCATACTGCTATATTGCTTAGTTGTGTACTGTCAGATTCCATACATGTACATGTATATATTAAACTGAACTGGGGGCGGCAATGCAATTTCGTGCTTAGTTGGGCGTAGCCCGTAGTCGGCAACAAGCCTATATTGTATACCATGATTTGCTATGTCCGGTCAAACTTTCAGTCATGATTAATTGCTAGAAATTTGTAATTTAATTTGGGATCTTGTCAGAAGCCACTGACACAACACAATCTTTCCAAAGCCAGTTGCAAAAATTGCATATACAATACATGTCTGCTTTCAACAATGCAAAAGCTATAGTTATATCCAGTTGATCTGGCTTCGGTAGCCCATTTCATTACAAAATAATAGTCGTGTAAAGATAGGGTTAAAAAATGCCCACCTAGGCGGGTTTGTATAGCGCGCGAAGCGCGCAGTATGCATGGCGCCGAAGCGGACTCGGGACGAGGCTGTTCAATTTTGTTACGGTTGCCCGTTTGGTGCATGCATTGAAGAGTGTCTGGACAGCACCGCGGGTGCAATTTGACCCCAGATTCGGCGTCGGCATCATCGGCGCTTCGTGCCTCACCCCTAAGCCCTAAAGCCTTAACTTCATCTCGTGTTGCTCACATGCCTTCGGCATGCATGTGACGTTATCATAGCCGGCACGATTCTATGTTTAAGTAAATCATAAAACACACATACTTAGACAAAAATAGTCTCGGAAATGAAAACTTATAAAACCACATCAAGGAAAACAGGGTAGGCCTGCTCGATTCTCCATGCCATGACCTGATGATGTCCACTTCTCCATTTTACCCTGGATCCACGCAAGGCCACTCTAATATGCATGAATGGTTGTTTCCTATTGGGAGCAGTACGTTGTTTCCTATGGGGAGTCGTTTGTTGCAAAATTCCAAAATACCGTTCGAACTTTTGGGTCTATGAATAACTGCTTGAAACATCGAACGCTATTCAAGCATTATTCCGTATTCTCAAGTATCCGGAAGAATTCATTCCATCCTTGTAACCGTAATTCATGGACAATAATGTTAAACGATGTATCCCAAATATTTCCTTTTTTAATAGTATACGGAAACCGAAATTCATAGCCTCCGGATACCCAAAGATCGAATGCGGATTCTCGAGTATCATTCGTGGGCAACAAAATTCGAACGAAATATGGACCCGTATACTCGAATATTTTGTTCGATCTTTTTAGTATATACGGAAACCGACATTCATAGCCTCCGGATACCCAAAGATCGAAGGAATTATTCCGGATTCTCCAGTATCCGGAATAATTTTTATACTGTTATTCATAACAGCGAAAGTCGAACGAAATATTCCGGATACTTGAGTATCCCGAATAATGCGTTCGATCTTTCCACATAACGTCCGGATACCTAAAGTATTCCGGATTCTCGAGTATCCGGAAGAATTCATTCGATCTTTGTAACCGTAATTCATGGACATCAAATGTCGAACGAAATATTCCGGATACTCGAGTATCCCGAATAACGTCCACGTCCGGATACCTAAAGATTATTCCGGATTCTCGAGTATCCGGAAGAATTCATTCGATCTTTGTAACCGTTATTCATGGACATTAGATATTCCAGAACGAAAGTTCCACGAATTGGAATGGGTTTTACATTAGGAAATTGTTGAGAGCTACAAATTAATAGAGGTGCCGCTGGATTGTGTTGTACAAGCCGGCCTTATTAGTGTGACTCAATGGCAGCCGGTCATGATGAACGACATACATGTCATACATATGCATGTACATCGTTCATGACCGGTGTCGTAGGAAATTCTGTCCCTCCGGACATTTTTTCCTATGCACAAATGTGCCCCAGACAATTTTTCCCAGGTACCACTGCCCCCCCCCCCCCCCCCCCCCCCCCCCCCCCCCCCCCCCCCCCCTCCCCGGACAATGATACCTATAGGATAGCATGTCCAGGGGGACATTTGTGCCTAGGAGAAAATGCCCTCCCTGGTAGAAATGTCCCCCCATTTCTCCTTGGCACAAATGTTGCCCCAAACATTCCCCGAGCGAATGCGCCCTTCTGTTTCGCGTGATTCATGTTATTAATATCGCTTCAATTGAACGTTATAATGGCATATTTTTTATTACGCCGATCGATACATGCACAGTTGATGGATTTATACCTCTCCGCTTTCTATATCAATGAATGAAAATATTTCAGTCATACATGCATGTACATGTACATGTGCATATTTTTAAACGATGTCAATTAATAAATGAGCGACAACGATTTTTGTCATCAAATGAATGTCAAAAAGCAAGCAAATTAAAGTCATCAACTCAATCCAGCAGTCACCAGTTCTGTAGCCAGACCATAGCTGGAATGCTGTCACACTGCTTATTACAACAATCACGTCAATTCACATGCGGCCATTTCACCATCTTCAGGTCAGCTCATGCACAGTCACAAGTTTCTATTTGTCTCGGTACTGGACACAACTTCACTTGTAGGTACCGATATGTGCAAAGAAGAATACATACTATCTATTCCTGGTATGATATTAAGGGGGGGGGGGGGGGGGGGGGGGGGGGGGGGGGTATCAAACTCATATCCAGAAATCAACGGTGACCAGTAAAAATGATGGTGTTTTAAAAGTTAAAAGGACATCCTGTAGCATGTATGTTAGGGGTAGTGTGGAATACATGCAAAGAAAAAAATTAGAGGAACAAGTAAATAAAAAAACATCTCTGTCAAGAAAGTGATTGGTGGTACGTAGGATTAGTGGTGCAAAAAGCACATACAACTATAACAGTCCTATACATTTGTTAATACACAATGTAGGCTTCATTTGTAAATTCAGGACTATGAGTTGTAGGATCCTATGTAAATGTACATGTATACAAACCTCACTTTAATATACTGTAGTTGATTTCTTACTTTTTGCACCACCAATCCTACATGTACAGACCACCAATCACTTTCTCAATAGAAAAGTTTTTGATTTACTTGTTAGTAGCTCTTTACTATCATCTTGGGTGAGGAAACTGGTGACAGAGATATCTACTACTTTAATAGGCATCAGCACTGCTTCATAGATATGTGACTTGACATTCGTGAGCTATGCATTTTATGCTTACCCAATATCGGCCTTCCATCACTTCATGATCAAATGGCGTTAGTCCAGTTAGAGAATCGCAGTTCGATATGCAAAGAGTGTCCCAATTATCTAGTTCTGCATTAATAAGTTTGATCAATGATCGCTGAAGCTGCGAACCAACCTTTTACCACCTTAAGTTGATTAATTTTACGCGCGTGTAACATATACAAAATTAGCTTCAAGACTTTAAACACAAGGACTTGATTAAAAAGTTCTAGGAACGTTTCTCTAAAAGTATAAATTATAGAGGGGAGGGGACACTTTTCCAGGCCTTTCCTAGGTAGGAGTGTCCGGGGTGGACATTTGTACCTAAGAACGAATGTCCAGGGGGACACTTTTTCCAGGGAGATAGCCATTCCTCCGACACCGGCTGCCATTGAGTAAATAGCTGATGTATACATATACCGGTGTACATACATGGTGATCGATCGCGGCGCGGCTGTGTGATACAATCAATTCAACGGACCGGGAAGCATTGAAGGAACCACAGGCACAGCGAGGTTTACAGTTAGACTCGTACCCAGACCCAAACGTACGTAAGCGCTATGCGCGACAATGCTTACGTACGTTTGGGCCTGGGTACAAAAGTATAGTTTATCATAGTTTGTAGTTCTGTCATGGTTATCGATCGACTTTAATCTTAATTCTTGGAAGCATTTATATTGGAAAAGAACATGTCTATAACCTATAATGGACTTGAAGACTTTATAAGCAGTGCTATTATCCTAATGCCACTGTATTGCAATTGATATTAATTTCAGCCAATATATCCCTCAACTTGTTGTGGCGAAATACCGCATCCCCACCACGCTTACATGTAGTGGCATGATGTCCAAGGGGATCCAACATCTTATCTGGGCAGAGGGCACAAGGAGAACCCTCAGCTGTGTCAAGCCCCAGCCACCACTTCAATGCCGCCTGAAATACTGGGGGGTCTAAGTGCAAACCTTGACCTTCAGATGGAATAACCGTCAGCCATGCATGATGAAGCATGTGGGGAGGATGCTGATAAGAGACGGGCTCAGTCGGCAATAGACAGAGAACCCTGGAGAACATTGAATAAATGATTATCCAAGGAAAGAGCCTTCTGCGAATGGAACTTTTCAAGTAATGGATAATTTCCGAAGGATGAACTGATGAATTGAACATCTCTATTGCCTGGAAAAGATGTGCATTAGAGTTGGAACCCCGATCAGATAAACATATTGATGCAATTAAAGCTGCCGGTGCATGGTGTGACAGGGAACGCAGACAACGACCTCCACGGCTGAGGCTCAGCTGGGCATGTTTCCATGCAACATTCGAAGAATGCACACCTGAACAAGATGTGAAACATTTTTTAATCGACTTGACCAACATCCTCTAGCCTCTTAAGTAGAAAACCAGCTTCAGACCTCTTCCTATCCAAGACAGAATTATTATTATTGTTTTATTTTATTTTAACCTTTAATCTGCGTGAAACGATCCTGAATTCAGGATCGGTAAAATCCTGAATTCAGGATGGTGAGTTCTATCATTTATAACAACCATTGCAGTGAAAATTAAAATCAATAAAACATAAAAGCAAACAGTTTCAACAATGGTGCACACATTCTATAGCATGGAATAATTTTTATCATCTAGAAAGCTGCCCAAACTTCAAGGATGCATAAGCACGTTCGTTGCTCCCGCGTACACAGCAAAAACAGTTTGGTGGATTTCACTCAAAACGGCTTACTATATCACTCAGAATCAGGATTTGGAGTGATATAATTAGCCGTTTCACTAAACTTTTTTTGCTGTGTACATAAATTAAATGATTAGCAATTTATAGTTTGTAATGCTTACAAAGAGCATTGAACATATCAATTTTACTCCTTTTCACTACTTATTGGTGGTAGCACCTCCAGACTCTTGGTAGAAGTTGTATTTTTCTCAAACTTGTACACAAAATAATAGAAAAGTGTAATTTATTATCACTGTTCGAGCATCCGCCCCTTCTTTTTATGTCCCAACAGTACTGGTGACAGCATTTCTACCAATGCCAGGCATTTCTGCATTGCTCTCAACGACAAAAATGCTTTTTTATTTTTATTTTGCGGAGGCTAACCATCGTACCACCTGCTCTGACTCGCTTCGCTTAGTCCGCCTTGAGTTAATTCGATGCTCGTACCTCCTGTGTCCCATATTGTTTGATTTGCTTATATGGTTCTCCTTACAGATCTTAGTAACAGTTTCTATCTTGAAAGTAAGCTTTCTGCTCGTTCCTCAACATTTTACCCGACTTTGATGGTAACCGCGGCATTATTTGCGAACGAAAAAGTAAACTAAGCCTATAAACATTGATTTTTCTAAAAGAAATAAAGATTTGAATGACTAAAAAATGGATAGCGCTGTTTAGATGAAAGCCTACAGAGGCTAGATATTAAAAAAAAAAATCATCAATACCGTTCGAATTTATGTCGATACGAGCGGCGTAAAGTCATCCTTAATTCAGGATTTCCATCCTGAATTAAGGATGAAAATAGATTAAAGGTTAATGTTGGGAATAACTATTACACAAATGCAACAATAATATTATAATATAATAAACCAATACAGAAGATACACACCTCTACAATACATATACGTATCAATACATGTTATTTCTACAATACAGATATACACATTTAAAGCTAAATACTGAGCCACAGTAGTATCTACTTCACTAAGTCTAAGTCTTGTGGTTCTTCCAAGCAAAGCCCTAGCATTGTGGTGCATCTGCGTAATGCCCAGGTGGCAGTATATTGAGGCTAACACCTCAGGCCAGAAACGACTTGTTTTGATGGCTAGTTTCTTTGAGAGAGCTTCTTGTGCCTCATTTCACCAACCACCAAATACCTCCACGACCAATGAGACACATACCCACCCTCTCTCTGTACAGGGAATTTCTTTTTTGGGGTGTTTGTCCTGCTCTCCCAGCTCAGCAGTATAAGCTGAGGTTATGCTCGCTCCCAATAAAAAGTTTGACTGAGTTGAGCGGATTGATGACCTTCAGGTCAAATGCTGCTGAACGTGAGAGAGACCAGTTGGCCCCAACACATCAGCTGCACATCATTAGTCCTTTGTTAATTAAACATGAGCCCACACCCTCCTTCAAGTCCAGGAACAAGACAAGCCCTATGACAGAAATCTGTGAAGCTGTCATGAAGGCGGTTGTGCCTTGTGACTGCATCACCACCATCTGCATCTGTGAAAAGTGGACGCCCGAGCCACCATTTCACTAAGGCTTGGACTTAATTGGGCAGCAGGTCTAATCCCAATTTTGGAGATGGTTGTGCCCTCAGCCATGCATGCGCTTGGGGAGCAGAGATGGCTAGTAGTCTGGCCTTGTCTACTGTGGATGCTTTCTCGATGGCTGTGAGTAGCTTGTATAGGATTATATCTTAACCGTATTTATTTTGGTCTCCAGACACACTTACAGGTTATCTTGTTGTTGTTGTCAATATCATATGGTGCCAAAATACATTCTGATTCTAAAAAATTATATCCATGCATTGCAGAATTGTATTTGGTTTTCTACTCTCTTTGTGACAAGCACTGTAAATGCTCTAATTAGTGCATAACATAAAAGTTATGCACAAATATAATTATGTCTTAAAATTCATGTTCATCCTTGCTTCAGTTGTATTTTATACATCTGCAGATACATTTGTATAACTGCTAATAGCGTAATGCAAGTTTGTAATGTATTTTTGGCATCTCTTTTACTTTTTAATCATCATTAGAGCTAAAGGCTCTAGTGATCCATATTACTCGATGTATTGAGTACATATTCCATCCATGTGACATTTAATACAACAGACCTAGCACAGTGCAAACTTGCTTCAACTGAAGAAACCAGTCTGCCATTAAGCATTGTCAACTCTAGCAAAGAACATGTTGCACTCATGTTTTCAACAGTTTTTAGTGATGAGCATTTCAATTGTGTTGAGACATTCTTTATTGTATGATGTTGGTGTTAATACAATCAATGATAATGTCCCAGCTGGAAGAGGTTGGGCTGATTGACCCTCAGGTTGCCCTAATCTTGCTTTGCCTGTGTGGTGCATTTTGCAAGCTGGCTCATTTAATGCGTGCAACACCTACCTCTCTCATAATAAAGAATGCTCTTGCTGTCTTTGATGAAGGTGTCGGAAGGATGTTTTGCTTGTGCACAGGTGTGGATGCTTCCAATGACGCCTGGCAGGTTCAATTGAGTTTGAGAAAGGGAGGTCTGGGTTTGGGATATTTCTCTCTTCACGCTACAGCTGGTTTTATTGCCTCCCTCTTTTCAGCAGGTTATAGATCGCATTCCACTTTACACTTGTCCCAGCCAATTAATATGTTCAACTGCTTGGTTTCACCTAGTGGTGGTGCTGAAAGTCTTCTTTCGTTCCCTTGTGTCTATCAGAAGACTCTTTCAGAGAAACTAGATGATAAACAATTCAACATACTCAGTGGCAGATAGGGCTCGTCTACTTTCAGTTCATCTTCCATTGCGTACACTTGACTGCTCCCATTTTCAAGGTAGCCTTAAAGTGGTGGCTTGGCTTAGATACCTCAGGGGGGGGGGGGGGGTTTCTTAGTGTTCCTTGTGCCCTGGAAGTGCACTTGGCCATCTCAGCCATCATGCAGTCACATGTTAACATGGAAGAAATGTGGTCACTAGGCACAACATACTTCATGACTGCATTGTGGAAGTGTGTCGCCGTGCCCACATTGGAGTGCAAGTAGAGGTTGGCAACAACCTTACTCCCAGCCACAGCAAGACCTGCTCAGCTGATACACTGATTCCCAACTGGGTCATGGGCAGGACAGCAGCCTTGGATGTGTCTGTCACTTCACCGCTTAACCCACACACCTTATTGAAAGTGGGAGTGACAGCCATTAATTGCTGCAGCACTCACCACTGAAGCGAGAAAACACGAAGAAACCCTAAGTGTGCTGAGCTGGGTTGGGTGTGCATTCCAGTTTAGGCTGAATGTTACGGGGCATGGGGGGAAAGAAGCCATGCAAGTGAACTCAGAATAATATAAAAATAATGCACAAGGCTACTGGGCTCCACCCCAGACCCCAATGGGGGAATTTGCAATGCTCCTCTATACCCCCTTGCTGGGTGGGAGTAACCCTCCCGCACCCTCTCCGGGGCTGTCTCAATTTTTCTCATTTCTGGCAGTGCGTGCACTAAGGATATAAAAATTGCCAGGAATTAAATCTGCTCTTCTGAGACAGGTAGAGGAGTAGGAGTAAGTCCTGTTGGGTATTTGGACTGGAGCAGTTGCCATGTAACTTCATCATTTGGAGCAATGCCTGATGAAGCAATAAGTTGACAGGCTTTCCCTAATAAACCATAAACCCCATCTTGCTCTAGAGATGGCAGATGTATTATTATTCTGTAAGCTGGCCCACCTAGCACAGTCAACACATTGTTTGAATTCACCAATGTCAGAGGCAGTGATGTTCTTCACTGCTTTGAATTATCTTACTAACACTTCCAGCAGCTAAGCAGGCCACACTTAACCTGAGCCATGGTGGCCTTGGTCTGTGTTCACTTTCATCACCACACTCCTGCTGCATCTCTAGCCATGTCAGTGCCTTTAGACATTTGCTCTGAAACTTCAAAGGATCACCTTCTTGCTGCAATGAATGCTTACAATGGCATGGTCAGTCAGCCAGATGCCACATAAATAAGCATGTGATTGAAAGTGTAGAGATTGAAAATTTAAATACTGCATCACTGTCATGTTCTCATGTTGAGTCAAGGATGAATGTAACAATTGCAGTGTCTGTGTAATATCAATGTTAAAATAAGTAATTGTTCTAACATGCAACCTTTTCCATGGCACATATGCTTTTGTTGACCGTTTTTACTTTCAGTGCAAAATACTGAGTGAGTCCACAAAGGACCTAGCAATCTAACATAGCTTGCAACATGGTAAAGTTGATGCATGTTATAAGTACAGGTTGCTTCTCCATAAAGCTCTGGTACCATACCACAAAAATCACTTAGCATCAATTCGATCAGCTGCATTAAATTGAGCAGAATTTATCTTCTCTTGCAGGAG
Source organism: Spongilla lacustris (assembly GCA_949361645.1). Taxonomy (NCBI): domain Eukaryota; kingdom Metazoa; phylum Porifera; class Demospongiae; order Spongillida; family Spongillidae; genus Spongilla; species Spongilla lacustris. The sequence continues at coordinate 23,982,623 of OX442415.1, forward strand.
AATGTGCACAGCACATACAAAGAGAGCAAAGTGATGCAAGTAGAGAGGAAGGCATCCTTGAAGAAGAGGAAGAGAATAAAATAGAAGCCAATTTTTTTAACTCAGATGCTTTCCAGTAATTTCTATGTAATATGCTTATGGGGTACGACTGATTTCTTGAGGTGGACTTGCTTAATAAGTACTGCATTAATTTCAGAAATCTTATTGCCCACTTTTATGATTGCTCGAATTAAACCACAAGTTAATTAACATCCTGGTTACTCCTTCTAAGACTGGATGCATGTACATGTAGTCCACAGGGATTGAGTCTACAAGATCAAGTGATTCTGTTAAAGGTAATATTCCTAGCACTCCATTAATGACAGTACCTGTTCTCACTGCTTCCATTGCATCTTCTGTAACTTTCGTATGTGTCCGAAGAGGATATTTCTTAGGTAAATATATCCTGGCACCATTTTGCATACGTTTCCAAGGATGCAGACATGTAGGGCAGCTGAATTCTCTGTTAAACTGCTTTTCACATAAAAGGCTTGCTTTAGCAGGTGCTGAGGTGCATCAAACACTCCCAATACTAATTTTGCACAGTAAAGCATTGGACCGTTTAAAAAAATTATAATTCCATGCTCCTTTAGTTGCTGGATAGATTTCACCACAGGTTTCAACAATAGGTTCATGTCAGGTTTACATGATCCTTGCCACATTCCACATAGTATAACGTTCTCACCTTTAAAACGCACTTGTGGTGGTAGGTTCTGGATCATCAAGTACACTTGGCCAGAGGGTAGACTTACTAAACTTAACAGTGCAACACCATCTGTAAATATGCTTAGAGCCAGAAATCTATTGGACTGAAGCTCAGTATAACCCTCCAGTGTAGTCCAATTCCCTGTATCTCGCTCTAGAGATGGCAGATGTATTATTATTATTATTATTATTAATTCTGTAAGCTGGCCCACCTAGCATGGTCAACACCTCCTTCAAATTCACCAATGTCAGAGGCAGTGATGCTCTTCATTGCTTGTAGCAATTGAACTAACATTTCCAGCAGCTAAGCAGGCAACACTTAACCTGAGCCATGGTGGCCTTGGTCTGCGTTCACATCATCGTCACGCACTAGCCATGTCAGTGCCTTCAGATGTTTGCTCTGGAACTTCAAAGGATCACCTTCTTTCTGCAGTGAATGCTTACAATGCCATGGTCATGCCATCTCAGTTGAAAGTGTACTTGATGTTCCACCTTGCCAGCACTCACTATCCTCTCACATTGAAGAAGCTGACATCAATTCCCTCTTTTCAGATGCCAGCACTGTGAAAAGGCCAGATTGCATGCTATTTCAGCACCCCTGGCCCATGCATGGTTTAAAGTGCAGCCTTCAGCAAAGTTAGGTCTTGCATGTGTTGATGCCTGATGAAGCACATGTCATTTTAAAATGGTGGCTTGGCCTTCTTTTGACACCTGATGGCACTCCAAGCCTGCTTTGTCATCACAACATGGATGCTTGGGGACATCACATGCTTACTTGCCGTTCTGGAGGTGATATGATAACTAGACACAACCAGCTCAGAGACTGCATTGCTGACTTCTGCAGCAAGGCATGCCTTTCCCCACAAATTGAGAAAGGAAGTAGCATTCTTTCTAAGGATCAATCTAGACAAGCAGACATATGCATCCTAGTGCCAAACTGATCCCTCTACCGCCCAGCTGCATTTGACATAAAGGTAATCAATCTGTTAAATTTGCAATTTTTACAAGTAGCGGCTCAAACCTGTGTTCATGGAGCTGAGATTGGAGAAGAATCCAAGCACTCTAGAAATGATGAGGCATGTGCCCTTAGAGGATGGTCATGCATCCCTTTGGTTGTGGAAGTGTTTGGGGGATGGTGTAATGAAGCTATCGATGTGCTGTCTAAACTCTAAAAAAAATGGCCACACAGCTACATTGTACGTGTAAGTCCTTAATCACAGTGATTATAACAAAGTGTATTTTATCTACTATGAAATAAGATGCAGTCTTTGATATGCAAGACGGAGAGTTTGCGTTGAGCAAAGACATCAATATGGCCTTATGGATAGACTACCGTACCTTCTACATGTATGGTGATTGTCTGTTAAAAGAAATGTTTGGAGGAAATTTTGTCATCATAAATGAAGAATTCATAGCTAAAATCCAATGCATGATTGGAACAACGCACACATTGATAAAAGGAGTTGAGGTGCTTAAATTGTGGCTCAAATCCAACTTGAAGTCTGTGCATGGCTGTCCTTGGAAACACCTATTTTCTGATGAGTTCAGTCATCTGATCTGGATGATATATGCCAGTGGATGACTAAAAAGAGAAGTTATTTCCATGGCAAGCAAATTTTTCATCGATGCTTTATTAGAACATACTGTGCAATGTGCAAGCTTATCATGTCAGATAATACAAGAACAACATAATAATAATAATAATGATAATCTATATATATATATATTCCACCTTGCAACATTTGGCAAAAAGAGATATGTGCATGCTACTGTAACAGTCCAAACGGGTAACAAGGAAAAGACCCTTTATACAAACAAACTCAATGCATATATACCCTATACAATGTTCTAAGAGTTCCTATTTAGGGAAGTCAGGTCAGGTGTCTATTCAAAGAGGTCAGGTCAGGTCCACCTTCATTTAGTTAACACCAGATAGTTTACATCATCTGTTACACTACACTTGGATTGACATTTGTCCATGGAAATCATTCACATGTGCAGCAGCCTATAATGATCAATGTGTCACATCATCCTGCATGTAGCAGGAACTAGAATTGTAGCCGATGAAACTTTTTGTTTAGAAGTATGTCACTTGGTACTGATAACAGGATCTCAAGTGTTTCTTCAAGAACTGCGTCTTCTTATAACCACGCATATGATTCCTCGTATCAGTCGAATGGAAGCATGGCACAGTATATGAAGCAATGCAAGATGCAAAGTCTGGGTGTTTAGGCCATAGATACAGGGGCGGATCCAGCATTTCGGGAAGGGGGGTCTAATAACTATATTCACAAGCGGGGGTGGGTCCAGAGGGGGCGTGCCCTCTCCAGTGACAGCCAGGGGGTCTGGGGGAACGCTGATAGTTCCCTCACTGGGGCCTGGGGAGAAGCCCCAGCCGCTAATTTGCGTTTATTTAGCATGAAAATACACATACTTTTGACAATGATATCAACTTCATATTGTTAACTACCAACGATTAATAGAAGCCTGCGTGGATAGCGACGAGGAAACTCTTCAATCACACTGCTCAGCAATTTAATTGGTAACGCAAGGCCATTGTGACCGCATGGTGGTCTAAACGACATACATGTGTACATTTTTATATACCTTTTTGACAGTATTAATGGGACAGTGTCCAGCAAAATCGGGCTTGTGGGGTTATAATTTTATCACTATAAAAATTGTACGTTACACTTAACAGCACATCTTCGCAACGGTACAACCTTTTCCTTTCAAATTTCGTACACTTGTTCCCACACCATTTCTCTCTGTGGAAATCGATTTTTGTAATCTACGTATTTTCCGTGCAGCGGGTACAGCATTCGTTAACCTCGCGGGCTAGAAATCCACATTTCTCGAGGTGCGAGTGTTGAAAACGCGTCAAATTCGGAACATACATAGTGAAGTCCTGTAGCTATTGATTTGTTCAGATCGTTGATTTGTATATTATCCGTTACGGTAATATGGCAGTGCAAAGTTAGTGCATATTTCCCGCTCGATTCGCGCCACCAATGTATCCTAACGCGCTTCCCGTTCTTCCGAGCACATGAATATGCAATTTATATCTGGCTCCGCCTATTCTCCGCCCCAAAGACCCAGTACCACTTTTGCTTGCTGGAAATTAAAGTGGAAACAATCTCGTTACGGCTGGCTTTGACTTTACAACTAGCGATTAGCGAAGTAAAGTTAACAAGTAATCGAGGCGATCGTGCAATGCACGTGGACTCTCGTGCCAACTTGGTACGTACGCACTCATAGCCACATTATAATACATCGCAGACAGCAGGAGGGTGGTGATTGATTCATTTAGGAAAAGGCTTTCCGGGGACAAGTACGATTGCTAAGCCTTACTGTATACTACATGTACTATAAGTCTTGCTGCCTTCTTTGCACAACGTTAGCAACACAAACTAGTGCTATGGTGCAGTGCCAGTTATAAGAAGTGCTGTTACTGTGCTTGTAAAGTAGTGCTATGGTGTTGTGCTTGTGAAGTAGTGCCATTGTGCAGTACCCGTTATGGTGCTGAAGTAGTGCCATGCATGGGTGAAGTAGTGCTATGGTGCTGATTGTGTAGTGCTATGGTGCTGCATTTATGAAGCAGAGTGCCTCTGTGTGACGTAGTGCTATGGTGCAGTACTAGTGAAGTAGTGCCATCGTTCTGTGCTTGTGAAGTAGTGCTATGGTGCTGATTGCATATTGATATGGTACAGTGCTTGTGACATAGTGCTATGGTGCAGTGCTTGTGACGTAGTGCTATGGTGCAGTGCTTGTGACGTAGTGCTATGGTGCAGTGCTTGTGATGTAGTGCTATGGTGCAATGCTTGTGACGTGCTATGGTGCAGTGCTTGTGACGTAGTGCTATGGTGCAGTGCTTGTGCAAGGAAGCAAGGGCCATGGGGGCCATTACCCCCATTTTATTGTCACAGGGGGGCATTGCCCCCCCCCCCCCCCTCACCTTTATTCAGTACGATCTATACACCATCCTAAAATTTATGTCAGGTCCTCAGCCTATAGACATGCACATTTATTTGTACCCCCCACCTTTAAATACCTTACTACACACCTGATGGTGGCACCGTGCTTCTGAAGTAGTGCTATGCTTGCTGTGGTGCTTATTGTGTAGTGCTATGGTGCTGCGTTTATCAAGTAGTGATATTGTGCAGTGCTAAGCAATGCTATGGTGCTGTGTTTGTGAAGCATGTGAAGTAGTGCTATGGTGTTGTGCATGTGAAGTAGTGCCATCCCTGTTATGGTGCTGAAGTAATGCCATGGGTGAATTATGTGTGCTGATTGTGTAGTGCTAAGGTGCTGATTGTGTAGTGCTAAGGTGCTGATTGTGTAGTGCTATGGTGCTGATTGTGTAGTGCTATGGTGCTGATTGTGTAGTGCTATGGTGCTGATTGTGTAGTGCCATGGTGCTGATTGTGTAGTGCTATGGTGCTGATTGTGTAGTGCTATGGTGCTGATTGTGTAGTGCTATGGTGCTGATTGTGTAGTGCTATGGTGCTGATTGTGTAGTGCTATGGTGCTGATTGTGTAGTGCCATGGTGCTGATTGTGTAGTGCTAAGGTGCTGATTGTGTAGTGCTAAGGTGCTGATTGTGTAGTGCTATGGTGCTGATTGTGTAGTGCTGTGGTGCTGATTGTGTAGTGCTATGGTGCTGATTGTGTAGTGCCATGGTGCTGATTGTGTAGTGCTATGGTGCTGATTGTGTAGTGCTATGGTGCTGATTGTGTAGTGCTATGGTGCTGATTGTGTAGTGCCATGGTGCTGATTGTGTAGTGCTATGGTGCTGATTGTGTAGTGCTGTGATGCTAATAGTGTAATGCTATGGTTCTGCATTTATGAAGTAGGGCTATGGTGCAGTGTTTGTGACATAGTGCTATGGGTTAGCCATCCTAAAAGTTCTAATATAGATCAGATCTCTCCCCCCTCCCCCCTCGGCCTATAGACATGCTCATTTATATGCACCCCTCACCTTCCTACACGCCTGATGGTGCTGTCCTTCTGAAGTAGTGCTATGGTGCAGTGACTGTGAAGGAGTGCTTGGTACAGTGGCTGTGATGTAGTGCTATGGTGCAAGGGCCATGGGGGCCATTGCCTCCATTTTATTGTTGTAGAGGGGCATTGCCCCCCCTCCCCCCTCACCTTTATTCTGTATGATGTTTAAAAGTATAAATGGAGGGGGGAGGGGGGGGGAAGTGCTATACACCATCCTAAGTCAGGTCCTCAACCTATAGACACACTTATTTATTTGTACCCCCCACCTTTAAATACCTTCCTACACACCTGATGGTGGCACTGTGCTTCTGAAGTAGTACCATGGTGCTATGCTTGTGAAGTGGTGCTGTGGTGCTTATTGTGTAGTGCTATGGGCTGTGTTTATCAAGTAGTGTTTTTGTGCAATGCTATGGTGCTGTGTTTGTGAAGCATGTGAAGTAGTGCTATAATGTTGTGCATGTGAAGTAGTGCCATCCCTGTTTAGTGCTGAAGTAGTGCTATGGTGCTGATTTTGTAGTGCTATGGTGCGATTGTGTAGTGCTATGGTGCTGATTGTGTAGTGCTATGGTGCTGATTGTGTAGTGCTATGGTGCTGATTGTGTAGTGCTATGGTGCTGATTGTATACTGCTATGGTGCTAATAGTGTAATGCTATGGTGCTGAATTTATGAAGTAGAGCTATGGTGCAATGCTTGTGAAGCAGTGCTTGTGAAGTTGTGCTATGGTGTTGTGCCTGTGAAGTAGTGCTATTGTGCAGCGCCTGTTAAGAAGTGCTAGTATAGTGCTGTGCTTGTGAAATAGTGCTTTTTATGGTGGGCTACTACAGATCAAAGACAACTTGTTACCCATTTTGTTTCAGGAGTATTGGTAATTGCTATAGGAAGGTTAGCCCTTAATCCTCATTTAATGCTGTCTGAATGCTTCCTCATGCTTGGTAGCTACGTGCGCTCTGATCGTGATACCCATTGCACTTGACATAATTTACAGTTTGCCCAAAAGGGGGGTAGGCGACAGCCGGTCAGTCGGGTGTGCGTAAGGGTGCTGACCCCCTACCCTGAGCCTGACTGGAACCAAGGGAAACGCTGGTCCCCATTAGGTCAGCCCCACCCCTTGATGCTGGTCAAGGTAAGGTGGTTAGGTCAGGGTAGAAGCCCGAAGGGTGCCGCCTACCATTGATGTGCAAGTAAGAACACAGCAAACATGTGTACAAGTACAGTCAATGCACAGGTGGAGTGGTGGGTGGGTAAACAATGCAGCTGGCAGACTTGGCTTTGGACTGAGTGATTGCTGCCCACCCTACCATCCATTATATACATGTGTGACCTGGAACCATATCAACCGGTGTCAATATCTTTGGGGACAGTGTGTTAGATTGGATGAGGGGATTAGTTTAATGTAAGTGAGACTTATCCCAGACTTTAAGGCTTTAGGTTTGAATGGAGGCGAGGCTTTCCCTAGGCTCAGGTTTGAATGGAAGTGAGGCTTTCCCAGGGGGTACAACCCTGTGGATTTTAGCATATTGCTCGCATACCCCCAAAACATTAAACCAAGTTTAGTACCTAAACCAACACTTGAAAAGACAACAGTTTGCACCACCCATCCTCATTTTAATTGGGAATGGGCTTGTGACTCATGTACACATCTGATGCTCCTTGAAATCTTACTTTTTGAAAGCGTACTACACCTTTAATTAATGTTCATGTATAGTTTACAGCCCCCTTTTAATGGGGTGCAATGCCCAAGCAATACACATGTAGCTTCCATGGCACAAGGTGCACCTTGAACTGATGCCATGCAGGCCAGGTCACCACTTAATGGCTGCATGGGAAATATGCTCAGATGGAAACAATAGATGGTCTTTAAAGCAAGCTATGACCACCTCGGCCATCATGCAGCTATAGTGACCACCTCAGTGTGGAGCTATGTCTCCTGACCACTCCAAAACTTGCCAAAGCTGTTATCCAACTGGTACATGGGAAAGGCAATGGCTCTAGACTTGCCCATCACTTCTCACCTCTTCATTTAACCCCCTAGCACTATTGGAAGTGAGGGTACCCAGGTCAATACATACTGCCAATAACACCTTGTGCTCTGATCTGGGGTGTGTTTGTGTGAAGCCTAAGATACGGAGGCACCAGCTATAAGCTTGCCTCACCTCTTGCCACCACCTCTAAATTCCAAAAGCTATCCTTACCCGGACTGCCAACCCTGATGTACATTAGTGATTGCTTTGATTGCTTGTGTGTGTTCTACATCTGTGATTGTGTGTGTATATGTGCCTGCATATGTGTGTGTGTGTCTGTACGTGTGTGTGTTTGCAAATTCTAAGTGGTGCCCCTCATACATGGCCCCTATTTCATCTAGGGAGCTGAGCAACATACTCTGAATATTTGTATAGTAGCTCATATAGTACAAGAGCAGTGTTGAGATTTTTTTTTTAAGTCCAGGCTTCACAGGGGTAGAAGCTTTGGAAGCCTTGCATATGTTAGCAGTGAATATTATTGCTAACCTATCACTACAGATTATGGCAGGTCTGGGCCACTGGAAAGTTTACATAGACTGTGTTCACAACCAACAAGCTTGTTATTTCTTATAGTGCAGTGCTTGTAAGGTAGTGCTATGATGCAGTGTTTGTGAAGTTGTGCTATGGTGCTGTGCTTGTGAAGTGCTTTTTCACAGGCACAGCACCATAGCACTACTTCACAAGCACTGCACCATAGCACTGCTTCACAGGCACTGCAACAATAGCACTGCAAAATAGCACTTCTTGATAAAACAGCACCATAGAAAGCACCATAGCACTACTTCATAAGCATAGCACCAAGGCACTAACAGGTGCGAAGGAAGGTATATAAAGTTGGGGGGTGCAAAAAAAAGAGCTCACACAGTACAAGATCAGTCCTTCACAGAAGCAGCTTTGGAAGCCTCGCATATGGTGGCAGTGAATATTATTGTTAACCTATCACTACAGATTATGGCAGGACTGGGCCACTGGAAAGTTTACATAGACTGAATGGTAATAGTGTTCACATACCAGCTGAATGGTAAGTGTTCACGTTCAAATACAAATACATGTACACCAACAAATTTCCCAGCTTGAACATGTATGTTATTTAAAAAAGCACTTCACAAGCACCATAGCACTACTTCACAGGCACAGCACCATAGCACAGCATCACAGGGACTGCACCATAGCACTATTTCACACTGTGGAGGGGGGTCCCAATGGCCCCCATACTTCCTTTGCCACTGACCATAGCACTATGTCATAAATGCAGCACCATAGCACTACACAATCAGCACCATAGCATTACTTCACAGGCACAGCACCATAGCACTACTTCAACACCATAGCATTACACTTTTAGCACCATAGCACTACTTCACAAGCACTGCATCATACCACTACACAATGGCACCATAGCACTACACAATCAGCACCATATCAGCACCATAGTACTGCACAATCAGCACCATAGCACCACTACACTGTACTTCACAAGCATAGCACATACCATGGCACCATAGCACTACACAATCAGCACACATAGCATTACACAATCAGCACCATAGCACTACACAATCAGCACCCTTGTACTACACAATCAGCACACATACTTCACCCATGGCATTACTTCAGCACCATAACAGGGATGGCACTACTTCACATGCACAACACCATAGCACTACTTCACATGCACAACACCATAGCACTACTTCACATGCTTCACAAACACAGCACCATAGCATTGCTTAGCACTGCACAATATCACTACTTGATAAGTGCAGCACCATAGCACTACACAATAAGCACCACAGCACTACTTCACTAGTATAGCACCAAGGCACTACTTCAGAAGGACAGCACCATCAGGCGTGTAGGAAGGTGGGGGGTGCAAATAAATGAGCATGTCTATAGGCTGAGGGGAGAGGGGGAGGGGGGAAGAGATCTGACCTACGTTTAGGATGGTGTGTGGCACACCCCTCCCCCCACCATTTATACTCTTATACATGGTACTGTGGAGGGGGTGGGGGGGGGGGGGGCTATGGTCCCAATGGCCCCCATACTTCTTATGCCATTGACCATAGCACTACTTCACAAACACTTAACCATAGCATGCCATAAATGCAGCACCATAGCACTACATAATCAGCACCATAGCAGTATACAATCGGCACCATAGCACTACACAATTAGCACCATGGCACTACACAATTGGCACCATAGCACTACACAATCGGCACCATAGCACTACACAATCGGCACCATAGCACTACACAATCAGCACCATAGCACTACAAAATCAGCACCATAGCACTACACAATCAGCACCATAGCACTACACAATCAGCACCATAGCACTACACAATCAGCACTATAGCACTACACAATCAGCACCATAGCACTACACAATCAGCACCATAGCACTACACAATCAGCACCATAGCACTACACAATCAGCACCTTAGCACATAACATGGCACCATAGCACTACACAATCAACACCATAGCACTACACAATCAGCACCATAGCACTACACAATCAGCACCATAGCACTACTTCACCCATGGCACTACTTCACCCATGGCACTACTTCAGCACTAAACAGGGATGGCACTAATTCACATGCTTCACAAACACAGCACCATAGCACTACACAATAAGCACCACAGCACTATAGCACTACTTCAGAAGCACAGTGCCACCATCAGGTGTGTAGGAAGGTATTTAAAGGTGGGGGGTACAAATAAATAAGCGTGTCTATAGGTTGAGGACCTGACTCAGAAATTTTAGGATGGCGTATACCACTTCCCCCCCCACTCCCCCCTCCATTTATACTTTTATACATCATACAGAATAAAGGTGAGGGGGGGAGGGGGGGCAATGGCCCCCTTATGACAATAAAATGCTCCCATGGCCCTTGCTTCCTCGCACAAGCACTGCACCATAGCACTACTTCTGAACAAACACTGCACCATAGCACTACTTCACAAACCATAGCACTACTTCATAAATGTAACACCATAGCGCTACACAATAAACACCACAACACTACTTCACTAGTATAGCACCACTACTTCAGAAGGACAGCACCATCAGGCGTGTAGGAAGGTGGGGGTGCAAATAAATGAGCATGTCTATAGGCCGAGGGGGGAGAGATCGGATTTTTAGGACAGCGTGTAGCACCCCCCCCCCCCCCCCTCCATTTATATATGGTACTGGTGGAGGGGGTGGAGGGGGGCTATGGCCCCAATGGTACTCGTACGCCCTATGCCACTGACCCATACCATTACATGTACTTCACAAACACTGCACCATAGCACTACTTCATAAATGCAGCACCATAGCAGTATACAATCAGCACCATAGCACTATACAATCAGCACCATAGCACTACACAATCAACACCCTAGCACTACATGTACACTGTACTTCACAAGCATAGCACATACCATGGCACCATAGCACCACAAAATCAGCACACATAATTCACCCATGGCATTACTTCGGCACCATAACAGGGATGGCACTACTTCACATGCACAACACCATAGCACTACTTCACATGCTTCACAAACACAGCACCATAGCATTGCTTAGCACTGCACAATATCACTACTTGATAAACGCAGCACCATAGCACTACACAATAAGCACCACAGCAAGCATAGCACTACTTCAGAAGCACGGTGCCACCATCAGGTGTGCAGTAAGGTATTTAAAGGTGGGGGGTACAAATAAATGTGCATGTCTATAGGCTGAGGACCTGACATAAATTTTAGGATGGTGTATAGATCGTACTGAATAAAGGTGAGGGGGGGGGGGGGGGCAATGCCCCCCTGTGACAATAAAATGGGGGTAATGGCCCCCATGGCCCTTGCTTCCTTGCACAAGCACTGCACCATAGCACTACGTCACAAGCACTGCACCATAGGACGTCACAAGCATTGCACCATAGCACTACATCACAAGCACTGCACCATAGCACTACGTCACAAGCACTGCACCATAGCACTACGTCACAAGCACTGCACCATAGCACTATGTCACAAGCACTGCACCATATCAATATGCAATCAGCACCATAGCACTACTTCACAAGCACAGAACGATGGCACTACTTCACTAGTACTGCACCATAGCACTACGTCACACAGAGGCACTCTGCTTCATAAATGCAGCACCATAGCACTACACAATCAGCACCATAGCACTACTTCACCCATGCATGGCACTACTTCAGCACCATAACGGGTACTGCACAATGGCACTACTTCACAAGCACAACACCATAGCACTACTTTACAAGCACAGTAACAGCACTTCTTATAACTGGCACTGCACCATAGCACTAGTTTGTGTTGCTAACGTTGTGCAAAGAAGGCAGCAAGACTTATAGTACATGTAGTATACAGTAAGGCTTAGCAATCGTACTTGTCCCCGGAAAGCCTTTTCCTAAATGAATCAATCACCACCCTCCTGCTGTCTGCGATGTATTATAATGTGGCTATGAGTGCGTACGTACCAAGTTGGCACGAGAGTCCACGTGCATTGCACGATCGCCTCGATTACTTGTTAACTTTACTTCGCTAATCGCTAGTTGTAAAGTCAAAGCCAGCCGTAACGAGATTGTTTCCACTTTAATTTCCAGCAAGCAAAAGTGGTACTGGGTCTTTGGGGCGGAGAATAGGCGGAGCCAGATATAAATTGCATATTCATGTGCTCGGAAGAACGGGAAGCGCGTTAGGATACATTGGTGGCGCGAATCGAGCGGGAAATATGCACTAACTTTGCACTGCCATATTACCGTAACGGATAATATACAAATCAACGATCTGAACAAATCAATAGCTACAGGACTTCACTATGTATGTTCCGAATTTGACGCGTTTTCAACACTCGCACCTCGAGAAATGTGGATTTCTAGCCCGCGAGGTTAACGAATGCTGTACCCGCTGCACGGAAAATACGTAGATTACAAAAATCGATTTCCACAGAGAGAAATGGTGTGGGAACAAGTGTACGAAATTTGAAAGGAAAAGGTTGTACCGTTGCGAAGATGTGCTGTTAAGTGTAACGTACAATTTTTATAGTGATAAAATTATAACCCCACAAGCCCGATTTTGCTGGACACTGTCCCATTTATTTAACTAAACATGTACCTGTTTCCTGAGGAAAAAACCTGAGATCCCATCCAATTCACGTCTTTACTTCCTGCTCATACCATTTGATCGCGCCGTAATACTAACAGTAATAGGCCTACTAAATTAACCACGCATGCAAACATATCCAGAAATGAGCGGTCGAAGGGAATTGACGATTGTTGCGGTTTGTACATTCGCGTATACTTCCGGATAACTCCAATAGAAAATGAACGGCTGTTTATAAACTTGATTGTTACTTAATAACGTAATAGGTTACAACTTTTGTGGCGATCAATGTTGCTTCAGATACGTACAATCTTGATTTAGCTGAACAAAAAACAACAAAACTGCTTTGTATTTAAAATTGTTGTAGCTTTGTGAAAACAGCACTTTCCATAGACATGTATGGAAAATCACCTTTTTCACACCGAATTAATGTATTCTGCAGCTCATAATTCTTACACCAGTTTAGATTCAGATTTTGTGGGCCCCCAGAATAAGAGACCATACAGTTCAGAGATATTTCGGCCATTTGAATTTTTAATTGTTTTGGGTCACAAGGACTAAGATCTAATTAGCGCCATCTTGTAGAGTGTTTTTAAAGTAGCTTCCATGGATACGGATGTATGGCGACAAGCAACACAATTATTATTATTTTGCACTTAGCAATTTAGAAAGGAGTGATTTTTTTCTTCACTGAATTTCTATACTTTCTGTATAATGCTTTTTGTAGATACTGTATGGTTTAGCATTTTAACACTAGCCAGTACTCAAAGCTTTGCTTGATAACCAGCCTCATTTTATTTAATCAACTTCCTTTTTTTAATTCTTAAAAACACTTTTTTTTCCTCACATTTAATTGGTGTAACTAGATCTAAGGTTTATTGGTATGGAGTGGGAAGTGTCAGTTTGGCTAGTGTGCAGAGCATTGACTGATGAAAGTGGCATCATTTTTCATGAGCCTCTTGAGATCAATAACCATCTTCATTCTAAATAGCAACAACGCATTGGTTGCACATGTAGTAATGCCGGTATGGACACATGCATCTAATTAAACATGAATACTTGGCTTGAAAAGAACAGTGCGTGGGCGTCATCGCATTACAATGTTACAACGACATAAACAGAATGAGAATCGGGTGTGTAATATATAGGGTAGTCACAAAATATTGTATGGTAAGGAATGGCTACTAAGTGTTTATGCTTTGTATAGACAAATTTAACCTACTTAATTCAAATATAAAGATAATTTTATATGAGCATGTGTGCTCTTTTTTCATGCAGACCAACACAAAACGCCTGGGTAGTTAAAGGACCCTTTGGGCATCATCCAAACGTCCTCATACTTTGTAATGTGATGATTCAACACCTGATTTAAATAACAATAATTATAGTTATAATATAATATATAAAACCATTTGTATTTTAGAAATACTACTAGTATATATATATAAATTATATATAATACAATACAGATAAACAAGCACATAACGTTACATTACCTACCACCTAGACTAAATAATATATCAGTAGCCTGTGTCTGAGATGGCCCTTGAAAGAAGAGCCCTCACATTTGCCCTAACAAGGGTCATGCTCAACCTCTGATATAGGGCTGTGACAGATGCAGACTTTGGGCAGTTCTGACGTGTGGCCAAGCGAGAGGCTAGCTGCGATAGTGCCCACTTTGCTTCAGTGCCCCAACACCCATAGGTCTCCACAGCTATTGGGATGCATACCCAACCCAGTTCTGCACATTTGGAGTCATTGGCCTTATGCTTTCTCTCCTCTGCTGCAAAGGCTGCAGACCCTGCTGTCACACTCGCTTCAGGTAAATTACTTGAGGTTAGCGGTGATGTGACAGTAAAGTCAAATGCAGCAGGCTTTCCCATCATCCAGTTTTCTGCCAGGACATCAGCTGGTCGCGTGTGGCGCTCCTCAGATGTAAAGCCATACCCAACCTCCACCTGAGCACTTATGCAGGCTCTCCTACATGACTCTGCAAATACATCCCGGAGCCTGTTGTGACGAATGACCACATCGCCCCCATGCTTGCATGTCAAAGCATGATGGCCTAAAGGGTCCAAAGAATGGGCTGGACAGTGAGGACATGTGGCACCCTGAGAGCCTGAGATACTAACACCAAGCCACCATTGTATGGCTGCTTGGAACTCAGAAGGCTCCAACTGCAGATTGAGACCAGGAGAAGGAGCTGTGGAAAGCCATGCAGCAGCATGGGGAGATGAAACTGATAAAAGGCGAGCTCTGTCAGGCAATGATGATTTTGAAAAAAGCTGTGCAAACAGGCTGTCTTCCAATTTGTATAATATATATAATTATAATTATAATTATAATTATAATTTTTATATAATATATCCCGTGATAGTACAGTTGGTATCATAGTCAAGATCATTCTCAAAATTATACTAAGAATTGAATGCCTCAAAAAACAATTGATCAGGAACCCATTAATGTCACAGGAAAATCTGTCGCCCGGAAATTGTGTCACGGCGACAGTTTTTCCTAAGGAAATTATGTCGCTCACAATTAGCGTAGCGACAGTACATCCTAAGGAAATTCTGTCGCCAGGAAATACTGTCATGCGCGTGCTCAATATCACCTAATACGACATACTACTAGCATTTTACTGTAATCAAACATATCCTCCTCTTTATAACAAGAACGACTTCGGAGGAGAGCAAAGAGTTTTGTCGTGAAGGAAGGAGTTCTTTTTTATCGCGATATAGAAGGTGGAGAGTTTTAGGTGATCGTAAAAAATAACTGATCAGTAATCTTGTAGGTTGTGACCGAGAAGGACGTTCTAGTCTTGAAGGATGTCATTGCGCTGAATTGAACTTGGTGGTGGTCACTTTGGACGAGATAAGACGCTGTCCAAAATAGCGGAGTGGTTTTATTGGCGTGGAATGGTACATGTACATGTAGATGACGTGAAAGAATTTTGCAAGACGTGTGACAACTGACAAGTGCCAATGAGCAAACAGGTATGTTTTATACATTAGTTCTTTCACCGTGTATAGAAAATGCTACAATACTTCTGCTGAGCTCCACCCAAGGGAGAAGTATGGCACACCATAGGTGTAGATCTGTTTGGTCAACACCACGAAAAAATAAGTATTATAATGACTGTCTCTTGTCTATTTTCTAAGTGGCTTGAAGCAACAGCCCTCCCTGATAAGACCACCATTGGAGTTGTCGAGTTTCTGTTTCACTGTTTTGCCAGACATGGATGTTGCAAGGTTAAGATAACAGATCATGGACAAGAATTTGTTAACCAGGTACCTTACAAGCAGCCACATTTACTATAATGAAATTGTTTTCTAAGGTTAATGATGAATTGTGCAGATTCACTGGAGTAAAGTGTTACCTGACATGTGAATATTCATCCTCAGAGCAGTGGTTTGGATGAGCGGTTCAATCAAACACTTCAGCGTCAGTTACTGAAGTTTGTTGATTCAGAGCAAACAAATTGGGATGCTATACTTATTTCATATCGTATTTCTATTCGAGATTCAACCAAGTATTCAACCTTAGTTTTGGTGTATGGCAGACATCCTCATGTGCCCATTGAATTCAATATGAGATCAAACTCATATCCAGAATATAATGACACGGAGAGCAATCCTGAAAGAAATCAAATCCATTAGATGCTATTACTTGTACATATTGACATGCAGATGCAGGCAATGATAAATGTGCTACAACAGGCTCTACAAAATATTCAGAAAGCTCAGTGCAGGCAGAAGGTATACTGTGATGCAGCACACAACATTGATAGAGGACTATACAAAGTGGGAGGTTGTGCTACTAAGAAATAGCAAGAAACTAACCAAAAAGGTTCTAAAATTGAACCAAACTGGATGGACCTTATGAGCTCCTTTCTAAATGAACATATAGATGCTCACAGATGAAGAAACCTTACAAAGTTTTGTCTCAAAAGTCCAATGTATCTCGGCTGAAACTATATCATCAGAATGGTTGGTTGAAAATGTGTGTATTTTGTGCTTTCAAATTTTATTTTACATAGCACCTAAAACTGAGTTGGACGAGATCAGTAAATAAAGACAGATCTCACTTCCAAAGTGTCTGAAGGTGCAAAAGTTAGGGCACTTTGTTCAAGAATGGCTTATTCTCCAAGCCTTATTCGTCTATGGAGGTCTGGTGCTTGCATAATGCATTATGAAGCCAAAGGACTTTAATGTACGTGTAAGTCCTTAATCACAGTGATTGTAACAAAGTGTAACGTTTAAATATTTTTTACTATGTAATAGGATGCAGTATTTGATATGCAAGACGGAGAGTTTGCGTTGAGCAAAGACATCAATATGGCCTTATGGATAGACTACCGTACATTCTACATGTATGGTGATTGTCTGTTAAAAGAAATGCTTGGAGGAAATTTTGTCATCGTAAACGAAGAATTCATAGCTAAAATCCTATGCATGAATGATTGGAATAACACACACATTAAGGAGTTGAGTTACTTAAATTGTGGCTCAAATCCAACTTGAAGTCTGTCGCTGCATGTCCTTGGACACACCTATTTTCTGATGAGTTCATCTGATCTGGATGATATATGCTATTGGATGAAGTTATTTCCATGGCAAGCAATTATTCTTTGATGCTTTATTAGAACATACTGTGCAATGTGCAAGCTTATCATGTCAGATAATACAAGAACAACATAATAATAATAATAATGATAATCTATATATATATATATATTCCACCTTGCAACATTTGGCAAAAAGAGATATGTGCATGCTACTGTAACAGTCCAAACGGGTAACAAGGAAAAGACCCTTTATACAAACAAACTCAATGCATATATACCCTATACAATGTTCTAAGAGTTCCTATTTAGGGAAGTCAGGTCAGGTGTCTATTCAAAGAGGTCAGGTCAGGTCCACCTTCATTTAGTTAACACCATACATGTAAGTGATAGTTTACATCATCTGTTACACTACACTTGGATTGACATTTGTCTATGGAAATCATTCACATGTGCAGCAGCCTATCAGTAATGATCAATGTGTCACATCATCCTGCACGCAGCAGCAACTAGAATTGCAGCCGATGAAACTTTTATTTAGAAGTATATGTCACTTGTTATAATAGGATCTCATGAGTTTCATCAAGAGTTTCGTCTTCTTATAACCACGCATATGATTCATAAATCTAAAAATTCTGTGTTTTCCTCCCTGGTATCCTCGTATGGAATTATGGAACAGTATATGAAGCAATGTAGGATGCAAAGTTAGGGTGTTTGGGCCACAGAAGTGGAGTAATTGCAGCAGCTTCGTTGTTGAATGCAACCATTTATGTATATGCTCGGCAATGTGGAGATTCATGTAAGTGGCTGAAACACGCAGCAGATGAAGCTATAGCAGTGGTTTGCACCAAATGAATGCATATACATAACAAATCTCAATCAACATTTTGAAACGGTTAAAAAGATGTAACGATATATGTAACGATTTGTATATTCACCTGCATTTTAACGTTGTAATATTCATTATAAACTTGCATTTCATTCAGTTAAAACTATGAAAGTTCCAGCGTAGCTGGTGGCAGAATTTTTCAACGCGCTTACAGCTTTATATTGGTCATGATCAGTTCTCTTGGATTCGGTATTGCATATATACCTGCATGCATTGGAATATTCCACCCCCATCATCACAGATCGCATGCCTTGGCCTAAAGTATCTATTATCGATATCGAGCATGCAAGCGACAGTATTTCCTGACGACGGAATTTCCTTATAGAATACGGTCGCTACGTTAATTGTGAGCGACATAAATTCCTTAGGATAAACTGTCGCCGCGACACAATTTCCGGGCGACAGATTTTCATGTGGCACCGGCTCGAAATTAGGCAATGCATGGTATTGCATTCTACAACTATATAATTGGAACCTATGTAGTCGGACTAACCGCGCAGATAATCGAACAAGTTTCTTCGCTTGTTTGAGACCTTTACGTCCAGTTTTCGAAGTAGTTTTAGATCGTCGATTTACGGACCTATAATACGCGATTTATCCAAGTACCTAATTATAATTACATGTATAGCGGGCCGCGGAGATATAATTGAAACCGAAAAAAGAATTACGCATGCACCAATGGTACACAATTCAAAATGCCACACAGGCTCTAGTACTAGCGTTATCGTCTCCAGCTTTAATGACTACTACAGTTAGTATATATGTCTATTAGATCTATATCTATAGCTATATATACATGCATGTATTATATGGTGCTTGCATAATCCGGTCCCGTTTAGCTCCTTCGGACCATCATGGTGGAACCTTTGAGAGAATAGTAGTACCCTTTCCAGCCATACCAGTTCACTCCGTCAGCGAAACTGGAGGTGACCCCGCCATTGCTAGCAGTGCCGAAGTACTTGCCATTGAGGTTTGATTGGTGGCAGTCAGCGTACCACCAGGCACCTTTGAACGTAACGGCGCAGTTACCACTCCAAGCGTCGTTATCCTGGTCATAGGTGGAGAACTTCATGCCGTTTTGGGCGTTCAGGGAGTCTCCAGCTGTACCAGAGTATCCGGACACCTTAAGTTTGTACGTAGACGCATAATTTCCAATACCGAAAATACTGTATTTAGCGTAAGCTGTAGCACCACTCCAGTCCGTAAAGTCAGTACGCAGCTGAGAATCGTAGTTTCCAGTGAGTCGATTGATGTTATCGAGACCTAAGAAGAATTCTCCTTTCACATTTCCGAATCCACGGACATAATCGGTCCAGTCACGGTAGAAGTCCACCGATCCATCCTTTCTTCGCTGAATCACAGTCCAGCCACCTTTGTCCGTGGTCATGTCGCAATAGACTGCAAAAGCCAGCCCGTTATTGTCCGGTTGAACGACGTACACACCACTCGTCCTGCTTCCCAGCCTGTACGCCTCTTCGCAGTCGCGAAATGCTTTAATTTGGGCTGCGCATGGGGAAAAAAGAAACAGATGAATTCAAACACAATTAACCCGGCATAGGTTTCCAGTTTTCGACCATGCCACCTCACGAGTCTCGATTATGCATCATCGCCTGGTTTAGGCTGGTTACATGCGGATCTATATACACGCGTAATGACGTGTTCACCGACCGGCAAATGGGGAGAAAAAAAGCTCGAGCATATATACATGTTACGATTGTATCAAACTTCAGCTGAGTATCCTCTACAAATAATACCTTTTTTTGGCTTCTTTGAAGTTATAACATCAGAATCTGCATCATCTCCGGCTTCACCGGCTATAAATTCGTCTTCACCTCCGGTACTGTCCTTAAGTGTCTCCGTTATTTCACTGCCAAAGCCACCCGCCTCGGCCTCATCAACGTTAACGCTGTCTTCGGAGGTCAACGTGGCAGTGTATTTACCAACGGCCATAGCGTTCTCCGCAGGGAGCTTGGCCGCATCGCAGGCCGCTGCGCATAAAGCGACGATCCAGAGCAGAGAAACCATTTCTTTATATCTTGGCGCAGATAACGATGCAGTTAGGGTTATAGCGCTTTCTTAAATAGCGTATATGCTTGCACGAGCGCGTGGAATGCATGGGACTTCTGAACTGAAGCGTTCAGCCAAATACGAAAGGAATGGGGGTGGGTGGGGGCCGGTTCCCTCCCGATTGGCCAAATACTAAAGTGTGGGGAGGGGGGTCCCCCTTGCGATAGCAATCGGGATGTCCCCCCTCGCAATACGAAAGTGGGGGGTGCGTTTAACCCCTCGTGATTGGGGCCATGCACACTTCATGCTCTATATGAAAAGCGAGAGGCTAGGGCGGAACTCTACGGGCCTGGAAAATACATGTATACGTACATGTATAGGTAAAAAAAAATTATCAACTTCATGTACCATGATTATACCAAATGATTCGTTGTAACCTGCAACACGGATGTAACTAATTATAGTGTCTGGGTATATTTATTTCAATTAAGCCAGCTGACTTTCAGCATGCATGTGCCAGCAATTGTATGGCGTTCAGTATAATGGCTCGTCAGCTTTTGTGTGCTTTGACATGCAGATGTTCACAGGGGGAAAAACAATCAAGTATTGATTTTGTAAAATCTCTGTGTGATTGAATATTGATTTGTGTGTGTTCAATCGCGTAATAATTTTATACACGTTTTTTTTTCCTTGTGCGTATTGCTCTGACTGCTATTTAAATTACTATAGCAGCTGATTGTGTGTGTTATTGGCGGTATATGACGTGCAAGTATTCTGGTATTCATTACTCAAATCTACACATGTACGTACATGCAGCATTACATGCATCTGATGCATGTATACATGTATAAATGTTAACTGCTTGGTCTACCGCTCTGGGTAATGTATACAGTGCACCTTTTAGTCGTGGTGTCCACCACCCTTGCCTTCTTGAGCTTAACCAGTGGTGTGTAAAATTCATCTGTGGTTCTACTCTATATTCTTTTGGCATCTCAGTGGTGTGATGTCATTGTGTCAGGGCCTTCGCCGCCGGTCTGATCTGTTGCACTGTTTTTTCACCTCTTCCGTTGTGTCTCCCGTATTATCATTACATTGTCGTACATGCATGTCCACATGCATGCTTAGTAGCAGATGGAGAGGATAGTACTGTTGGCACTATGAACAACACTCAGCGAATGCTGCTTATAGCATTGTTTTGAGCCTGTTTCAACTATTTTAAAATCATTCTCACATGCATATCTATGTACACACAACCATGCATAATTATCAGTCTACGTCACCGTTTTTAATTAGTATCGCATCATTTGCACGTGTTGATCACAACTCTATATATGCAAGATGCGATATGCTGCACTTGTAACTTGACAAGTGTATGTTTTGGTTCATATCGAGAAATTGGCGGTCAAAAGGATTACGCGGTATTCGGTCATTGCGTAATTCAATGTCCATAGAAAATGTATGGACGCATTCAGAAAACTGCAGCTAACTGCAGAAATAAAAATTATATTGACTAGGTGCTCTCGGATTTGCTATTTAGGGACTATTTAGCATATTTTGAGTACTTTAACGCACCGTAGGTACCTATATCCGCACTTCCACATTAATTATGCAAGGTTTCCAATGTCCATTCATTTTATCTCATTTACTTATTCAGTCATCAATATTTTCCTAACCAAATGATATTTTCCTTCGGTGCCACCGGATTATATGAGAGTAATCAATGCACTTATTTTTCATCATTTTTTCAGAGCTTAGGGCCTTCAAATCGCGCTTCCCTTGAATGGTTAGTGAGATACACCCCAAATCCAAACCGCATAATATCACGTGCTACTCTTTCGTCAGTTAGCCGTGCCCAGACCGAGCTGTTCTGTAAGTACAAGTAGTTAATGATAATATGTATTGCAAATTGATGTCTATAACCACGACCCCACCCACCACTATAATGTACACAACAACTTAACGTGCAAAATAACTTATTAACCGCTATTTACTGTAGGCAGAGATAATCTGCTGTAGGCCTGCTCTTCGCTTTTGGTTCGGTACTTCCGCGGACGATTTCGAACGGTACGAAGACGACAATATCGAAGATCAATCCCACGAGGATATGAGATGCAGGTTAAAGACCTGGAAGTCTGCCTGTGGACTGGATTCTATGGCAGAACTGAAGCCTACTACCCCACAGGCCTCAGCTAACTGCTACGGAGGTACGGGAGTGCACGGACCCTATTGCAGACAGGCAGCTGTAAAGCTGGTACTATACTCTGGACTCTACGGCAGGCAGCGACGGAATACCCCTGGCCCATGTATGGAGTGAACTCTATGGCAATAAGCGATGCATGAAGAATCACACAGTTAACAGCTATGAACTCAAATCTATGGCAGACACCTAACAGCTACAGTTTATGGAGTTGGAGTGATCCCTATTGCACACAGCTATGAAGTACTCCATGGCAAGAAGCTATGGGCCCTATGGCAAGTACCCCATATAGCAAGCACCTAAGAAATGAATCCTATGGCAGATACCCCACAGCTGACAGCGTGTGTGTGAGCATATGTGTGTGTGATTGTGTGTGTGAGCATATGTGTGTGTGATTGTGTGTGTGAGCATATGTGTGTGTGATTGTGTGTGTGAGCATGTGTGTGAGTATGTATGCATGACTGTGTGTGTGTGTGTTGTTGTGTGAGTGGCTATGAATCCTCTCTTCCCCTCTCTCTGTACATGTAAGTCAGTATGTACATGTATATGTATGCTAAGAATCAGTTCTTGTACTTGTGCAATGCATGCATATGCACATGAATGTAATTGGCTAGTTTTGATGACATTCTGCATTGTTTTCCACAGTACACAACTCAAACTCCAGCTATCAATGCTCACCAATGGCAAGCTCTATTTACCCACTCCCTCCTCCCTCCCTCCCTCCCTCCCTCCCTCCCTCCCTCCCTCCCTCCCTCCCTCCCTCCCTCCCTCCCTCCCTCCCTCCCTCCCTCCCTCCCTCCCTCCCTCCCTCCCTCCCTCCCTCCCTCCCTCCCTCCCTCCCTCCCTCCCTCCCTCCCTCCCTCCCTCCCTCCCTCCCTCCCTCCCTCCCTCCCTCCCTCCCTCCCTCCCTCCCTCCCTCCCTCCCTCCCTCCCTCCCTCCCTCCCTCCCTCCCTCCCTCCCTCCCTCCCTCCCTCCCTCCCTCCCTCCCTCCCTCCCTCCCTCCCTCCCTCCCTCCCTCCCTCCCTCCCTCCCTCCCTCCCTCCCTCCCTCCCTCTCCATCCTCGCCTCTTCCCTCCTTCCATGATCCTCTCCTTCCACTTCCCTTCATCAGAGGAGGCTCAGAGTGTTCAGTGACAAAGATAAGGACAAACTCAGCAAGGTGACCCAACATACTAAGTCTGAGAGGGAGGCATGACATGGAGGCCACCCTCACCTTGGTGATGGAGACAGAACAGAACAGGGACCAGTGGGGTGTCATGGAGAAGGCACAGAATTTGAACCAGGTCTGGGCACTGGTCACCACTTGCAGTAACCCTTTATAGGCCAGTCAGATACAGTGATATTAGCCCTTTAGTGACACGAGTTTTAACCCTGTAAAGACAGCAATATCAGCATTATTCTCCAGAACAAATTTTTATTTGTATATGTCTAGTTGCCATGGTGATTAATGTCCTCCTACTATGCTGCAAAACTCAGTCTGTTGTATGATGATTAATTAATATTGTTTGTTTTCCATATATAGTATGGAGGAGGAGAGGACACAACTACACCGAGTACTTCGAGGCCGCAAGAGGAGGGAGACCTCACAAGGGAGTGCAGCCAGCAGGTGGGTGTGGTCAAGGGAGGTGGTAGCAGATGTGATGAGGCCAAATATTGTCGCATACAATTGTACGATTCCATGAGTGTTGTGTGTGTGTGTGTGTGTGTGTGTGTGTGTATTTGTGTGTGTGTGTGTGTCTGCAATGTATGGTAGCAAGCACACGATGCATGAACATGAACTGTACAGAAAATGTCACACACTTTAAAAGGAGCACACCTTAAAGGGCACACTTTAAAAGGAGCACACCTCAATGGGCACACTTTAAAAGGAGCACACCTTAATGGGCACACTTTAAATGGAGCACACCATAATGGGCACACCTTGCCCTACAAAAAAATCTTGGCATACATGTTCCAAATTCATGTGTGATATGTTGTCGCATGTGTTCCAGTTTTTCTAGAGCACTGTTGAACATGCTTATGTCATTCAATTGCAGGCATATCACCCTTCTAACTTGCACAGGTTGAAGAGTTTCTAAAACGCGTTCCCCCGAGAAGTTATAAAGTGGCACACCCCTTAGCATATTAGCGGGTATGCCTCATCGGGGAATCGCTTTTTAGAAACTATTCATCCTGTGCAAGTTAGAAGAGTGATATGCCTGCAATTTAATGACATACATGTACATGTAAGCATGATCAACAGTGCTCTAGAAAAACTGGAACACTTGCAAAAACATATCACGCATGAATTTGGAATATGTCATGCCAAGATTTTTTCGTAGGGGATCCATTGCGGGATAATGTGCAGACAGCATTCTACATGTACATTGTAGGGGCCATTTTCCCTCCCCTAGGAAAGGTCCCCTGTACTGTTCTTTGGGAGTACAACCTGACATCTGCAAAGACTACAAGGAGGCAGGCTACTGCGACTTTGAAGGTTGGTGTGTCTGGTGTGTGCTGGTGTGTTGTGTAGGTATGTACTGGTGTTTGCATGATGTGTTTGCCCATACACCGGCCTATACACCATACACCAGCCTAGCTAGCCTGTACACCATACACCAGCCTGTACACCATACACCAGCCTGTACACCATACACCAGCCTGTACACCATACACCAGCCTAGACCCCATACACCAGCCTGTACACCATACACCAGCCTAGAACCCATACACCAGCCTGTACACCATACACCAGCCTGTACACCATACACTAGCCTGTACACCATACACCAGCCTGTACACCATACACTAGCCTGTACACCATACACCAGCCTAGACCCCATACACCAGCCTGTACACCATACACCAGCCTGTACACCATACACTAGCCTGTACACCATACACCAGCCTGTACACCATACACTAGCCTGTACACCATACACCAGCCTAGACCCCATACACCAGCCTGTACACCATACACCAGCCTGTACACCATACACTAGCCTTTACACCATACACCATCCTATACACCATACACCATCCTATACACCATACCCCAGCCTGTACACCATACACCAGCCTATACACCTATACACTATACACCAGCCTGTACACCATACACCAGCCTATACACCATACACTAGCCTGTACACCATACACCAGCCTATACACCATACACCAGCCTAGACCCCATATACCAGCCTATACACCTATACACCATACACCAGCCTGTACACCATACACCAGCCTATACACCTATACACCATACACCAGCCTGTACACCATACACCAGCCTATACACCATACACCATCCTATACACCATACACCAGCCTATACACCATACACCGGCCTGTACACCATACACCAGCCTATATACCATACACTAGCCTGTACACCATACACCAGCCTGTACACCATACACCAGCCTATACACCATACACCAGCCTGTACACCATACACCAGCCTGTACACCATACACTAGCCTGTACAACATACACCAGCCTGTACACCATACACTACAGTAGCCTGTACACCATACACCAGCCTATACACCATACACCAGCCTGTACACCATACACCAGCCTGTACACCATACACCATCCTATACACCATACACCAGCCTATACACCATACACCAGCCTGTACACCATACACCAGCCTGTACACCATACACCATCCTATACACCATACACCAGCCTAGACCCCATACACCAGCCTGTACACCATACACCAGCCTGTACACCATACACCAGCCTGTACACCATACACCAGCCTATACACCATACACCAGCCTATACACCATACCCCAGCCTGTACACCATACCCCATACACTAGCTTATACACCATACACCAGCCTGTACACCATACACCAGCCTATACACCATACACCAGCCTATATACCATACACCAGCCTATACACCATACATCAGCCTGTACACCATACACCAGCCTATACACCATACCCCAGCCTGTACACCATACCCCATACACTAGCTTATACACCATACACCAGCCTGTACACCATACACCAGCCTATACACCATACCCCAGCCTGTACACCATACACCAGCCTGTACACCATACCCCATACACTAGCTTATACACCATACACCAGCTTATACACCATACCCCATACATCAGCCTATACATCATACTTAAAAAAACCAGCCCATACACGCAGAATACTGAAGGTTTTGTTATGTACCTACTCTTAATCCTAAGATCTGCCCATGGTCTGTGCTGTGAATATAATAAACTTGAAAGGGAACCCACAACCTTATCTGATGTTGGGGGCCCATGTAGTGCTGCTACCTTGCCTGCCCTGAAGCTACATGTAGACCTACCCTGCATGAACCCCTACATTGACCTACATAGGCCTACCCTGCATGAACCCTTACATGGACCTACATAGACCTACCCTGCATGAACCCTTACATGGACCTACATAGACCTACCCTGCATGAACCCTTACATGGACCTACATAGACCTACCCTGCATGAACCCTACATGGACCTACATAGACCTATACCCTGCATAAACCCTTACATGGACCTACATAGACCTGCATGTACCTACCTAAGTACTGAAAATTACTTGTGTCGTTTGTCTACATGTACATGTACATGTATTCCCTTCAAACTACATGTAACATCTACCCTTCTGTGCTGTGAATATAATTAAACTTGAAAGGAACCCACAACCTTATCTGATGTTAGACATACCCTGTACATGTACCTGGACTTATATGTCCCTACCTAAGACTACCATATCTACAAGACCTACATGTACATGTGTACATCTATCTAACTACTGGCATGTACTATGCATGTAGGACTACCGTGGACCTACATGAATTTGGTTTTACCAGAGGGCGCACGAAAACTGGGGGGAGGAGGGGATGCAGTCGAAGGGGTACATTTGTACATGCCCTGTTGTGCTCCACCGCTTTGTTGACATTTTTCAGCAAGTATTCGGACTTTTTTTTACGTATGACACAACATGTAATCTACTCGCAGGTATATGTAATCATCAACGGAAGCGTGTGTGGCTGGGGGGGGAGGGGGGGGGGGGGGGGCAATTGCTGCCAGAGGGGTGGCATTTCATATGCCATGGGGGAGGGGGGGGAAGCTGGCCCCCCCACCCCCAAGGCTATGCTTGATCCAGGGCTGCATGGTATCTACTTAGACTTATCGTGAGTACTGAAGGTTAAGTGTTCATGTGTCTTTCCTCTTCACCTCCGTACCACCTACACTGTACTCCTTTCTAGTAGAAACCATACAGAGAAGTTACATGTATAAGTCATACAAACCACACACTGTGTGCAAAATGTGTGTGTGTGTGTGGGGGGGGGGGGGGGGTAATGAATGACAGGGGCCTGTTGGGCAAGCACTAGTCCTGATGCCTTGGTTGAGCTTTGCATTGGGAGGGGATGGAGTGTGCTTTGTGCATGATGCTGAGGGCTTTGGTTTTATGGTAGGGGCATTTGTTCTGATGCATAACCATCACTTGTTTCCTCTAGGTTTCAATATCAGGAGCTGCGAATTTGTTTAAATGTCTGTTTGCAACTGTTTCCAAGGAGATGTGCTACCATCAAGTATCTATATGATGCTACTTAGGCACTTATCTTTTTTTGTTTTGTTTGGTGCTCATCATATGACACTAGACTTGCTTGTAACTGTGATAGCCATCCGATGAGGAAGAAGAGCAGCAGGGTCTTTGTGGTTATTGTCAATTTGTAAACGTACTAGTAACTCAGTGATGGGGAAGGGCAGCATGACCCGTCGACCTGATCACTACGGTAAATGTATTAACCTATAAGAAGTTCGATATCTTGACATGAAATAAACGTGAAGTACGGGTTCTAGCTTGCCAATGTGTTTGGCTCTAGAGAAACGCCCACGCTGCCGGTCCGCCCATCGTTTACATCTCCCATATCACATTGAGTCGATGATTGACTACAGAAGGGGCTAAGAGAAACTATAAATGTAATAGCATATATCATATGAAGTATCGCTTTATATTATCTCTGCTTTTACGATATGTTGCCCGCGCGATGATCGCTTCATGGCAATAAAGAATTGCCGCATAGAAAGGTGGCATAAAAAGTGCTGGTGGCGTGACGTGCACAACGGACGCTGCACACGGCCAATATTGAAAGGATGGGTAAATATGCATGGCGGAGCATATATGATGACATGTTGGGAGTTGGGACTCGGTCTCCCGTCGTGAACTACTAGTAATTGTGGACCGGCCACTTTGGACGAAGCCAACATCATCCCTATGGCTTTCGGTCATCTGCGGTGCGTGTTCAATCTGTGTTTACGGGAGCTACAATTACTTTTACTTACTTAGTATTAGTAATACGTCATCGGCTTTGTATGCGTCTCGTGAGCTAGGCCATTAATTAAAAACATAATTGATAAATGACATAATTGTTAATAAATGTTACGTAACATGTCTACTTTACGAATAAATTAGTGCGGTAGAAATTAATTTTTTGTCTTGATTTTTGTACAAGAATGGCTAATGATGTAAATCTATAAATTACAGATTCACAATCAGACCGATTTATCGTACTTAGTACATGTGTTTAAAAATCAATTTGAAAAAAAAGTGCTAAATGTCCGCCTATGTATGGGCAATTTCTCCATATGTGCTACAAGGTAGTTATGTTTCAGTACCAGCTGCCAAAGAATTACTTTATTTGGATGACTTCTCTAATGGATCGCTGTAGTTGTACTATAACATGCAGAACAGGAATGTACATGTAGCCCACACAGTATATAGTACACCACGTTTCTGAAATGCCAGTTACCTAATTAGATTTTGCCTTGAACAACAAAACTATGTTGTTGCGCTACACAACTGCATCCTTACACACTCTCACATGTGTTCAAGCAATGTTATGGCTATATGAGCAATTTCGTTTCAATTCAAAATAGCTGGACCACTGCTATTATGGCGATGACGGCCCTGTGTGTAAGTAGACCATGCTGAGGTCGGGCCCCCATCCCATCTACTAGCTAGCTCGGTATGTGGTTATGTGCTGAATATAAGCTGATACGTAAGTAGCTGCGGTGCATGGTGTGCTGAGGGTATCTGGTGTGATGGGGGTAGGTGTTGTTGTGTGGGATGGTGTCTGATATGATGTGGGTAGCTTTGCATGGTTGTGTACTGAAAGTATCTCGTGTATCTGGTGTGATTTGGGTAGCTGTGTATGGATGTGTGCTTAGGGTATCTGTGATGCATGCATGCATGTGGTAGCTGTGGTTGGGTGCTGAATGGATCTGGTGTGATTTCGATGTATGCTGAGTGCATCAAGCGTGATAAGGGGGGGTATCTGTGGTTGTAACTTAGCTGCACTTGCAACCTTATAAGTACATTTTTGTTAACTACAAAGTGAGTTTCTCGGTCCCATGGAACTCAATTATTCAGTTGCATGACTTCTCTAATGCATCATGTACACGTTAATCACTTGGAACAGGAATCTACAATCCACATCAATGAAGCACATCATGGTAAAATTACAATTAAGGGTTGAACGTCTATTCCCCCCCCCCCCCCCCCCCCACTCCTCTCCCCCCCTTCACCTCCATAAAAAGGGTTGCTTTTTACCATATGGAGAAATCAACGGTCACGAAAGTTGCGGTTTGTAAATTTTTGGATTTCATTCCGTGGTACGTTCCATAGAGAATGTATGGCGTTTTTACTAACTTGATTATTATTCACTTAACTAACAAACCTGCAACTTTTGCCACCCTCTAATACTACTCTAAATGATGTTTAAATGTAGGCAATTTCAAATTTTGTACTTTGTATCGTCCAAAACTCTGGGACCATTTCTGATATTCCATAGACTTGTACAGAAAATGGAAAAAAAAATCATGCTAATTCAGATATTCCATTAGTTATAACTAATGAGCACAGGGGGTTAGAACTTTTGCCACCCTCTGAAACAATTCACAACTATCCAAGTAATAAAATATATGGAAAAAAGTGGATGTTGTCGTGAAGAATTTGGGGACCATTTTTAAAAATAGTAAATCAGTTTTGGTGCAATAAGGCGCCATTTTTAAATGGCGTTTCTATGTGTTGCCATAGATATTTAGTAAAATTCCATAGTTAATAAAATGAGACCAGTTAGCTAGCTATAGCTAGGACATGCATTTTGCAAAGCTGGAGTCGAGCAGAGGGCGTGGTGGGCCAGGTGCCGCCCCGTGCTGGGGGTAACTACTAGTACATGGCATGGAATACTAAAAGCTTCGAGTCTGTGTTTTCTACACCGTGGAGTAGACAGATCGATGTATTGAAATGAGAAGCACAGGAAAACCGTTTACGTTTCCTGAATTGGGAAAATGCTTGGGAATTCATCGTTTCCCAAGCACCAAATTCCCAAGATCCGGAACATCGAACACTTCCCTAGATTGGGAAAAATATAGATTCCCAACCTCCGGAAAAAAATTCCCAACCTCCGGAACATCAAACACTTCCCTATAGATTGGGAAACCAAGATACCCAACATCGGGAATTGTAAAAATTCCCAACCTCCGGAACATCGAACACTTCCCTAGATTGGGAATCCAAGAAAGCCAATGTTGGGATTGTAAATATAGGTTAGACACTGAAACCGAGGGATCTACGTGATTTAGAATCCCCGAGGGCCCTGGGCTGTAGCGTCCCGAGCGGTAGCGAGGGCGCTACTAAGGGCCCGAGGGGATTCTAAATCACGTGGATCCCGAAGGTGACAGTGTCTAACCAATTTAGACAATAGCAACGCGTACGTATCAACCAATTAATTATCACTCAACGCAGCAATTAGATACGTACATAGCAACCGTTTGAATGTATACAAAAAGAAATGGAAATCTTTGGTGCCGATTTTTTGGACTGGTTATGCGATGGTTCCGATGTGAATGACGCTTTTAAATTGGATGAAGTTGCCGATTTAATTTAAACTTGCCGTCAGATTTGTCTACCACAAGTGGACAGCACACCGGAAATAAGCGAATGTTTGCAGCACCAAAGACCGACACAGAAGTACAAAAATAATTGCAGATGGTGTTTCAGTAAAAACTCCGGCTGATACAAAATACTGCATTAGAATTTGAAACGAATGGGTAGAAAACAGAGTTGACGAGCAGTTGGTTATGGAACGAACGGGGCATCGCAGTATCGACGGTATTCGCTCCTATAAAAGAACCGCTGATTTTCAGCGTGAGAATATTTTGAATTGCAATGCATCAAAACGAGTGGGTACCGTGTCCATGTCTTTGCCGATGGTATCAAAACATCCAAATGCAATGAAGAACGTCGTCGTACCTGGAACGTATAATTTCCACTCTTGTGCAAACGTAACTGCTCAGAGTATCAATGAGCACTGAGCTAACACTTCAATATATCATGTACTTAAAAGGAGTATTCAAAAAATGCCAGCGGGAGGGATTCTAAGTGCCAGTGGGGGGGATTCTAAGTGCCAGTGGGGGGGATTCTAAGTGCCCTGGGCACTTAGAATCCCCCCCACTGGCACTTAGAGTCCTCTCGAGGTTTCTACGGCGTTTAGATACCTGCAATTGACCAATCAGATTGCGCGAATCACTTCCGCTATTGTCTAAATACATGTAAATCCCAAAATCGAACTGTAAACACAATTTAGGAGACACAAACAAACAAAACCATAGGAATAAATGGCACACCATAGGTCCATAACATAGCAGTAAACTAAAGCAAGTTGGCTGAATGGAACATGCTCAGAACCTCAACATGAGACTGAGTAATGTCACTCAACTTCAGGTTACTCAGGTGACTGTAGCAAAGCTCTGGATAATGGCATGAGGGCATTAAAGTGCACAGTGTAGACATAACCTGAACTTGTTACCTCCTTAGAAGTCAATGCTAATGACAGAAAAATATTATACTATGCATTATTGCTCAGTACAACAAACCTGTTCATCTGATTCAACATGATGTACATCTAAAAAGGAAAATATACTATAAAATGCACCATAATGATTGCACAAAGTACAACAAACCTTGCATATGAAGTTCTTTTGACTGAACATGATGTATGTGCACACAAATAGGGGAAAACATTATAAAACACATTATTACAGCACCACTGCATGTAGCAAACCTTCTGCTGTGGTGTCTTCATGTGAAGGAACTGTTTATTTAATAAAACAAAATTCAGTTCATGGCATATTTATTGATAATAAAATTTCTTGTGATGACTAACCTATGTGTGGAGGAGATTCTTTAGATGTCGTAGAATTCTCGGCCTGCAAATGCATAAGTGAATTTTTAAATATATCCGGAGTTCCTAAATAATAACAATAAGCTGCAATACTAATGAATTGCTGCTATTGGCATTGGTTTTGGCTGCCATTATTGCCATTATGGAACAATTGACAACTGATCCTTTTTCATTTATGAAGCATACGTATTTGAGTTTTCTGCACAATGCATTCCCCTCACCGATAATAATTCCCATTTATACTCTGCATGTGTATATAATATAGTGGCAGCCACCAAAACATGTCTTGCAATTTTTATGGTGCTAATCTTAAGGCAGCTGCACATGAGCTATGTAAGCTATGTAAGCTTCTAAAGAGCTATTCCTGCCTCGATGTAAATAAATATCAAATATTCAACATCACATTTAACTGAACTACTACACTACATGGCATAATAGATGTTGTATCTTATTAGTGCAGAGAAACAGAATTTACCTTTTTGCTTTACATCACCCAAGTCTACAACAATTGCAAGCAATGCCTTCAGTTTAAACACTGTTTTGAATTTAACAAATGTACCTTAAAATTCTGCTGGGATTGTCTTTGAGTGCTTATTCTTCTAATTGGGGAAGAGAAACTAACAGCCAGTAGCACTGTTTTGACAGTTGCTGGATATTGCCAGTTTTAGTTTTAACTGGTCCCCTACAGTTTATAGTCCACATGATTGAAAATGTTCGATTGAGCCACAATTTGATAACATAACAGCTGCCTTGTTCTGTGAAAAATATTGCATCCATGTCAATTGAAAAATATGCATGTGCCATACCAAAGGCAGCAATGGTAAAATTTAGATTTAATAGTAAGTTTGGCGCAGCTTTTAGAACTTCAAAATGTGATATTTGTCGTAACTTTATGACTGTTCAAGCTACAATGATGGAAATATGATATTCATGTCCAACCACCCAGTAGAATTTTTAAATTACATAATGTAATTAACAATTGACAATCAACTGTTCTAATCACTGTTTTATTTAAACATACATACATCTCGAGGGTATCTATTTTTGTAGAAAGGCTGCAAGGATTGGTCAGTCCCAATTTCTAACTTATTTCATCATTCGCATGAATAGGAATAAATAGGATTATTGTTGGTACATCACTGAGATATTTATGACAGTTTAGGCTTTTTAATTACCATTTACCAATCCATGATGTGTCAAAAACATGGAATTGCAAGCCACGTGTTTACCCAATTGTGGATTTTTTTCCGACATATCCAAGATCTGTGGCAAGGAAGGATATTTGGGTTTGTATTTATTCTATCAAGTGTTCTAACTGTAGAAATACTTATATAAGAGTGTAGCAGGCTGCTTAAAAACACAAACATGATTCCAATATAAAGCCGGAGAAATCCTAAAGATGGTTCCCAGTTTCAGGATTTTAACCTTAGTTTCTTGAATTCTTTTGTTACTTACGTTGTGTGCACAAAAGTATTGGCTGAACATGAAAATCCAATCCCCATGCACGGCTGTTTCGAGATGGACATTAGGTTTATTAATTAGAAATGTATTACATTTACGGTACTCTTAGTGTTCCGACGAATGAAGGAGCTCATTAAAATATGGTTTGTGTTCTAAAATCTATTTTGATCACAAAAAGCTATCAATAAATAATGCTATTATATTAAGCTTTTCTACATTCATTTCCGTACTGGATAAGATATGTGCGCAGTGTCGAGACACGTTATTTTCCTGCCTACTAACTCCGCGCAGGTAACGGTCATTTTATGGCTTACTTTGAAACGCTCAAACGGCAACCAATTTTTCTCGAAAAAACACCTGACTGTTGGGCATGAAACTTACCTTTCCGTAAAGAGGAATCATTGCACATTCTATACGTGTATAGTTCATGCTTAGACACATTTTCTGGTGAGAGAACAAAACGGTTACTTTTAGTTAATGGACTACTTCAGAGCCGTGCTCGAGATTCCTAGGCTACCTGACCCCTACTTCAGAGCCGTGCTCTGGGATCCTACCTGACCCATCTCCCAGACCCCATGCACGGATGCACCATACCTAGCAAGGGTTTGGCTGGGGTATCGGGCCGACTCCCCCTGGCATAGTACGTGATACAATCGATGAAGGGGGGCGGCCCCCCGAGTACAGTACCGCCCCCTTTTGTATCAGCCCCTCACGTCACACGGTTGTGCTTGGGGGAGCCAGGAGGAATCCTGGATGGCCCGAACCTGATCACGGCCCCGATATGGGAACCGGAGATAATTGATGAGGACAAACCCGCTGCTAGGTACGTGCATGCAGCCTCACAAATGCAGGGGCGGGTGGGCGGTTTAAATTCAACGCTACCCACGTGCAGCCTGCTCGCGGAACTAAACACTAGCACATGCGCGATACGATTGGCTCCTCCGGTCCATTAACCTCACTTAACCTCCGGTTAACCTCTATTTAATGGACTACTTCAGAGCCGTGCTCGAGATTCCTAGGCTACCTGACCCCTACTTCAGAGCCGTGCTCTGGGATCCTACCTGACCCATCTCCCAGACCCCATGCACGGATGCACCATACCTAGCAAGGGTTTGGCTGGGGTATCGGGCCGACTCCCCCTGGCATCGCACGTGATACAATCGATGAATGGGGGGCGGCCCCCGAGTACGGTACCGCCCCCTTTTGTATCAGCCCTTCACGTCACACGGTTGTGCTTGGGGGAGCCAGGAGGAATCCTGGATGGCCCAGAGGGGGCGGCCCTGCTAAGGCCGAACCCCTCCCCCAAGCCCTACCCCTGCCAATATGGATACGTACATGTATACCTCAATTACCACCCTCCCTTGGATGAATTGGATCACACGATAAACATTAGATTGTAATTGCATTCAAATGGCAAATCCATGAACAGTTACTATGACATATGCGCATTCTCAGAGCAGACGCCGAGCAACGCCCTGAAGTACACTACTGGGGGTGCAGACGTAGAGCATGTACGCCGAGCTTTGCCACCTACCCAGCGTCTTAATCAAACAGTCAGGAATACCCCGGATCGCTGCGGTGGTAGCTGCTCCGATGCGAAAACTGTGGCCGGAGTACAAATGCGCGTCAATTCCCGCCGCTGCTAACGCCGAACGCAACGCAGCAACAAACCGGGGACGCGTTAGGCAGCGACCATCTCCAAAAACAAAGAGCGGACCAGGAGCTGGGCCTCGTCTTGACATATAATCCAGCACTGCCGAGACTGGACAGATCTCCTGACTCCCACGACCGATCACGAGGACGACCCCCTTTCGGAACGGGTCAGTCTTGGAGGCTTTCAACGTTACGCGAAGAGTCGATGGCTCGAGGTGGGAGTCGACTGCTACATCACCGAAGCACAGGTGCACTCCCACATCGAATGAGGTGTCTGAAGGGACAACGACTTCTCCCGATCGCAAGAAACCGAAGAAACACAGACAGCATGTTGCCCACAGCATTGACGCCGAAAACCTGTCCGGGTCTCTCGACCACACCTGCTTGAGTGCTCCCAGTAACGTCGGAGTAATCGGAAGGCGGGGTCTAGCCGCTCCTTTCACAGCCTTTCTCTGAAGTCCCTTAATCACATACTCGAGCTGGGGCATGCCTGACATATGAGGGTCCCCAAGCCCCAAACCAATCTGCTCGTGCCGGACAGCCGCCAGATACGACTTCACTGTGCCAGCTTTGAGACCGTCGAGGAACAGCTGCGCCACAAACTGCGACAACGTGCTTTCCGACGTCGGGTATGCGGTGATGCCATGGTTAAGACAAAAACGGTTGTACCGGCCACGGCCCGTCTTGTAGGCCTTTAGAGTTGAGGCTGCTAGTCCTGCTGTAAACAGCTCCTGAACAACCGGGACCAACTTGGTGACGTCCAGTCTGGCTGCGCTGTGATCAATAGCTGCACGAGTGCCTCGTGTATGATGGCTGGGACGGGGTTTGCCTCCTGCGATTGAGAGAGAAACGATTGCAGGTTATTTCTCGAAATCGCATCTGCTAACTTATTCTGACTCCCAGGGATATGGCGTGCGACTAGGGAAAACTGGAAATGGGCCATGATGAAAAATAGGCATCGCACCAAGTGCATTATCTGCCCTTCCTTACTGTACCCCGAGTTCAAAATGGCCACTGCTGCTGTGTTGTCTATGTGTGCTGTAACCAACGCTCCACGCCAGCTGGAGCCCCATGTTGCACATGCAAATACCACGGGAACTATCTCCTTAAGCGTGATATTGCGACCACCCCAACCCTCTGGCCACTCAAACTGAAGCCATTCGCTATTCCATTGAGCTCCACACCCGAACCCCCCAGATGCATCTGAATACAACTGGAACCTGGCCGAGTGCTCGTCACGACGATCCGTTATAAAAGAGGTCCCGTTCCACCCCTCCAAGAATGTATCCCACCAAACCAGGTCCGAGCGAAAGGAGGCGTTTAACCTGACGTGGTGGAAATCCCTCTTAACAGCCGCTAGCAACTCAATAACACGCCGCAGGAAGGACCTGCCAGGCTTTACCACCTTACATGCGTGCTGCAGTTTCCCTACCAGGGACTGCAACTCCTTCTTGCGGCATGAATGGCGACCGAGCCACTCCTTTACCAAAATCTTAAGCTTGCTGACTTTCCTTTGCGGAAGGCGCAATTCCATCGCACTGTGTCCACCTCGATGCCTAAAAAGGTTACTACCGTGCTAGGACCCTCCAACTTTTCCTCTGCGACGGGCAGCCCGAGGGTGTCAAAAATGCGAAGTAGGGTGCTAAGTTGTTGAAGCCCTACATGCGCCGATGGCTCCGACACCAATAAAAAATCATCGAGGTAGTGGAAGAGATGTCCTACCCCGTTGGCCCTCGCAATCCATTCCACAGCATCGGCCACCGCGGTGAAGATTTTGGGAGCCGACCTCAAACCGAACGGCAGAACCGTGTCCACGAATAACCTTCCCTCCCAACACATGCCGAGCAGGAACCTGTCATCGGGATGAACAGGTATCGTTCGATATGCGCTTCTAATGTCGACCTTCGAAAGAAACGCACCTTTGCCCAACTGCACTGCCACCTTAGCCACTACGTCCACTGTAACGTACTCCAATGAGCACAACGTGGGGTCTATGCCGTCATTCACACTGCTCCCTTCGGGGGAGGACAGGTCCACAATCAACCGCCATTTCCCGGACGATCCCTTCGAAACCAGACCCATTGGACTACACTGCACAATAGGGAACGCCTCGATATCGAGAGGTCCAATTACCCTGCCGAGGCTACGTTCCTCGTCCAAGTATGAAGAGACGAGATTGCTATCCTGGCGGGTAGAGGCCATTTTGCCCCTTGCCCTCACGCAAGAATAGCGAACGTGGTCGAAGCCTAGCCGAAACCCAAAACACAGACCCTCCATAATGTAACGCACAAATTCCTTATCTGGGTGCCGTACCAGGTGATGGGACCACGCTGCCTGCTTCATCGGCGTTCTGATGAGTCGCAAAAACCCAGGAGGATTCCAAGGCGACTGATGTCTACAACTGTCCAACGCCAGGAGATGGGATGTATAACGGTACGCGACCGAATCTGTGAGGCAAAATATCTGATAATCTAATCATCGATATCAACGCAAGCTAGCAATCAACACGAAAGTATGCAAGAACAAAAAATTACAATAACAATCAGAATGACAGTTAACAGTTGGCTAGGCACCAGGGTCACTTGAATGTGAGTGGCTTGTTACTGGGCGGATACGGGCGGGAACGGGTACATGCCGTAATAGGGTGAGAACCAGCGCAGGAGGAGCACACATGTCGATGCCGACACTTAGCGTACATGCACCTGCCCGAATTGTATAGGAGACATACTTGCTCTGACCGTGGGTCTGATGCGTTGGAGCGCTGGTCAGGTACACTTGGCCGCTGGTCGGGTGGGTTGGCTGAGACGGCCGTGACAACTGACTTCACCATCCTCCATCCACAGGCTACATCCAAGTCATCAGTTGTTGTGGGGCAGTCCTGAGCAGCGTGGGCCACCGAAAAACAGAATTCGCAGTGGGGTTTTGCTGCTGCCTTCCCCGTGAAGCAGAATGTGTATAACGAGGCGTTTATTGACGACCACCGACGATATCCCGATGCTGCTGCTTGCGTCCGGAATGTGAAGTCGTAACGAATCCAGCCCTGCCCAGCAAACTCCATACTCGCCCTGTGGATGCCAGCCATGTAGGCCATTAGCTCCACCACATCATGAGGAAATCTTCGTGACATTACGCTAACATAGGTAATGAAGCACTGCAGCCATTGGTTAATGTCCGTCACCTGCTTGCGTTTTCTAGCTGGGAATAGCGAGCTTAACGCTGACTCCTCCTTCTTGGGTGCCATATGCTTTGGAAGCAAGTCGGCCATATCGACAAACTCCCACGACCAGATACGTTCAGCCAGCTTGGCTGGGACTGGCTGAAGCCCCTCAGCGATGAAAATACCGCCCCTAACTGATGCCGCCGAGGAAGAAATTGGCTGTGAAAGCGTCGCGTACAGCGTGCTGCCACTACTCGCCGTTGATTGGTGGGGCTGCGCACCCCCAGACCACGAGTTCCCAACCGCGTTCGAGGCGCCCTGGTGGAGCGACGAGCCCCCGACCAGATTGGATGGTGACTGGTGGAGCGACGAGCCCCCCGACCAGGTAGGATGGTGACTGGTGGAGCTGGTGGAGCGACGAGCCCCCGACCAGATTGGATGGTGACTGGTGGAGCGACGGGCCCCCGACCAGGTATGATGGTGACTGGTGGAGCGACGAGCCCCCGAACGGGTATGATGGTGACTGGTGGAGCGATGAGCCCCCGAACGGGTAGGATGGTGACTGATGGAGCGACGTGAACGGCGAGCTCCCGACCACATTGGAGGAAGACTGGTGGACCCGCGTGTCCTCGAACAGCCGAGCTGATACGCCGGGCGCCTGATTGCCGTCGGGCTCCGAGACACGCACTTCGTCATGAGCTAATGGGATGGCATGTAGCTCTGCCACGGGTGGTAACTGACCCAGGTCTAAGCCCCGCGTATGGCAAAGGATAGAAAAACACATTGCAATATTGCCCAACGCCCGCCCGTACTGGCAGGGGAATCACACTCACCTCTAGACACTGGAGCATTTTGAGTACGCTGCTCCCCCACCGCTCTTACTAGGTTGCCCACCAAGTTCTCCAACCTCGACAACCAGGCCCCCACCTCCTCCTCTTCCCCATCTCCAAACTCAGGATCCACGTTAGACATTTCAAACAAGCTCGAGACTAGCGAACTTAAATTCAACGCTACCCATGTGCAGCCTGCTCGCGGAACTAAACACTAGCGCATGCGCGATACGATTGGCTCCTCCGGTCCATTAACCTCACTTAACCTCCGGTTAACCTCGATTTTGTTTAGTCATGAATAATTGAAGTCACGTGAATGAACAGTACAGCAATGGATATTCCGCAATGCCAAAGTACACCTTTTATGCAGCGTATGTGGAGACAGATGATAAAAAAAACCTCTGCTGGTCATCAAGAGACAACATATAGCAGTGCTACCTTTTTAGTGGAGCTCAGGACATGTTTTCAAACTGAAAATGGTAAAGCTAAACAATTGGTCTCTACACTGTCCCAGTACATGCACATGCAAGGTAAACATATTCACATGACCTCATAGGGTTAATCATATATGCATATACACAAATACATGCACATACATGTATAAGCCATACATGTGTACACTCATGGATCCACTTAAAACAGGCAAGAACACCAGGGTGACCACCAGGCATCACGTTAAGTGCTTTGCTCCTTCATATAAAGACCATTGCACCTCCCAAAGATCATGTGTGGTAAAAAGGACCCTACATTAGCACCATAGGCAAGGCTTGCAGAGCACCCACCAAGTAGGCAAGGCCTGCAGAGCCAGTCAAGGGGGGCCATGGCCCCCCCCCCCCCCCCCCCTTTGGGACTGATCGGCACTCTTATAATAAAAGTTAACATATATGCCCCCCCCCCCACCCCCCCACTGATTGAATGGGCCGAAAGGGGATAGCACCCCCCCCCCCCCCCCCCCCCTTTTTCCACTGGTTGAATCAGCCGAAAGTGGACAATGTATTCGCGGCTGTCAAATGGCACTCCCTTGCCCTATCCTGGCTCCCCCCCCCCCCCCCTTCCAAAAAAGCTGGGGGTGCCCATGCCAGTAGGCTGGGCCTTCAGAGCATACACCCAGTAGCCAAGGCCTGCAGAGCACACACCAAGTAGCCAAGGCCTTCAGAACACACACCTAGTAGGCAAGGCCTTCAGAGCACACACCTAGTAGGCAAGGCCTTCAGAGCACACATCTAGTAGGGAAGCCCTTCAGAGCACACACCAAGTAGCCAAGGCCTGCAGAGCACACACCTAGTAGGAATGGCCTTCAGAGCACACACCCAGTAGCCAAGGCCTACAGAGCACACACCAAGTAGGCACTTGGCCTGCAGAGCAAAAACCCAGCATAGTACACACCTAGTAGGCAAGGCCTGTAGAGCATACATGCTCCAGTAGGCAATTTAAGGCCTGCTGGCTATGGCATTTCTCATCTTTTACAGCCACTGACTTTAGTGCGAGTGACAAAGGCCCAAATTTTTTTTTGCAATACAAGAATTTTTTTTAGCTACTCCAACTTTGCTTTCCCTGGAACAAAGAGGACAATTAAAATGCATATACTGGAAATGCACATCATTGAGTGGATGAGTACATACAATGCTGGACTTGGACTAATGGGAGAACAAGGCACTGAAGCCATACATGCCCATTTCAAACAAGTTCTATAGGACTAGGACGTATGGCTGTATGGCAAACAAAGTGCAGTGGCTAAAATGCATCATGCAAGAGCATCACCTGAGTGTGTGTCCTACAGTACTCTTAATGCCAATAAGAACGATAAAAAGAAAGCGCGAAGACGAGAACTGAACCTTGTTAAGATACACTCATGGCATTGATTTCATTTAATGTTACGATAGTACGCTGAATACCGGTACATGTAGATTCATCCGTGAATCAATGAAGCGCTCCGCCATGTTAACAATAACTGCCATATTCAGAGCCTTCGTACGTCTCACAGAAAATGTGTCTATCAACAGAGATAGTAAGAATACGTAGAGGTAACACTGTTATATACTCTCGTATAAGTTTATAGATCACTTGTCAGGCAAAAAAAAGAAAAAACATTTTTCAAAGATAATAACTCCAAATGGAGCGCTATCAGTCCAGGCTCGATATCGTGGCGTACGTGCACACAAATACCATAACGCTGGTATGTCTGTAATCCTCGAAGGATGCTTAACCCATATTTTCATGTGTATAAAGCTTACCTTAAAAGGATTGTACAAGAGAGCCCACATTCCAATGCTATGCTATAATGAGGTCTCCATTAAATCTTCTATCGCCAAGTATGGGGACGAGACATAATGTCCATCTTTTCAATGCAATGAAACACCCGTGCATGATTGTAACTTAATAAATAATCACTTTAGGGAAGTGTGGAACACTGAAATATTAATAAGGTGGGATATTTATTTCTGATACTTGTGCATGTGTGTGAAGTTAGATATTTGACATTCTGTATTCTAAACAGCAATTGTGGGCTAGGTAAGACCTACATTTTGGTTATCTGGATGTTGTTTTTTACTAGCCTTCTGGTGTTTCAGTGAGTATCATAGGAACACAAGGCAGACCTATACAATCTGTATAGAACACAGCATACACATACATGTACATGTAACAACTACACACAAAAGTTTTATTGATTTCACAGAAAACCTGAAATTAGTTAGGTCCGCCCCCTATTCTAATGTTTACGGACCTTGTGTGAGCAAACAAAAGCCAGCAAAGCATCGATATCGATTACATTTACCGTGTCGTCCAACTGCAGGGTCCTATGTGGTGCCGTACGCGTATGGGCAACCTACTGTATATACATGTACATCATATGTATACATGTTCTAAAGACAAGTGCGCGCGTACGTTACATGTGATGCTTTTTTACAGCCGCTCTTTTTGGAGTTTTTTTTTATGCGCAAAACCGTGAAAACGCGTTGGCTTCTGGGACTCCCGATGTTGGACCTTACAGCGCTCCCTAGCTGGGTGGGAGGGGTGCCCCTCCCCGAGGCAGCACCATATAGCGCCCCCTCCCCCCTTCCCAACTATATATTATCTCCTTTCGTCGCCACTGGTTCGCGTACCTTTACTTCAAACATGAACACTTGGTCCAAAACTCCCTAGACCAACTGCATATTTGTTTAGCCGCCTCCTCCAGCTCGTCGTTGCTATTACTGTCATGTAGATCTCCTGATGTAAAATCGGGACCCAGCTCTTCCATGATATTGCGCGCGCGAATTTGGATCTCCGCGTGCGCATGCAAAATAAATCAAGTGCACGTGATGCAGTAGATTGCAATTGTCATCACATTCCCTATATTGGGATTATATAGTTACAACTTTTGAAATTCATTTCCCAATAATGGGATTACAGTTCCCATAACTATTCCAATCCTGACCGGAAACACGGTCCGTGTAGGTCCGTGTATATTTCCGCCATTTCATTTATTTGTTTTTCTATTATAGGAAAATAAAATATTGACCGAAAATAGGGTTAGATTTAATATTCCAGTTGATAAAATTCGCTACATAATAGCCGTTATTTCATCCTGTCGTAAAAATGAATTAACCAAATAACCATCAAATCGTATTCCAAAAAAAATTGAAGAACGAGAAATGAAAAATGGCTTGGAACTGGAACTAATGCGCGGTCGTTCCTGGAACACGACATGGATCCACGCCCGAAGAAAAGGGAGGTGTGTCTCTAGAATACATTATCCAGTAGTCTCGTACCCAGACCCGGTTCCCAACATAGCGGCGATGTAACCTTCCGTAGCTATTGGAAACCTAGGGTCTGGATACGAGACTCAGCCATAGATCTACAGTTCTAATATCTATGCCTCAACTCTCTGTGAACTGAACAGTGGCTGTGCCTTTATATTAGCCTAGGGAAAACTAAATGATCATACCCCACCCCACCCCACCCGGCCCTAACCCCACCCACCACCCCACCCTCACCCCCACCACCCGGACAGGGCAATTTAGCTGTGATTGTTTCGCTCCTCAGTAAGCAGGCATTGGCGATGGCGGTGCAGGAAGCGGTGCCAATCCTGGCGTTAAATCACGTCGGCCAACGAATGCCCCCATGATATGGTCCCCGTGCAATCCTAACAGTAAAACCACTGGATCAGCTAAGATCGTAAACACTGAACTGAATTGACTGAATATTAAAATTTAAAATTATGTATGCGTGTTGTTTACATGTGTGCGTACGTGCATGTGTTCATATGTATGTGACGTGTGTGTATGTTGTGTGTGTGTGTGTGTGTTCTAGCTGAGCAATATGTTATTTGAGGGAGATTATTAACATACATGCATGCGTTGTAAGCAGTAAAGTGATGGAGGGGGTGTAAAATTATGGAATTATCTAAGAATACCAGTGTGTGTGTGTGTGTGTGTGTGTGTGTGTGTGTGTGTGTGTGTGTGTGTGTGTGTGTGTGTGTGTGTGCTTTGTGTGTTTGCAAGCGTGTGTATGTGTGTGTATAGTCAGTATTGTCCTCCAACACAGTTAAGACACTACACCTTATCTGGGTATTACCCTGCCACCCACCATTTGTTATTACTACCAACAGTACACTTACTGAAATAATTATCATGGATATGCTTGAAAAGTAGAAAAGAGGCAAGTCTGTAGCTTATATGTTATGCTTCTAGCTCACACAATGTATAATAGTATACCTGTTAGGCTGTTACTGTATTAGATAACATACATGTACACATAATGCGATAAAGCTAACGTCAGTCTAGTCTGGGAACCAGACTACAACTAGTGTGTGTACATGTATATTTTTTGTGTGCATGTGCGCGCGTGCGTATGGTCTGAGCAGCAACATGCATATGGGAAAGAGGGTGTTTAATTGTTTGTAC
The DNA here is from genome assembly GCA_949361645.1 of Spongilla lacustris. Taxonomy (NCBI): domain Eukaryota; kingdom Metazoa; phylum Porifera; class Demospongiae; order Spongillida; family Spongillidae; genus Spongilla; species Spongilla lacustris. The sequence continues at coordinate 24,027,393 of OX442415.1, forward strand.
TTGTTGTATGTGGGAAGGGCGCGTGTTGTTATGGAACGCATAAGATGAAGGACGGGTGCATGTATATGTGTGTAGGTGCATGCCTGGCAAAACTGATATTTTGCAGGACATGCACAGGACATGTCATTCAACAAATAATACCGACCGCTCTCAACAGGGCAATTTGTAATATTGTAATGTTAAGAAGGGGGACCCAGGGGGCTGGTTTGGGCTACTCACCAAGGTATGGGAAACGTTACTAGTCATGCAATAAGTAATTTATTTAGTGCAGCCACCATTCATAGAGCAATTATAGAATGAAAATGAGATGGCTGCTTTTTCATTTTTAGAAAATGCTTGGTTATGCATGGAATACAATTAGTGCTCTCCAAAACACCCATCGTGTTGTCTGAGAATATGAGCATTGCCACTCAAGGAGGGGGCCAAAGTGAAAGGCAGGGTGCTCGTCCATGTGCTGATGATTCAGTATTTGTTGTGGAGAAGCCTAACACCAAGCATGGTGCATGGCCCAACACACGGCTCCAAAAGTAGTACAGCCTAGGATACTTTTGCAGTGAGGATGAATTTCAAATTGTCACTCTCTTTATCACTGAAAACGATGGACAATCAATCTTGTATTATTATTATTATTATTATTTTTGCAATGCTCCATATGCCACCTTTGAGGAAGTCAGAAGGTGTGAGCTAGGGGATCATCGCATATTTGCATCATCACACATGCATGTAGGATAAATGCTTTTATTTTCAAGAAAAGAATCTGCATCAATTCATCGTACTTGTACTGATCGTAGTACAAAAGTCCGAATTTCAAATAGCAAGAGCTTCTGTCAGATGAATATACAAAGAAGTTGCAAACTTCTGCCAGCTCTGCATATGGACATTATGTTTGATATACTGCTGAGGAAGATGAGTGAGGGGAGATTGTAGTGCAACAAATGACATATTTATATTTACATGTATAGTTATCGAGGTGAGGTGCCAAATGAGAGAGACCCAGGCTTTATAATACTCATCAGCTAAAGGCACACAAACCAGCCCAACAAAGTATTCCTTCTGTGCTATTACATGTAGCCTATTTGCATGTGTATGTGTAATTGTAGTGCAATGTGTGTGTGTGTGTGTGTGTGTGTGTGTGTGTGTGTGTGTGTGTGTGTGTGTGTGTGTGTGTGTGTGATGTATTTAAATATGCAATGTACTGCATTTGTGTGTGTGCTTGGATATTGTGTTCATGTATACATATTATGTGCAGTATATGGTGGGTTAAATTCATTCATGGTATATTATCAATGCCTTAGGTCTGTGAATAGCATCTATAGTCTAGGTAACCTACAAATGTACAGCTGCTACCAGCCTTCTAAATTATAGGTCATGTGCCTTCAATCTGATCACACATTTAAAGTACTGGGTAGTAAACATACATATTTTTATTCATCTACTCTGTCTTCTCCTCACCAACAGTACACTTACTGAACTGACTAACATGCATGTGTTCCCTTGTTTTTGCATATCCATGATAATCACTTCAGTAAGAAAGCTGTTGGCAAATGGTGTGTACCCAGATGAGGTGAAGAGACTGATCTGTTTGAGGACAGTACATACACATACACACACTAGCATACACACACATACACACAAAACACGTGTCACATACATACATGTATGTACACACGTGTACGAATTTCAATACCCAATGTTACAATTTGAGCTAATCCAGTGCTATAGGATTGGACCATGGAAGCGTTCGCTGGCAGACATGATTTAATGCCGCACCGCTTCCTGCACAACCATTGCCAATGCCTACTTGCTGAGGAGCAAATAATTGAGAAACAGTTGCAGCTGAATTAAATTGCCCCCCCCCCCCCCACCCCTACCTAGTACCATAATGCACCTACCAGCGGTCTCTCTCTCTCCCTCCCCCCCCTCCCCCAACAGTGCGAACACCAATGGGACAATGATGGGGGATTTGACAATTGTGGTTTTCAAATCCCCCACCCTTGGGGCATTCTAGCCGTTCAAATCCCCTATATAATTATGTGGGTATGTGTGTGTGTGTGTGTGTGTGTGTGTGTGTTTGTGTGTATTTGAATGCATGTGTGCATAGAATATTGTGTACCTGTATAGATATTATATGCAATATATTGAATTATGGTGGCCATTCATTGTATATTATTAATGCCTTACTGTAGGTCTGTGAACAGCATCATTAAGGAGCTGCATACACAGACCGGGCAATGGATATTGTGTACCTGTATACTTCAGGGAGACTTGTCACATGCAACTCAAATGAATATGGGTAAAAGTTCCATAATTGTTTAGCTTACATGGTTTGTGGAGCTTTTATCCATATTCATTTGAGTTGTTTGGATTATATAGTCCCCAGTATGCTGGCCTTTTATCTAGCCATAGGTACCAGAATTATTCATAAAACCTACAGCTGCTACATGCTTCAAGGAGGAACTTATAGGTGGTGTGCCTTCAATCTGATCACATGTTTATAGTAAGTAGTAAACACATATTCATCTACTTTGACCTCTCCTCACCAACAGTACACTTTGGCTTACTGAAGTGACTAAAATGGAAGGGTTGTGCCCTTTTTTTTGTTGCATATCCATGATAATCATTTCAGTAAGTGTACTGTTGGTAGTAATAGCAAATGGTGGTTGGCAGGGTAATACCCAGATAAGGTGTAGTGTCTTAACTGTTGGAGGACAATACTGACTATACACACACACTTGCACACACACAAGCGCAAACACACATAATTTTACACCCCCTCCATCACTTTACTGCTTACAACACATGCATGTACGTTCAGTAATAATCTCCTCAAATAACATATTGCTCAACTAGATCACACATACAACACACACGTATGCACACACGTCACATACATATGAACACACGCACGTCACATACATATGAACACACGCACGTCACATACATATGAACACACGCACGTACACACACATGTAAACAACACGCACACATAATTTTAAATTGTAATATTCAGCCAATTTCAGTGTTTACGATCTTAGCTGATCCAGTGGTGTTAGAATTGCACGGGGACCATGGGGGGCATTCTGGCCGACGTGATTTAACACGGCTTCCTGCACCGCCAATGTCAATGCCTGCTTGCTGAGGCGACACCAAGTTGATTTAATGTTTCTCGGACAGCTGGACCAAAAAAAGTGACCCGGTCGCCGGGGAAAAAAAAAAGAAGTTAAATGAATATTATACTTTTGTGAATATGATATTAAAGAATCCACAAGCGCGCACATACCTATATTATTACATACAACACTTGCGCATGCAGAGGTTATTACATATACATCGCACGTAATAAAAAGAACTACACGGACACAAAACCAAACAAAAATACAATTCCTTCAACTTGATTGTTGCTTTTGCCTTTTGGCCATGTTTGAGGGTTGCTTACAGTGGGGTTTCTTCCCATCGCTTAAACACAAAAAGCAAATGACTACAGCATATCTTTTCTTCAGCTCTCGGATGGTGTCATCATTCACCAGTGCTTCCTCTGGAACTCCACAATAGTAGCACACTGGAGGAAAGTGCACTAGTACAGAGCTGTAGTACTGTGTTTCAATGCAACTAGAACACACAAGAGCTTCTGTGACCACAATAGTGTCACTATAAGATGTGCAAACAGAGAAGCACCACATGTATATAAATCAGATTCTATGATGATATCCAGAGATGTTGACTGTTCTTGAGATAGTTTGGTTTTAGAATATATGCACCTAGGTTTGTGGCATTCACCACATACTATAGCTCTTCTCACTTTACCACATACGAGTAATGATTTCCTTCCTTTGTCTACCTGCTTTGCTTCTTCAGAAGGACCTGGAATATGTGATGGTCTATCCTTATCTGAGGGATCTTGCCCATAGAGGTCACAAAACTTCTGGTAGTGCTCTTTAGTATTGTCTAGAAGAGGCAGGGGGAGATACTTGAGTGAATCAAATACTTCTTTTTGTAAACGTACTGGATGTTGTACACAATAAAAGCAACTTGTGTCTGTGCATTTCTTGATTTGAAACATGTACTGTGAGCATTTACAATGACTCTTCATAAAGCTTTGCAATGCATCAGATGCCTTATAGCTTTTTTAGAACTAATGACACCTTGATCAAGTGAAGGGTCAAAATTGCATACTGAAATTGCTCACTAAGTTGGGCATCAGAAGCCGGCAATCCCAGTTTCACTGAACTTTCCTTGATCTTCATTGCCATAAACCTCTGGCTGACAGCTATTAATGGATGTGCCATTGAGTCCCTCAAAGCAGAACATAGTTCTGGGCAATTATGAATAGCTTCTCTAACAATTAACAGCAGTCAGAGAATTCTTGTTTTTAACAAGTTGTTCAAATCTATCAGGCATAGCAGTTCTAGCTAATAAAACATTTTGTAGTGCTAAATTAAGAGTTGACATTACTCGCTCTGCCACATTCTGCCATGATTGATAAGGGCATGTCCTTACACACACCAACATATCCAAATTCAGGGCACAAAAAATTGTCAGTGCAGCCACCTGGACAGAGGCAAATGTAACACGATGGTCAGGTCCACCATCACTAATCAAAGCAACTATTGGTTGGGTTGGTGAGCTAAGAGATTTAATCAAGTTAGTTACCTCAGTTGCATGCCTGAAAGCATTTGAGGGTTGTGTGACCTTGTCCTTATTTGTGACAAAAGCTTGACCACTATAAAAAGAATCTGTTTCCATTATAGGCACATTGATTATGAATGCAACTGAGGGAACAATACCATGCACATGAAAGTCATGATCTAAAGCTTCTAGTTGAGGACCATGAAGTGGAACCAAAGAACGGTTGTGCCCACGAACACCAGTAGAAACAGGGCAACTGGGTTCACCAACAGGTATAATGGATTTATCATCAACAGAAACTAACATCATATGATCACGATACTTTACAGAAAAGCATCGTACATACTGAACAGGGGCGGATACAGGAATTCTGGAAGGGGGGGGTCCGACATGAATAATTAATAGGGGGAGGGTGCGGGAGGGGGATGTGCCCCCTCCCGCGCGAAGCGCGGAAGCTTTTGACGGATCGTCATCCCGCACATAATTGGTGGGCGGCAAATACTGTGCGTGGTTCGGTTTGGGGGACTCTATTCTCAGTGCAACTCATAAACTGCGTATCCTAAATTATAATGAGTAATCCCTCCTATCATGGCAGACAGCTGTGGAATTATAATACGTATTTATCGTCATTTCACATTTGACACTGAATGAACTAATAAAACATTACAATGAATCTATACAATTACTACAAAATCATTTATTGGTACAGTATACAAGATTGAAACATTTTTCTGTTGTGTTTGCTAATAAAAGCTTCACACACCTTATCAATATCAATATCAACATCACTATGCAAATGCATCAGTGCTAATCCAGCAAAACGCTCAGAACTCATTGTACTTCGTAAATAGGATTTAATACGCCTCAATGCTGAAAAAGACCTTTCTGCTTCACAGCTAGACACAGGTATAGTGCAGCCAATAATTAATAGTACTCGTATGTTGGGGAAAACATCTTCATCAGCTGCATGGATACAATGTGCCAGATCTGCAGGAATGATGTTATCAACGGATTCAGATCTTAGTTTCCAAAAACGTTGCCACTGTTTTAATTCAGATAGAAGTGATGAAGCACTAGTTAAATCACGTTCCCAAAACAACAAACATTTTGCAAGTTCTTGTAAATCACTGTGATTAATTATTAATGTTGGAACTAGATAAAATAAGTTACTACTAACCATACTGTCACGATGAAATCTATTGTTTAGTTCTTGTTCCATGTGATCCAAGAATGGAATTGCCACATTAATTCTGTAATAGACTTCAGGATCTGGATTTTCTGGACCTGCATTAGCCCTGTGTTGTTGTCTTCCAGATAGATGTGGAACTGTAAGTACTGTGCCTAACTCACTACCAATTCTGCTAGCATCCATAAACCAATCATGAAAATCTTTTTCAATGTTCTCTCTGAAAATTGCAATATCACTGATGACACTGTGTATCAAGTTATAGGCATGTACAATATCCTCATCTTTTTTCTGCAACTTGACAGCAATAGGTTTAATAATCTCAAGGACATTTTTGGTGACAATAAAAGCTACAAGAATCTTAGGATCTTTCATTGAATGTAAAAGGCTTTGAGCTTTTGTCCTGGTTTCACTATCCCATTCCCAGTTGGTATCAATATTCATATCTGAATACACATTAGGATCTACTATTGCTTCAAAACAAGAACAAATGAACATGTAGAGATCATAAAATGTCTCAAAACATGTATGTCGTTCTACCCACCGAGTTTTGCACAATCCCTTAATTTTTGTAGTACTATGTTGTGAATCAAATGCTTCCAATATATGTTCAAAATAATTTTGTCTTTTAGGGGATAAATTGAAAAATAGATAAACTTCATTTATGACTCAAATCATATTTTTAATAACAGGAATAGAACAAGCAGATGCTATGCTCAAGTTTAGCACGTGACATCGACAGTGCATGTACAATGCTAGTGGAGAGAGGGCTTTAATTCTGCTTTGCACTCCCACTTACTGAGATGACATACAGCTAGCCCCATCATATCCTTGACCACGACACTTGGAAACATCTATACTGTTACTCTGAAGGCTAGTAATAATTCCCTCTGCTATGCTGGCACCATTAGCCCTCTCAAGTGGTACAAAATCCAAAAGCACTTCTTTTATTGCATCATTGTTCATGTAACGCAAGCAAACTGATAGTATTTCTTTATTAGCGTAATGATCAGTCACCTCATCAGCTATGATAGAGAATACAGCTGAAGAGCTCCGAAGTGGTTGCGTTATTTTTTTCCTTATAATGTCAGCAAATAGCAATATAATATAATTCTGGACAAGCATTTGTTTCTTTTGCCTAGCTCTAGGTGTTGATTAACTATTGGGTCATACTCTGCCAAAAGTTCAATTATCGCTAGAAAATTTCCTCTATTTGCTGCAGTGCTCGTACTATCGTCTCTATGCCCACGCAGTGCAATATTTTGTCTACCACAGAGTAAAATGACCTTCACAATAGCCTTCAATATGTGGAAGTTTATGTCATATAATTGCTTATTAGCTTGAGATATTTGATAAGTCAGTGTTCGATCAGGATGTTCAACACCTTCACACAGTTTTAAACTCTGAAGTACTGCATCTTTATGATAGTCAGTATTTTCATGAACTGACAAATTTGCCAGTTGCTTTGTTGTACTTACACATAGGTGTATTTACAAGTACACCACTTTGTATTTTGCTACTTTTTGGTGGAAACAGTACACAAAATTTGCAATACCCACCTTTCTGCGAAGGGCTGTAAACAAGCCATTTGTACTGTTCCAACCATGCACACTGGAAGGATAGAACCTTTTTGTCATCTCCTCTTTGTAATGTGTATGTGGAGAGCTGGAACTGCTTCCCAGGAACAAAGTGGTTTTTGATGTAGTGGACTCAATGTTCTCTTGTGAGAGCTGCCAATGGAATCTTGCCTGATGCTATGTCCCCAATGTCATAGCATGTGCCAGGTGACAATAAACCAGTAGTACTTTCCTCCTGTTGACCTATATAACAATGTTTACAATAAATGAGCCTGCCTATATCATCATTCAGACTGATATATTCATGCAGCATGCTTCTAACCTAATGCAATTTCAGAATGGCCACTTTGTATTGCAGTTGGAATGGTGGAACCAGCTAATTTGAATTAAGGTAAAATACATTTAAATGACAAACAATATAACTGACCATTCGCAGGCATCTGTGTTAAGTTAGCAGAACTAAAACTGTCTGGGAGGAATGCAGATGTAAGTGAAGAACTACAGCTCACAGTACTGCTAGTTTCAGCCACAATCTGATTCGGGTGAGCTAAAAAAGCATATGCTCCACAATGATAGCAAGTTACCATTCAAAAATCACTAACCACTGTCATTGATGCATCCATCGGTTGTGGGTACATGAGCCTCACGATCAGTAATACTCTGAGAGACTTGCGTCTTACCCATATCTGCATGTGTCAAAAAAGATAAATAACTGTAGTAACTCCAGGCCCGTAGCGAGGTAAGTCTGAAAGGGAGGGGGACGGGGGGGATTGGATCGATTTCTAATACGACTGCGGGGGGGGGGGGGGGGGGGGGGGGGAGTAGTCTAAGTGGTGTGTGCATGTGGGCCCTCATGCATTCACGCAGCAGCATTCACGTAATGAGATAACGCGATCGGGTGGGTGAAGTCATGACAGGCGCGCGATTCCTGTATGCATATACATGTATATTACCTTTTGCTTTCTTTGAAAATTAATTCAAGATACTTTCCGACCCCGAGTGAACACGCTTGCTTGCCATAACGCTCTCTAGAACAATGAATATCACGTGGGTTGTTGTTACATGGTTTCGCTAATGAATTAAAGTATTAATCCTTAATTTTATTCATCATCAGGTCTGAGGGGGGGGGGGGGGTCCGGATACCACCGACCCCCCCCCCCCCCCCCCCTGTATCCGCCACTGCTGAAGAAGAGCACTAACATAGTGAGAATCTGGATGACTTTTACGCAACTGGCGGACTTGCACTCCATATTTCACTTCAAAACGCCCAGTGTATTTAAGAGCTGTATCAGTATATGGATTGGATGGCCAAAATTGAAGGCGAACCCACTCTACTGAAGGTATGGGAGGTGCTGAGTTGATGTATTTTTGTTCAATCTTTCAGTAATTACATCACATAAATGGCGAATGGAAATTGCAAAAGGCATATGCATAACCTCCCCATGTCTTCTTTCATCTACAGCTAGTGTTGTCTCATCTAGGTACAGTTTCAATTCATCCCAAAATAGATCAAACACATTACACTTGGCTTTCCCATTCACTGACCTTAAATCAAGAATTATGTCTGGATCATCTAGCTGTAGAAGAGCTTTAGTTACATTTTCATCAACCACTGCCTCTGATCTGTATTCTGGAGCAGAGCTGTCATGAAGAAGACTGTGATAAATATTTCAAAGTATCATTTTAGGAGTTCCTGCTAATCGACTATACTTCTTTAAAAAGTCTTGACGCATGGCACGAGTACTATAAAACGACTGTTGCTGAGTAAGATATGCAAAAATCTTACTAATAGTCGTTTCATCAGGAGCCACATCTACAGGGATCTTCCATCCATACATTAAAGTGCCAAGGTTATTGCCATAGGAATACTTGTACAACATTATGGGAAAGGAAAGAGACATTGAACTGAACCACCTTCTTCGTTCGAAACGATCATCAGGTGCAAAGTCATTCAAATACAAAGGCTCATAAAAGGGCAAATGCTACAAACTTGTCTCAACTATAACATATTCAGATGGTATAGTACCCGTCCCTGCTTTAGCATGCAAAGAGATGCATTTTCTTCTGCATGGATTTGCTTAAAATGCAACTGCTGGGATTTCATTTTTTCACATTGGGAGTTGAGATAAGAATTATACTTGTGTAGTGCTTCTACAAGATTTTCAACATTTTTCCTAATTACATCATATCTTTTCTGTGCAATCCAAGGTTGCATTAAAATGCCACTTAGAACATCATAATGGTGTTTTAAAGATTCTGAGGATAACTGTGGTTCTTTTTCTTTTTTCTTTTTATAATCATTATACCCTCTAAATGCCAAAAATATTTCAGGAATGTGGATGCTTCGACTTGTAAACTTGTCATGATGAGGGTCCAAATACCATAACACCTGACTGACCTTAGTAACAAAATCTCTCCCAGTGTCTATGCTACATGCCCGCCAGCCAACCTTTAAGGTACTCAGTACACCTAGGAGGGAGGAAGGATCAATAAATGTACATTAAAATAAATAATATGTGAATGCATGTACATGTACACAATCAAATCATCGGCTTAGTGCGTAGTATATACATACACCTCTATGACTCATTTAAAATGAGTCATAGAGGTGTATTTATATATACTACAATTGATAAGTCAATACATACTTAGTAGATCATTGTAAAGCTGTTGATCTTTTCTTATTTCCTTTCCGTCTTCGGATGGTACTATTGCAGGAGGGAGAATGATAGCGTCATTAGCAGCCATTAACATTTCCAGACCATTTCGAACAGGCGCTGAGGAGGTACTTGTACTTGTACTTGCAGAACAAGAGTTATCCGACAATGAAACGTTGATACAAACAAACATGCATTTGAACTGATCGCACAAGCTCAATGGGGCATTTAACGGGACGTCGTGATTGGGATCAACAAACATAGCGTTGTTTGAAATAGAGACTTTCTCCACTGTAGACGTCAGCTGCAATTTATGGACGATATCTCCAAACGTATCTTCAAATGAGCACTGCAAAACCTTTCGTGGAATGACAACGATACAACCACATTTCACTATGACACTTATCCATAAGAACGAGGACATATTTATTAGATACTCTGACAGTACAAGACTGCAGTCAAGTGCACAGCAGCTATATTAGAGCAGTAAACTTCTAACAATCGATGGGGCATTATTGTGAAGGAATAATAATAAACAATAGCGGCGTGCGCAGTGCATGGTTGCGGTAATAATTAGAGATGACACACCCCTAATTTATATTTTTTTCTTGAAGTTCAATTAAAATGACCCGCCAGGTCGAGAAACATGAAATCAACTTGGAGTCGCCTAAACACCTGCTGATCCTATCTTATTTTGATGTTTGTACAAAGTAACAAAGGCCCAATGTCATGAATTTTGTTGTGTGGCCAGACTGCGCTGATAAAAGGTCTAGGTCTGTACATACAGTGAAAATCTCATGCACAATGCCATGCATCTTTGTGCAAATACAACCCCTAGGCCTGGTTTTGCTGGTTGTCCTAGGGAATAGCTGTGTCCTGGAAGTTCATAGTATGTTAACAGATGTGCAGCACTACTACTTGTGTCCATACATGTATGTACATTTTTGGTGAGCCCCAGGGTTATTCTATTGCCTGTCTACTTGTTGCCAGCTTGACTTGGAGTACTACAGTTGAGAGCCTTACTGTTGACAGTAATGAGAGCAAGGTACTACATGTAATGCCGTGCATACTAAGAATGAAAACCTTTAGGGAAAGCCAACAGTATAGGGAGAAGGCCAACTATATAGGGAGAAGGCCAACAGTATAGAGAGAAGGCCACCTATAGGGAGAAGGCCAACAGTACAGGGAGAAGGCCAACAGTATAGGGAGAAGGCCAACAGTATAGGGAGAAGGCCAAAAGTATAGGGAGAAGGCCAACTGTATAGGGAGAAGGCCAACAGTATAGTATATAATAGTTGTGTCCTGTTATTAGTACATGTACACGTACATGTAAGTTGTCAAGGGAGGTGTGTCCATACATAAGGTTATTCTATTTGTGATAACTAATGCAAACAGTAAATGGGCATGGGCCAACCTACATGTATGAAGCTTTAGCATAGCCCCAGAACCATTATCCCTTGTTAGGCCAGTAGCCTAGGGCTGGCTTGTGGTTTCCTTGTCCACACAATGCTTTGCAAAACTTAGGTAACCACTAAAATCACTACCTATCTTTGAAGTACCACTGCATGTACATGTAGTGACCTACAGCCAAAAAAGTTGCATGAAGGGCATACGATGACTTGGCTACATACATGTATAGAAGGGTTAAGGTTACCACACGTACATGTAGGTAACATGTTGCATGCAACTCAAATGAATATAGCGCATGGTAGCCTTTTAAAGCACAGCCTCATATGCAAATGTAGTAATATTAAATTTACCAGAACTTTTGTGTAGGTAGTCAGGGTTAGGGTTTATACCTGTATCTGGTAGCCACCAGATGAGACCATTTTTGAAATTAGTCCTGGGTACATATACTAGGTACAGGATTATGTAACAGTAGATGGTGTCTATAAAGATAGACAATAGTACATGTAACAAAGAGTACATGTACAAGTTAATGTACCTCTCCAGGCCCTTAAACAGAAGTACTTTAACATGCATGTTCAAAGACTTCTGATGGAGCCGTCACCCAAGTGATGCATTGTATGTGTACAAAGGACACCTCCCCCCTTCTGGGGGATTTGGAGAGGTGATCCAATGACACCACCAACACCCCTCCAGGGGAGTGAGGAAGTGTTCTCAACACCAATGCATGCAAACAAAAATTAGCATGTCCAAAAATACCATGCGTACTCTAGTGCATGTAACCACCATCACAATAGCCCCCAAACAGCCATTCACACACCTGTTATCTGTCGTCACTGTGTTCAAAGGACTGGGGAAGTAGCCAGACCAGTAAATACTTTGGTTTGTAGTACTGCAGTTAGTAGGTCTTCATTGATCCTCTGCTCCTCCAGTAGTATGGTAGCTCTCTCCTGGTAGATTGTTGTATCTTGTTGTGGTTGTACAGCAATCTGTGTGTGTGTGTGTGTGTGTGTGTGTGTGTGTGTGTGTGTGTGTGTGTGTGTGTGTGTGTGTGTGTGTGTGTGTATGTGTGTGTATGTGTGTGTGTGTGTATGTGTGTATGTGTGTGTGTGTGTGTGTGTGTGTGTGTGTGTGTGTGTGTGTGTGTGTGTGTGTGTGTGTGTGTGTGTGTGTACATGTACATGCATGTGTGTGTTTGTGTCCAATTATTATTATTTATATCTGATGTATATGGATGTACATGTAAGTACCACTGTGTACAGGTATATGTGTGGACATCATTGGTGTGTGTGCCCATGTTTGAAGCACACAATACACAGCTCTACATCAGCATGTGTAGTGTGCACATGATGGAAACACTTGTGAATATGTGCATCGCCACCAGTAGAGCTACTACATTGAGTGTCCACACTGTAACTGAGCGTGAGTGACTTGCTGGAAGTGTCCATGCACATGTGTGGTGTGTGTGTCCCACAGGTCAGCTATACACATGGTAAACAAAGGGACAGAGATGCTACACAAATGGACAATGCTCAGTGGTTCATATAGGGAGAAAGCCAATAGTATAGGGAGAAGGCCATCTGTATAGGAAATAGTATAGGGATAAGGCCGACAGTACACATGTAGGTAGAAAGTCAACAGTATAGGGAGAAAGCCAACAGCATAGGGAGACGGCCAACTGTATAGGGATAAGGTCAACCATATAGGGAGAAGGCTAACAGTATAGGGAGAAGGCCAACAGTATAGGGAGAAGGCCAACAGTATAGGGAGAAGGCTAACAGTATAGGGAGAAGGCCGATGTATAGGGAGAAGGCCAACAGTATAGGCATGGCCGGAGACAAGGGGGGGCTGGGGGGGGCTTAAGCCCCCCCCCCCCAAATATTTCCCCTAAAACTAATATTTAAATATTGATGCAATTAGAATCATGAATTGTGTCACGAGCGGAATGGCTTTTCTCCCTATGAATATCAGCTGAGCACTAAGCAGTACAGTGGAGCATACTTGGCCAAATAATTTTTCCAATGGCGGTAGGTACAGGTGGCCTGCGTGGATTGTAAATGTCCCAGCCCACACGATGTAGTTCAATATTCTGATATATATATATATAATTATATCGATCAGAATATTTAAGTATGGATACCGTATATCGATTCAATAATGAAAGTAGGTCTGGAAGCAAGTAATTTTTTTTCCTCGCATTTATGTTTTTAGCATGTTTCTACGCAATTGTATGCTATGTTTTGAGACTTGAAAAGTGCGAAAGTTGCAAAGCAGCTGGGGCTCCGCCCCAGACCCCGATGGGGGAGCTTACAGCGCTCCCCCATACCCCCTGGCTGGGAGTAGGCGGGCCCCGCCTCGCCCCCTAATTCTGGATCCGCTCCTGAGCTAAGCCCCCCCAAATGCCAAAACTTGTCTCCGGCCATGATAGGGAGAAGGCCAATGTATAGGGAGAAGGCTAACAGTATAGGGAGAAGGCCAATGTATAGGGAGAAGGCCAATGTATAGGGAGAAGGCCAATGTATAGGGAGAAGGCCAATGTATAGGGAGAAGGGCCAACAGTATAGGGAGAATGCCAACAGTATAGGGAGCAGGCCAACAGTATAGCGAGAAGGCCACCAGTCTAACACTACAGGAAGAAGACCAACAGTATAAGGAGACGGGCAATTGACGGTCCGGGAGAAGGCCAACAGTACAGGGAGAATTCCATACAGTACTAAATTTAGTATAGGGAGAAGGCCATATCTCCTCCCCCTTCACTGCATCGAATATATGCCTGTTCTGCACATACTAAATTCACACAGTATACTCACCAAAACACCTGAATCTCAGAAGTTGAAATCATGCAGGGCAATCCGTTTATTGCTGCCTCCACATCTCCAAAGCTACGATTGTGTATTATTTTTTAAAAATTCATCTGCAATTAACAGTTAACTAGTTGCAACGTACGCAAGAACTGTAACTTAATCCCAGATGACGCAAGGTATTACGTTATGACATATTGTTTATGAATAAATTATGCGCAGTAGAAATTAATATTTTGTCTTGATTTTACTACACGAATGGTTCATGTCATAATTATATAAAACACAGATTCACAATCAGACCGATTTATAGTAAATTATAAATGTGTTTAAAATTCAATTTAAAAACAAAAGCATGATGACCGCCTATGTATGGGCCATTTCTTCATATGTCTAAAACCCCCACTGTATAGGCCTACATGTATATGTAGATAGTTAGGTCCAGATTCCATTGATAGATGGTGGGGATGAACATTTAGGGAGAGTAAGGTTGAAGATGAGGAAGTAAGGCTGCCCAGGTCACCCTAAGTGGGGCTGCCCAGGTCACCAACTGCCAATCACACCTTGTGCTCTGATCTGGAGTGTGTGTGTGTGTCTGAGTGCACTATGCTAAGTCCGGTGAAGCCTGAGGCACAGAGGCACCAGCTATAAACCTACCACACTTCTAGCCACCTCTGTCATGAAATAAATTCCAAAAGCCATCTTTACTAAGACCACCAATTCTGGTATATTAGTGATTGCTTTGATTGCTTGTGTGTGTTGTACATCTGTATGGCTGTACCAGTACATAACATGTGTGTGACCATGTGTGTATGCATGTAGGTGTATGTGTGTATGTGTGTATGCGTGTGTGCATGTGGGTATGTACATGTATGTGGTGTGTATGTGTGTGCATGTGTATATGTACATGTATGTGGTGTGTATGTGTGTGCATGTGTGTGCATATGTGTATGCATGTGCATGTACAATGTATGTGTGTACATGTATGTGTGTGTATGGAAAGCTTTCCAATGCTACAGTGTAAGTGGTGCCCTTGGTACTTGTACGTAGCCCCTATTTCATCTAGGGAGCATTGCTACATACATGTAGTTTGGGAAGCTTTCCAATGCTACAGTGTAAGTGGTGCCCTTGGTACTTGTACGTAGCCCCTACTCCTATATCATGCACGCTACCCTCCCCAATGACTCTTCACCATTATTTGGGTGCGTCATCTGCTGTGCACGCCACACACTAGGCCAACACGCGGCCGTCTATTAAACAGGCCAACACGCGGCCATCTAACAGGCTAAAACACGGCCAACTAACGGGCCAACACGCGGCCATCTAATAGAGAACTAACCGGCCAACATACGGCCCTTTAACCATGCAGCCAACGCACGGCCACCTACCCACCCGGCCAGTAGAAGCTAGTATACAGGCTAATGCGCAGCTACCTAACAGCATGCAGGCCAACATGTAGCTTCCTAACACCATGCAGGCCAATACACGGCCGACCCCTAAATAACGGGCACGCGATCGAATATCGTCTCTTTTTTTTTTTTTTTTTTTTTTTTTTTTTGACATTGTACTTTAAAATTCATTCAAACATACCATCATTTGATTTCGCTTACACAACCGATGCCGAGCTCATCAATGCAGCTGGCTTCGAGCAATATCGCCTCAAATGGCCGAACTCCCCGCAGACGAAACAAGGGCCTATCTTTGCTGGCACTGGAACAGCTGCGCCGAACCTGCGCACCGGTGGGACAGCATCCCCTGCGGCGGCGGGCAACAGTGGAACCGCGATGGCTGCTGGCAGCTTAGGTTTCTTTCTTGCTGCCTTCTTCTCCGCCTCCTTTTCAGCCCTCGCAAGCTTTTTCTCATCGTCCGAGTCCAGAGCGAGTTCATCGTTTTCATATTACTGCGATCATATTCCATCCATGGTCCGATCTGTCTGCAATTTTAATGATCCTCATCCGGCGAGTAAGGAGAGCTTCCGCCTCCTTCAGTTCCTTAGCCGCCGCTTCTGCCTTCGGTCCGTCCACCTTCTCCAGCTGCCAGGCTGCCTCCCTGACATGCTCTACAACTTCCTCCACGAAACTGTATTGCGCGGCATTGCCCGTACGTCGAAAGGCGTAGGGTCGATCTTGCCTGGACCTTTTCGCAGTCAAACGCACGAGCTCATCTTGTTGAACAGCAACTTCTTCTTTAAATTCTCTTAGCCCTGTCATAAACTCGGACATCTGGGTGAGGATAGCTTTCGCCTGGGCCTGACTGGTTTCTTCCGACGACATCTCGTGTTCGGACGGGAACAGCAGCAGTGCACACGTACAGACGCCTAGATTGACTAACTCCCAACACCAGACACACTATATATCTATCTACACGTGGCCCAATATGCGTACGCATCTCCAACACCACTCAACAGCTATGCACATGGTAGAGTTATGCATACACGCCTTCAACACCAATCAACAGCATATAGATTGCATACCTCATGCCCCCCAACCAACACATTGGCTCGATACACTTAGCTAAATTCATATAGGAGCGTATTTTCTGTCTAATTCGTACCTCAAACGACAGAAAAGTGTATTTTCATCTAGGGAGCATTGCTACATACATGTAGTTTGGGAAGCTGATTTTGTTGGACGCTGTCCCATAGGTACATGTACAGTTGTACCTAAGATAAATATAATATTCATTTCTGCAGCTCAGAGGCCAACAACAATAGGGCATTGTATGCTATGTAAACTGAGGTTATCCTAATCTGATGTTAGCTACAGTGCTCCCTCGATTATACGGAAAAGTATCACCTCGATTATACGGAAAATAAGGCACATTCATTGGGTGTTAGGAAAACTGTCGGTGTACTTAGCCATAAGCTGTCTAAACCATTAATGACATTCATACTTACCTCTAATTACATTCCCCAAGCCAATGTGGTGCAGCCTTTTATTAACAAAAAAAGGCAATTGAATTTTAAGAGACAGTTTTCAGCAACGCCCTTTCTTTGATCTCTCAGGGCTATAGATGGTGCAGTATGCCTGCAAAACACGCGCACACAATGCATTTCATACGGGAGCTCATGTGAGCATGCATGCTTGATCATGAACATGTACTGGTACACCGCCCTGCATCGTGTTATGTGTATCTGCAGGTCCATGTGTTGAGCCTGCTGCACACCTTCCATCATTACTGATACTAACCTGTGCTTGGTTGGGTACAATTATCTCAATGTCACATTGTGGGCACACCAACCTTGATGGCGTTAGATAATACTGGCTCTCATCAGTGCGTTCCAAAGTGCTAGCAACATGATCAGGTGTAAGCAAATCTGCATTCACGCAAACACTGTACAAAACAGTATACATTATGCTCACCAATTCATACATCCTTGAACAAACTGTATTTTAAAGGCAAGCACTGTTGCAGAATGAATATATAAGAAGAGAAGGTAACTGATGCATGTGA
This sequence comes from Spongilla lacustris, assembly GCA_949361645.1. Lineage (NCBI taxonomy): Eukaryota > Metazoa > Porifera > Demospongiae > Spongillida > Spongillidae > Spongilla > Spongilla lacustris. The sequence continues at coordinate 24,045,100 of OX442415.1, forward strand.
CATTATGAACCTGTTAACTGTTGAAACAAGGTGGAATAGCTGAATGGCACTTGATCCGTGCTGGTTTGAAGTGGCTTCCATCTGCTGGGCAATGCACTTATCTGTGTGTGCTTGCTCGCGCGTGTGTTGTGTGCACGTGTTGTGTGTTCGCTTGCGTGTGTGTATCGTGCGTGAGTCATGCACGTAATGATTTACCATATAGTGTTTAAAATTACCTCGCTCAGCTTGCCTTGAGTAGGTTGGCATGGGCATGCATGGTGAACTCATCGTGTTGAGAGCTTGAAACAATTAAAATGTCAAGATCGCGTGCAACATCCGACGCATGTATAAATGTGGAAGGCACAATTATATTACACAAATACCCTGACCCTAGGCCCTGTAGAAATACCATGTCTGACGTGTGCTTTGATTGGTCTAGTCTTGAAACGTAGCGTCGCCTGCGACAGAGAGACATCACGTGATTGCATTAAAAAGTGTTTACTGAGCTGTAACTCAACACATGGACGTTTATCTGTTAAAGTTCTCTATATGTTCGGAAGGCGAGCTAGGCAAGTTTGAGCAATAGGTACACTGACAATGGTCGATCACGAGCGAAGACGATTCCAATTACAGCACAGTAAACACTTTTTAATGCAATCACGTGATGCCTCTCTGTCGCAGACGACGCTACGTTTCAAGACTAGACCAATCAAAGCACACGTCAGACATGGTATTTCTACAGGGCCTAGGGTCAGGGTATTTGTGTAATATAATTGTGCCTTCCACATTTATACATGCGTCGGATGTTGCACGCGATCTTGACATTTTAATTGTTTCAAGCTCTCAACACGATGAGTTCACCATGCATGCCCATGCCAACCTACTCAAGGCAAGCTGAGCGAGGTAATTTTAAACACTATATGGTAAATCATTACGTGCATGACTCACGCACGATACACACACGCAAGCGAACACACAACACGTGCACACAACACACGCGCGAGCAAGCACACACAGATAAGTGCATTGCCCAGCAGATGGAAGCCACTTCAAACCAGCACGGATCAAGTGCCATTCAGCTATTCCACCTTGTTTCAACAGTTAACAGGTTCATAATGTCACATGCATCAGTTACCTTCTCTTCTTATATATTCATTCTGCAACAGTGCTTGCCTTTAAAATACAGTTTGTTCAAGGATGTATGAATTGGTGAGCATAATGTATACTGTTTTGTACAGTGTTTGCGTGAATGCAGATTTGCTTACACCTGATCATGTTGCTAGCACTTTGGAACGCACTGATGAGAGCCAGTATTATCTAACGCCATCAAGGTTGGTGTGCCCACAATGTGACATTGAGATAATTGTACCAACCAAGCACAGGTTAGTATCAGTAATGATGGAAGGTGTGCAGCAGGCTCAACACATGGACCTGCAGATACACATAACACGATGCAGGGCGGTGTACCAGTACATGTTCATGATCAAGCATGCATGCTCACATGAGCTCCCGTATGAAATGCATTGTGTGCGCGTGTTTTGCAGGCATACTGCACCATCTATAGCCCTGAGAGATCAAAGAAAGGGCGTTGCTGAAAACTGTCTCTTAAAATTCAATTGCCTTTTTTTGTTAATAAAAGGCTGCACCACATTGGCTTGGGGAATGTAATTAGAGGTAAGTATGAATGTCATTAATGGTTTAGACAGCTTATGGCTAAGTACACCGACAGTTTTCCTAACACCCAATGAATGTGCCTTATTTTCCGTATAATCGAGGTGATACTTTTCCGTATAATCGAGGGAGCACTGTATAGAGCTAGACATGTACCAAGTTCTAAGAAGCAAACACTATTGATGTACATGTAGTACCTACATGTGCATGTATGTGGCATGGGCCTTTTGTGCCTGATGCCATAAACTTTACAATCAAGTACACGTACATGATGGAAGGGGGGTGGAGTGTGCTTTGGGCCTGATGCAAAACCTTTGGTTAGTGGTAGAGGCATTTACGTCTGATGCATAAAGTCCCAGTACTTTCTAGGGTTCAATATCAAGAGTTGTGTTAAAAGTCTGTTTGGGACTGTTTCTATGGAGATGAGGCGAAATATTACTCGAGGACACTGTTTTGTACTGGGGAAGAGCAGCACCAGGAACCCAATGCTGAGACTGACCATCTGGAGTGTTCAACACCTCCAGGGGTATCCACCTTAGGCTCAAGAAATTTACTTAAATACCCCTACGTTCCACTCTACTCAGCTGGCATGCACTTCTTCATCAAGCAAACCAGATGGGCAGGTGTGTTGAGTGTACCAAAGGCAAGGACACGTGTCCAGTTCTAGCAATGGAGGCCTGCCACAGTTCCACTCACCCCTCTTCCACTTCAAAGTTGGGACGCCGCTCACATCTAAGAACTTCCGCTCCACCTTCCTATCCCTGGTATGGTGGAGCAATGTGGCTACAATCCAGCCAAATACAACACACTGCATTGGTGCAGCCACTTACAGTAACTGCTGACACCATTCAGAAGTACATATGGTGCAGCCACAATACATGTACACTCATTGTTAGTAATAGCAATAGCAGAAGAGGACAAATTGTGTATGTTTTAATGCACATTAAATGTTTGCACTAACCACACACTGTGAAGAGACAGGGGAGGGGTTTGGGGGCCGTTTGGGCCTGTGCCAGCAAGCATTGGCATAACATAGAAGGGGTAAGCTTTGAACTTGATGCAGAGGCTTTGGCCTAGTGATAAAATGCTCAGCGCTACAGAGTTTACACAAAACTTTTCTTTAAAAAAAAAAAAAAAAATGAAAGCATTGGGATAGTGCTATTCCATTGGTGAAGCCCCCACGAAGGTGATTTGCAGTAAAAATTAAAGCGCTTTACGCGTGCGTGTTGTACTGACTCTGGCCTGGCCATACACATGTATGCAGACAAAAATTCAAAATACGGCACGTGCAGATTTGATGTTAATCGATCTAGGTAAGGCTGAAATGCCTACGTAGGTCGCAACTGTACTGAAAAGTGCCATTTGCAAATATCTATGTTTTGTATCAGTGCAAGTGCCTATTAGCCTTCGCGCTTCATTCATCGAGCTGCAAGCAGGCTAAACGAACACGATAAGGAAAACAACCCACGCCACTATATAGGTCAAAAGTGTCCATGACGATCGACATCATAGTGTCCCTCTTGGCAGTCGAGACCTACGGTGCTTGAGTAGTCGATCGCGAGTTCCTATCGTACTTTTGTATCAGGCCAGAAGCTGGCAGTAACCATATCGGGCTCTCCCTCGCTCTTTCGTATCGGGTTCGAAACGCTCTCGCCCCCCCCCCCCCCCCCCCCCCTCCCCCCCTCCGGTTATTAAGAGCCTATTAGTATTGTTAAGTTCAATCTTCGAAGCTCACAGTAGTTTGCGGCTGGACACTAGGTTACAATTAGAACAATACCGTAAATGGTTTTGGAACTATAATCCACACCTCATTATCAATGGTACTTTTTGAGCGAGCCGTATCCATACTTCATATAGGTCGAATATGTGCAAAACATGGTTCTTTGATCTTGATGTTCATCGTAGGTAAGTAAATCCCATATGCGCAAGCGCTTTGTTGCGTTTCCTTTAAATGCGCATCCTACTTTTGCACCATTGCCGTAGGGAAGGGTGTAAGTTCAAGCCTATGAGGCGGACGCCAGGCAAATTCCCAAGTAAGTCAGGACGTAGCATCATCGAGAAAAAGCATCACAATAGGCAAACACATGGTTTAGAAAGTGTCACATTTTTTCTTTCAGCACACAAATCACGAATGTGTTTTTTATGAATAATCGGCAACTATTCAATCCGGTCACAGTAGTTGAATCGGTCCGCACAACTATATGGTCCAGCAACGCTGCAGTGTGGAAGCCTTTTGGTGGCTACAGGAAAGAGAAAAAGGCCATCATGTAAGTGTACAGAATTTTCTGAACGTGTGAATAGCGTCTTCAGCATTGCCTTTACCAATTCGCAAGATCCACCCCTCTATTGTTGTGAATTTGTACAAACGGGTGATGAGCAGAGCTACACCATATTACAGCTCCACAAATGTATACCAATGGAAGACACATGATGAAAGCTTACATGTACATATAGCCTACCCAGATATCAGCCCAAGAGAGGTGACAAGCATACACAGGCACATGCAAAAGGTCTCATAAAATAATTGCCCTCATTAAAGGGTCGTACCACCACATCACTCCTGTCCCTGTGTCCCATGGCTAAACAGAAATAAATAAGGATTAAATGCTAGTTGCATAGGAGGCTTTCCAGAAAGAACACTGGAAACCATCACATCTAACGAGTGCCGCATATCAGAGCCACACTTTGACACATAAGCAGTCACAGGTCAGTATCTCAATTGTGGTAGGATGGATACCTGGGCTCCATCAGATTTGACCCATGGAATCTTCATTCATGAAGATCTTTGGGCTCTTTCTGTTATAACCCGCAGCTGGTCTTTGTACCCATGGCCACAACCAGCACATCCAGCTTTTTAGCTTTCTGTACAGACTTGTCAAGGTGAACTGGCAACAAAGGAGGAGCTGCTTATATATGTAGCTGATTGGGGAGTATGAGTCCATCACCATAGAAATGATTAAACAGATTGAGGAGAAGGGGAAGCTACAGGATGCAATGATACGATTCCAATATGTCAACTATAAAAACACACACAGACTTTCCAAGGTCAACTGGCAAATGAAATAGTCAAAACCACCTATCCTGATGCATACTAGCCATCAAATATCAACACATTGTGTACATTAATGGTTACTGTAGCACAAGAGAAGTGCCCTACACACATGCATCACTAGGTACACAAATCACAATTCGAAGTCTATCAACAAAGCATGGAACATCACTAATCATGGCCAACCTTAGGGCATCATTCCCAGGCATCTCAAAACTAGTACCACTAAAAATGCATTTCATACCACCCCATGGGCAAGGCGTACCCGTTCAAGGTTTGGCCTTCTCGGAGAGCAAGGGGCTGAGTCCAACCACGCCAGGTGTTAATAATTTGCAGAAGTCATACCATGCCTTGTATCATGATGCTCAATGCAGCACAGTATGTGAAAGCGAAGCCACCTCACGAGTAAAACCTTTAATTGCACAAAACCACAAGCGTACGTGTATACGCCATACGCACACTCAACTTTAGACGTATCTACCACCGCCAAGAAAAAATGTGACACTAGTTCCTTACCATACGCTGTAAGTACCTTCTGTCTTCTTTGGTTTTCCACTTTTAGTTTGGCCATAGAATTTGTCCTACAGGGAGAATAAGCGCTTCAAAGTGGAGATGTCCGTCAAAAGTTGGCCGTTTTTCGCGAGCCATACCACATCTTGGAAACATCTCTGCGCCATGTGATTAGGGCAATAAATAGAACAATAGTGGTACAGTCCTTGTATGGCTTGTAAATGGCAACAGGACGTGTCATGTTAACAAGCAGTCTCATGTTTCAAAGGTTGGTGGTTGTCAAGGCTCGTTGCTAGGTCATTACGTGATCATTTCAATATTTCGGGGAACGAGGCTACTGTCCACGATTTGAATGGCCGCAAACTACTGTGAGCTTCAGATCAGCAAAATTAACTTATGTGAATTTACAATGAATTAATATATATCTATATACTACAAGTTGTTATTTAATTAAATATATTTATTCACCATTTTGTTCAATTAATATCAATATTAGTTGAATAATTCTGGCTGATGACGCAATGCATTACGCAATGACAATTTTGATGAATAAATTATGCGCGGTAGAAATTAATTTTTTGTCTTGATTTTAGTTCAAGAATGGTTAATGGAATAATTATTTTGAGTACATATGTCATGATCAGACCGATTTATAGGACATTTTACAAGTGTTTAAAATTCAATTTGAAATAAAAAGCAAGATGACCGCCTATATATGGGCCATTTCTGGATATGTGTTTGTTAGTGGCATCCTGGCCTGGGCACGAATGTTGGTTCCAGGGGCGGACGCAGGATATAGTTAGGGGGGGCGCTAAGGGCAGAGGGTAGGAAAGGTCGCCCCCTCCCGCTCCAGCTAGGGGGTATGGGGGAGCGCTGTAAGCTCCCCCATTGGGGTCTGGGGCTTCACCTCAGAAGCTTTGCAAGTTCCGCGTTACGAAGCTTCAGAACAATACGGAATTTCATACCGAAACAGCCTTTATGCCTTCGAGTTGTGCAAACTGCGCATGCGCACGTGCTGTAGCAGCTTTGGGTTTGACGTTCGTCTGACGCACAACCATTCCTCTCTAGCACACTTCAGCTCATGTTAACCTTTAATCTGCGTGAAACGATCCTGAATTCAGGATCGGTAAAATCCTGAATTCAGGATGGTGAGTTCTGCCGTTTATAACAATGCAACCATTGCAGCAGTAAAAATTAAAATCATTAAAACATAAAAGCTGTTTCTTTCAACAATGGTGCACACATTCTATAGCATGGAATAATTTTTATCATCTAGAAAGCAGCCCAAACTTCAAGGATGCATAAGCACGTTCGTTGCTCCAGCGTACGTAAATTAAATGATTAGCAATTTATAGTTTGTAATGCTTACAAAGAGCATTGAAAATATCAATTGTACTCATTTTCACTACTTATTGGTGGTGCACCTTCAGACTCTTGGTAGAAGTTGTATTTTTCTCAAACTTGTACACAAAATAATGGAAAAGTGTAATTTTTTATCACTGTCCGAGCATCCACCCCTTCTTTTTATCAGTACTGGTGACAGCATTTCTACCAATGCCAGGCATTTCTGCATCGCTCTCAACGGCAGAAATGCTTTTTTATTTTTATTTTACAGAGGCTAACCATCGTACCACCCGCTCTGACTCGCTTCTCTTAGTCCGCCTTGAGTTAATTCGATGCTCGTACCTCCTGTGTCCCATATTGTTTAATTTGCTTATGTGGCTCTCCTTACAGATCTTTAATTAGTAACAGTTTCTATCTTGAAAGTACGCTTCCTGCTCATTCCTCAACCTTATACCTGACTTTGATGGTAACCACGGCATTATTTGCGAACGAAAAAGTAAACTAAGCCTAAACATTGTTTTTTCTAAAAGAAATAAAGATTTGAATGACTAAAATGGATAGCGCTGTTTAGATGAAAGCCTATACAGAAGCTAAATATTAAAAAAAAAATCATCAATACCGGATTTCCATCCTGAAGTAAGGATGAAAATAGATTAAAGGTTAAGGGTTACAGGTTAACTTAATAGTCTTATTATATATTTTTATCATCCGTATGTTAGGGGGGGCGTGCGCCCTCCACGCTCCCCCCCCCCCCCCCCCCCCCCCCCCCCCCCCCTAAATCTGCCACTGGGTTCCTAACTGGAATCTGAAGAACCATTGTGAGGTGAAGAAGGTTTTCAGTCTTAAATCCATTCTGGCTCCATTAGACCAGTTGCAGGTCACTGAAACAGATTTTCTTTCTGATGATCTCCCGCCATCTGCTGCTGCCATGCTCACCAGCATAACCTCTAATATCAGAGATGCATTGAAATGTGAAAAACGTTTCACCTCTTTGAATGCAAGATGACTACATGTGCCTCTAGCAGATGCACCAAGGAAATACGTGGCATCCCTTCTCACACTGAATCTTGGCTATGTAAAACACATTATGTTTCAAGCTAAGGTAGACAAACTATCTTTCACATGGTTTGAATCTTCAGAATTATGCTGAGACACACTCTCGTGTAAGTGAGGATAGCATTCACTATGTTGTAAACTATGTGTACAGCAATGACAACATATGCCGCCTTGCGTGGCAAGCTAAAAAGCGTGCTCCAAACAAGGATTTAAGGTGGAAGGATCTGAAGAATATACATGCAATGAAGTCCTTGGTACTCAGGCATGACATCTCTACAATGTACAAAGTGTACTTGGACAAGCACACTGAGGAGATGCCTGGCAAAAACCAGTGGGAAGAACCCTGTTCTATGATATTGTGAACCACATCACTGGTGGTGGCAAGCATCATGAGTAATTGATGTGCTTGCACCTCTCGCAGATGTAGACCATTCATTACGTGACACTTTGTACAGTCTCCGGTCTGATGCATATACATTTCTCAACTACTGCTATGGGGTCCATGTGAGAGAGGGTGTCAAAGCATTTGATGCGGAATTGGTGTGCCTTCCAATGCATCATCCTCAGGAACATGATGTCCAACAGTTTAGAGCTTACCAGAAATTGAATGAGTTAGTTCAATATACCGATGAACCAGGTTCGAAGCCAGCTCAGTTCCTGTGCTAAAGCTGTTGGTGTAGTGTTGGAACGCAATGAAAGCATAAGTGCTACCACACACTCACCAGGATTTTTGCTTGATCTTGTGCCTGACAAAACGCCAAGCAAGGAGCTAAAACCCGGTGGTCGCCTGGAATGCTGTGCCTGCCAAGGCCCTTATCTATTTTATGATAAGCTGAGGCATGTGGCACTGTCCAAGCTAGATGAAGACCCCAGTAGGTTGGCTGAAATTTCGGATGTACTTGTGACCATTCATCAGTGCGAGCACCGGTCTTATCGCTACATGGCTCATGTTATGCAGGCTGCCCATCAGGAGCACAGAATGAAGCAAGCCATGGCAGAAATGGACTCCAAAACTGCATATTTAGTCTTTGACTTCAAGCAAAAGTTTCTTGCCAAGGGTTTTTGTGAAGGTGGTGACAGTTATTATGGAAAGAAGGTTATTTTGCATGTGGTGGGGTGCTGGTGTTCATGTAAAGTCAGATACAGATGGAGTGTATGATGAGTGTGATGGGTCCCGAGATGAGAAACTGCATGTGGTGATAGACTTTACAGCCAATGAATCTCAATCACAGCAGCATACTATGCAGCTGGTGAATGAGGTCAATGTGGATGATGAGCAAGATGAAAGTGATGAAGATGATGTCAAGAGTGGTGAAGAGTGTGTTGAGGGTAATAGTGAGCAAGATCAGCTTGACAATCAGGGTGACAATTGTGACAGTGAGCAAGGTGTAAGGGCTATATGTAAGGTGGGGTTTGTCATGCGTAATGTTCAAGGTGAAAATGAGATAGAAGAAAACACACAGAATGGAGGTGAAAATGTGCTGCAAGATGAGACTGAAGATGATGCCAGTGATAAAGAGCAGGGATGTATCACTTCTGAGCAAGTCGATGAAACAGATGAAGAGAAAACTGATAGCACTCAAGAAAAGGTGAATCTGCATTTTATAGACTGTATCTTAGAAGGAGAGCAAAAAGCAGATGCCAATGTTGTACTATCTTGTTTGGAGGCAGCTTTTCGGTGCCTTGAAGCTAAGGTTCCCCCATGTTGAGAAGATCATTGTTCAAAGTGACAATACGAAGAACTTAGCTGGCCGGCAGACCAAGCTGTTCCTGCCACATGTGTGTAGTGCTTCAGGGCTAAAGCTTGTGGCCTATTTTCACAACGAAGCCCAAAGTGGAAAAGATGTGTGGGACACACACTTTTTGCACCAGCAAACTCATGTGGATAATTACCTTGTCCAGGGAGAGGGAGGAAGAAAGGTGTCAACACCTAAGCAGCTTGCTGTGGCATTGATGGAGAATCCTGTACGCAATTCAAAAGTGTTGTTGGTTAAGTTAGATTTCAAGGCCCCATATCGATTTGCTGTTATTCCCACCATTATGGGTATTTCGGATTTCTATGCAGCACAGTATGTGACAACCATGGATGATCAGAAAATAATTTGATTTTACAACAGTCTGGGGCAGATGGTACCATCCAAGTCTGTATCAATCCCATCATGCCAAGCAGTTTCCATGACCGAGGGGATGGGCTCTGTGAACATCAACTTTACAGGTGTCACTGTGCTTCTCAACAGTGATGACAACAGTAACCGCGCACAGGCACAGAAGTACAAAAAAGAGGTACAAAAGGAGTATCTCTGATGTCAGTAAACGAGAGAAGCTACGCAAAGAAATGCAATGTAACAATGAGAAAGCCTTAGATGAAATTCGTGCCATTTATCCACAATGTGCCAAGTGTTTGTACCATTTCAGATCACCACATCTCCTTGAACAGCATGTGTGCTATGAGAATGCGAAATCTCAAGATGCTATTAACATTGCAATGAAACATGCTGATCAACTTCGAGCTAGGATGGACTTCTCCATTGCTGGTGCAATTGATCAAAGTGCAAGTATGTTCTTGGGTGATGGTGAAGCAACATACGCAACATTTGAGCCAAACTTTTATGCAGGTTGGGCTCATACAAAAAAAAACATGCACCCAGAGCGCTCCTACAAGGTTATCAATATCATCCAAGAATGCTGGAAAGCAGGAGACAATAAAGAACATGGTAATGTTAAGATATCAGCTGATGGGGATTATGCCAGGTTGGATGAAATGCAGCTACAGAAGGCAATTCGACTAAGTGAGCTTCCACTTCCTGGGAAGATACGGGCAGTGTACCAAAGAATTGGTAGCAAACCACAGGCAGAATGTGCTGGTACATGTAAGAAGCGTGGAAGGCCTCGTGCGGATAATGTAGCAGACTATGGAACCAAGAAGGCTAGGGTATCTTACCAGGATTGTGATTTGCAAAAGGACCTCACAATGTGGACAAAGCTTGAGCTTCAAGCCTATCTTTGCCATCACAGTCTGAAAAAAACTGGTAACAAACCTGAGCTCATATTTCGTACCAAGGAACACATGGATAAAATCAGACACTGATAGTACAACACATGCCAATTTGTTTGTTATATGAGCAAGTGCGCAATGAATTGACGTAAATAGGACTGAGTACGAGGGGAAAAAAGCTGTTGAGCAATCGTTTGGTAAAAGACACGAGTGCAAACGTTGGCGCGTGCATAGGAAACATACGTTTTTATAACCTATAAGCTTTTATAGTTCTAATTCAACAAACTGCATTTGTGTTAAAAGCAGTACAAAAAAAGTGTACCTTTTATCGGTACGGGCTAAACCTCGCGGCTTCAAATAAATGCAGGCTGCGATCAGCTATAGATATAATACTGCAAATTGTGCCATACGCTATGCAGAGAGTTGCTTCAAAACACCTAATATTATTTTTTAGTAAGGGACCTAATGAGACTATTTTTTGTTTTTACTAGTTCGACAAAATGGGCTTCAGTAAAAGTTGCTCGTATTTCACGGACGCGGTGTTAAGTGTCATATCATATTTATAGGCCTAAATCAGTTCTTCTAAGTCCTTGACCAATTTGAAAAGGAATTGAATGTATTATGGCTAATCATAACTCATAAAGCTCCTGATGTTAGATGTCTAGGTAAACCAGCATCTGCGAAACGAACTTTGTATGTATTCATGAAATTAAATTTTCATGGTACATAGCAATGGCATGTTAACAACGTTTTTTGACGTTTCAAAGAAGGTACAATAAAAAATCGCAACGTTTAATTGTATACTCTATTTAGAAAGCAGTACACCTTAGCATTCGTATTGCGTATGATTATACATGTATACATAACACTGTGTAAAAGAGTGTACAAAGTTGAAACCTTGGCTAATTTGAAGTTTTGTCGTCCTTAAACTATCGAGAACAACATTTTCAAAAAGACCTACCTCTCGTAACCTTTCCAAAAACCAGTCACAATTTTTGACGTAATTTTTGGGTACGCAGATTTAACCATAGATAATACTCTATTATTTATGATTTAACGTTACGTGAAATGATTTCCAAGTACCTATCGATTCGCGGCAATGATTTTGGCAAATTGCGTCCCGCTCAATGTATGGGAAGGCGGTTGTTATATAACTGGCGCGAATCTAGCGGGAAAAAGTGTATATAGTTTGTTCAACTGTATTTCCACAGTGAAAATGAATATGTAGAACGTCCCGGGGAGAGTGCGGGAGGGGGCACCCCTCCCGTCCAGCTAGGGGGTATCACCGTATGGGGCTCCCAAATCAGGGTCGGAGCCCCAGGAGCCAACGCTTTTTTGATACGTAAGACCTACATAAACTACACAAAAGTTACGTGCATGTGCATGTGTTACACATTATAATTAAGCTTGTATTTTACGCGCATGGTATATATTGTGGGCGATAATTATTCGTGTTGCTATGAGTCACGCCCACAACTGAATACACATGCATTGTATACTTAATGCTTTCAGTTAACTTGGCTCAGGACGATATTTAAACGCGTACTGTACATTCTCATAAGCTGACAAAGCCATTCAAGCTTGAGACGATTACAGGTGGTTGATCATCATAATCACAAATGGCGCAGCTATATGGCACGAAAATAAAATTCTTTGTGGGGGGGGGGGGGGGGGGGGAGGGAGTAATTAAATTTCTTCAAATTAGGTTTGTAGGGATACAGGTCCTATACCTGTCGATTTGTTCTGTTCGTTAATTTTCAAAGTATGTCGTCTTTTTCCCGCTCGATTCGCGCCAATGATAATATTTTGACCGCCTCCCCATGCCATACATTGAGCGGGACGCGATTTGCCAAAATCATTGGCGCGAATCGAGCGGGAAAAAGTGGACGTACTTTGTTCAACTGTATCTCCGTAACGGATGGATAAAAATTAATGAACACAACAAATCGATAGGTATAAGACCTCTCTCTCTCTCAAACCGAATTTGAAGTGATTCGATTACATGTACGTACTCCTACAGAAAGTTATGTCGGATTTGAACCCGGTGTAGGTATGTTACAAGATTTCTCAAATTCGTTGGATTGCAAAGATTTATGCATCATTAAAAAGCTCTATACGAATAGTTTTGAAAAATATCTGATTCGTCGCTCTGTGATGAAACGTTACAGAGTTACGACTTTTCAAAGTGGCGAATTTCACGTAAATTTGCGCCATACATTTCAATGGACATGCGCAACTTTTTTGTGACCGGATTTTGAAACCCTATACCGTTAACAGTTTACAAGATGTGAAAACGAAATAGGCGTCAACAAAACATGTATGCCATGCAATACTAAAGTTTGCTAACAGACGACTCAGTGTTAGTTATGACCATTAACAATGCATACATGTAGTTGGGCGTAGCCCGACCTTCGCGTATTGCCGCCAATACGCGAAGGTCGGGCTACGCCCAACTAGCATACATGCATGTATACATGCATACATTACATAGGAATTCATTACAACAATACACACAACATCAGCTCCAAGTTCGTATTTGGTCAGTTCTAAGTCTTCAGCATCATCCTATACGTTTCATTTTGCTTCCAATACACCACGACATGTGTTTTGCTCCTCAGTTTTTAGTTTCTCAAATTTTCCACTATATACAACCTTGTTTTGACCTTCTTCATCATACCACACAGATATTTAAGCTTTTTAATGATGCAAAAATCGTTGCAATCCAACGAATTTGAAAATGCCTACATACATGCACTTAATAAACACAATCTCTGGTTGGCTTGCACCCTCAGAATGATGCATATAGTCACTGATATACACAATCTCTGGCTGGCTTGCGCCCTAAGTCAAAAGAACAATGCATAGACACAAAGGCTAATTGTACAAACTACTGATTGTGCATCACAACAACAAGTTGAAGTTGTCAGGTTCTTTATGTTGCATGGGAGTCCAATTGTGATCACAGAAAGTTCCAATAACTCACAAAACTGCAGAAAGAATAAATATATAATTAGCTCTGTGCTATGTTTAGTCATACAAATGTATGCTATTCTGATTTCATGGCATCAGGCAATGACTGAATGAGGCATGCGTGCGATCGTTACACGATACATTAGTCATTACATATTGATATCGATCATATTCCTGCGGGAAGTAGAAAGGGGTCGGCGGGGCTTTAAATTTGCTTGAAAATCACATAAAACGTGGACTAGACAATATACTTCCAGTCTATTTATCATTCGTTTTCGGGCAAATCGTGAAACATTTGTAAATCATATTCGTCCCGATGAAAGAGACTTCGAACTGTCATCTACAACAACACGGTGCTACTTTTGTAAAGGTTATATAGCATAGATCAAAAAAGGCCATCAAAAAAGGAGTATCTCGTCCGTCCCGTAAAACATTATTGATCAAAAATCGGCGCCATTTTGTGGGCGTGTTGTAACATACCTGGTATCGAACGTTGCAATACTGGCAGGGATCAATTGATAGACCCCAAAATGTAATTTATCATAGAGAAAGGTTTACTATTAAGTGTTGAAAATAGGAAGTTGATAGCGTCAAGCAGGGTTGCCGAAAGTCAGGCCAGGCTCCGGCCTGTGACCTGAAGGTCAGGCCAGGGCTCCGGCCTGAAGCCTGAAAGGTCGACCCGGGCCGGATAATTAAATCAAAATACAATTATTACTTTGAAGTTAATTAAGAAGATTATATACGTTTATTCATTCGTTAACCGTGCAGCCAATGCTTTGAATACAGCGCTGCAGATCCTCTCTAGGCACTTCCCTGTGTCGCGTAGATTAATAATGCAGATGAGCTTGTAAGCTAGGTACCCGCAACGTCGCAAGCAATCCTCTGTGGTTTGGTCACATTTCAAAGTGCACGAAACAAATGAAAAGAGTGGATATATATGAAGGGTTTTAATTCCAAGAATTTCTATAAGCTTGCGAGAAAGTACTTGGCCATACCTGGCCATCTGAGTGGGTATTTTCTAGAACCATGCTTATACAACAGCATCAAAAGGTGGAATCTTCAATCTCTGGCACAGTGCCAAATCAAAATTATCCACAGGGTGTATTCAACCCGGTGTACGCGTGTTTTACTGTAGTGGAGGATACGCGGTGTATACTTCGAATGCATAACGAGCGTATCTACTCTGTTACTCTTGCTATACACAATAGCTGTATAACGCACGATGCACATCGTGTATAACGTGAGTTTACATTCTGCATACACTTGTTATACACAACGATTGTATAACCCGTGAGACATTAAGCGGAAAACGAGTGTACGCATACAGGTGTGAAATATGCGATGATCACTATGAAATCACGTGGATCGATCACGCGGTGGCAGCTGGCAACTTCCATTCATTTACAGCGGTCATCAAAGAAGCTAAGATGTCAGTATCGATTCGCTGGACTAGCTGCTAGTGCAATGGACTCATCGAAGTATTTGTACTTGTGTGGGCCGGTATAATGATTGGTAAGTATAAGATAAGATATTGTATATTGACCGTTGTATTTCGTGCTTTGTAGCGTGGAAAACTGCGGTATAGAGCTTACACCCGATATATAGAAGATAGTGCACCGGTAAGACAAAGGTTTGGATCCTTTATTGTTACAGGCTGTTTCACGCATGTGCATGCGCGATTTAATACATCAATGTGTATTTGCAGGATGAAATCGTAAGTCATTGCTGCAGAAGGTTTAAACAGCAAACAGTAAGTCGCTTACAGAGTGAAGTTAAACAAACTGCCCCATGCAGCAGCATTCACAATCCGCTCTCAGCAAATTAAAGAGGACGGACAAAACAGCAAATCAACATGGTATGGCAAGATTTATTTGTATAGGCATGCAGCTACGTTAACATCTTTTCTTTCATCTAGCATCTCTGACCGGGGAGCATATATGAACAACATAAGAGGCGGCGAAGGCAAACATGCAGGAAGCAAGCAGCCAAGCGGGCACAAAGAGGAGTACAGAAAGAAAAAAAGAAGATACATTTGGCAACGTTCATGCAGCCACTTTGACTGAGCTGGAAAAGACTGAGAACTTCTATCTTTTATACCTGATTTCATCTGTACTGTATTCGTTTCGATATCACACAAGATAACTTGCAATATTAATAATGGTTATGGGACAATATGCGGTGATAAACGGAAGGCATGCCTGTGCTCAAGCATTACGGAGTTATACTGGTTGATTATAGCCTGCACTGTACCAAAAAAAGGCTTGTTATCCACCCGTTATATGCGCGTTTACTCATGGTATCCTCGCGTCATACGCGGTTGTATACATAGTGCTATCCACCAACATTACACCCGATCGGATGTCAGTCTCCTTCCACACGTTATCCACCGGTGTAAGCAGCATGTTTAGATTCACGTAAAACGCGTGTATACAAGCAGTATACACGCATTATACATAGCTGGAAAACAACGTTTTGGCACTGTGTGCACAGTGCCAAATCAAAATTATCCACAGGGTGTATTCAACCCGGTGTACGCGTGTTTTACTGTTATGGAGGATACGCGGTGTATACTTCGAATGCATAACGAGCGTATCTACTCTGTTACTCTTGCTATACACAATAGCTGTATAACGCACGATGCACATCGTGTATAACGTGAGTTTACATTCTGCATACACTTGTTATACACAACGATTGTATAACGCGTGAGACATTAAGCGGAAAACGAGTGTACGCATACAGGTGTGAAATATGCGATGATCACTATGAAATCACGTGGATCGATCACGCGGTGGCAGCTGGCAACTTCCATTCATTTACAGCGGTCATCAAAGAAGCTAAGATGTCAGTATCGATTCGCTGGACTAGCTGCTAGTGCAATGGACTCATCGAAGTATTTGTACTTGTGTGGGCCGGTATAATGATTGGTAAGTAAGATAAGATATTGTTTATTGACCGTTGTATTTCGTGCTTTGTAGCGTGGAAAACTGCGGTATAGAGCTTACACCCGATATATAGAAGATAGTGCACCGGTAAGACAAAGGTTTGGATCCTTTATTGTTACAGCTAGGCTGTTTCACGCATGTGCATGCGCGATTTAATACATCAATGTGTATTTGCAGGATGAAATCGTAAGTCATTGCTGCAAAAGGTTTAAACAGCAAACAGTAAGTCGCTTACAGAGTGAAGTTAAACAAACTGCCCCATGCAGCAGCATTCACAATCCGCTCTCAGCAAATTAAAGAGGACGGACAAAACAGCAAATCAACATGGTATGGCAAGATTTATTTGTATAGGCATGCAGCTACGTTAACATCTTTTCTTTCATCTAGCATCTCTGACCGGGGAGCATATATGAACAACATAAGAGGCGGCGAAGGCAAAAATGCAGGAAGCAAGCAGCCAAGCGGGCACAAAGAGGAGTACAGAAAGAAAAAAAGAAGATACATTTGGCAACGTTCATGCAGCCACTTTGACTGAGCTGGAAAAGACTGAGAACTTCTATCTTTTATACCTGATTTCATCTGTACTGTATTCGTTTCGATATCACACAAGATAACTTGCAATATTAATAATGGTTATGGGACAATATGCGGTGATAAACGGAAGGCATGCCTGTGCTCAAGCATTACGGAGTTATACTGGTTGATTATAGCCTGCACTGTACCAAAAAAAGGCTTGTTATCCACCCGTTATATGCGCGTTTACTCATGGTATCCTCGCGTCATACGCGGTTGTATACATAGTGCTATCCACCAACATTACACCCGATCGGATGTCAGTCTCCTTCCACACGTTATCCACCGGTGTAAGCAGCATGTTTAGATTCACGTAAAACGCGTGTATACAAGCAGTATACACGCATTATACATAGCTGGAAAACAACGTTTTGGCACTGTGGTGGGCGACTGGAGGGCTGTAGAGGGATTCTTATAATGCACTCAGAATGCTAAGCATGCACAGCTGAACGATCAATTTAGTGACGTCGCACTTCTGCACAAATCATGTGACTGATTGTATAATCACGTGCGTATAAGGGGTGTGTCCTGACCTTTCAGGCCGGGGCCGGGTCTGGCCTGAAGTAGGCACTGCGGAATCCTTGATTTTAGACCGTAAAATCCTAGACGTCAGAAGAAAATTTTTCTGTTTGCAATTTTAAAAATCTTTATTGACACCATTTGGTAAAAACGATCTGGTAGCTTCATTGTGCTTCATTGTGGCTTACTATGCATTCAGAACGACTGCCGAATGCGTGAGCAATAGACCAGACTAGTTTTTAAGTTTTAAAACACGCACCGTATTTATTATGTGTTGTTCAAATCGAATATAGTTTTCTGGCCACGATTTTCGACTCCAAAACGCTGCGTCCCCTCCACGGTAAGTACTCTCCCCTCTAGATAATTTATCATTCTATCTTTCTAGGAAGTTTCATAAAGATTTGACGAAGCGCAGGGTACCTTCTACGATGCGCCAGTTACTGAACATCTTTGGACCGTAACATCAAATGGTATTATACACCAGGATCTACAGAAACATCATTTTTTATAACTTAGATCATAACTTTTGGGTTTGGATCACTAAAAATGTCGGAATTCCTATCTGACACTACATTAATTTCCAGGGTCAAAACATTAAGGTATCTTCAGGTTAAGGTTTTTGGCTTACAACTCAACAAATAGTTCGACTTAAGAGCTCCTTTTTGTTTTGCCAGATAGCTCATTATAGTAGCTTTATATATGGAATGTTTGAACTCTTAACTCCAATTCGTTGTGAAGTTAGGATTGTTTTTATAAGGTTTTAGATATGGGTGCTGCTTAGCATCAGTACGGCCGAATTAATTCGACTTAAGAGATGAAAATCATGTCATACTATTCAGAGGTCCCTAAAGTAACCATATAATTTTTAATAATTTATTGGACATTTGCTAACCATACTAAACATTGCTATAAAGGCAGAAAAGCTTAAAATTTAAGAAATTGTATTTAATGTTAGGATTCTTCAGTAAATGTATTTGATTACGTGACGTCACTGAGGGTTTGCGTACTACAGATTGCCAGTTATCCGCGTCAAACGCAACGGGTTCTTTTCAGAAATCAGAACCAATGCAGCTTGGCATCCCAGATGGACCATTCTGGAGTCCGAACAAGAGCCACGAACCTAATCCGAAAGCGCGTGATATGACGGGTCTATTAGCGGAAGATCTCAGAGAGGAGGCAAAAGCATGGTGCTTGTAGAACTCGTTAAACAAAATTTCAGCTGACGCTTATGACAGATTGCAGCAATATAATAATATAAACATGCATGTATATGTATATAATCGACAATGTTGATGTCAACCGAACACAGAATAGCCATAGCTGCACTGGTACTGCAACGAGTACAATAGTCAGCCGGGTGAGGGCCTTTATACATTGTATACCACCATTAAAATACGTTCTACTATGGTTTTCAAGTGTAGCTGTGAATGATTATAGTTACATGCTTATATCCTCAGAAGATGACTATACATCTTGCAAAATATATATACTATGACAATTCCACAGGAGCAGCAAACCTTCATTTCCAGAGTATTTGCTAATTTAATTTCTCTGCAAGGTGCATGTAAATTTCACCAACGTACTAAACGATCGGCAGATAACTCATAAAGCATGCATGCAAGTTACCAAAGCTAAAAGTATATTGAATGATGGATGAATCTGAAGAATAACGAATTGATGGTCATTGGCATGCTCTTGGACTATTTAATTGGTGATTTAGTGTTTGTGGCCAATGAAACAATGGTAAATGATGTTGTGCTCAAGTGTATGCATGCTAGCCAGTTATTTGAAAAAAATATATATATATGTGATGAATTTTAGTTAAAAACCTTCTAAAAGTCTTAACAAAGTCAGAACCACTTATATGCAATGTTTGGAATTAATATCTTATGGAATGGCAAGGTTATGCTTTATTGTTCCTCAACCGTCACAGTTTTTATAGCGATTACGCATTGACCGCTGTACTAAAAAAGTTCTCACTTTGGCGCTACATATCTCCGGTACTAAATATGCTACGGTGACGCATAAAGTACTGTTAAACGCAGCTTTTTTTGCTCTTCCTAACGATAATAATATTATAATCTTTTGAGCATTTTTAAAAAAATTCCGCAGTGCCTACCTGAAGGTCAGGCCAGAAGGTCCGGCCTGAAAGGTCGGCATGGCTGGCCTTCGGCAACCCTGGCGTCAAGCGTTCAGACGATATATAGCGATTCATACGAGAAGCATTTTTATAACATTATATATATATATATATACGCGAAGGGCCATTTTCTCGTGAACTGTCCCAAATATAGGAATACTGTGTTTATCGTATCCTTTGTTCCCTTCCTTTTTACACCATTCAAATCATATATACCACTGACTTTCTCAGAGAGAATGTTTTTATATCTTGTTAAATTTAGTGTTAATTCTTTCGCATGTACACTGTCCGTACTGCCTCATAAATTTATTCAGGTACTATTAGTACACATGTATAAGATATGAATACCCGATTATGAATTTATTTTTAGAATACGCCCCTTGCATCGATTTGTCCAGCGCGCATGCGCTAGTCCATCACAATACAAGACTAACATATGAACGCCAATTATGAATTTATTTTTAGAATACGCCCCTTGCACCATTTATCTAGTGCGCATGCGCCAGTTCATCATTTCATAGGTGCAACTTCAGCTGTATACGTCGGCAAGATGAGTACATGGAAGAATGGAATATGCGGCTGCTTCGGTGACTTCTCTACGTGCATCATCACTTACTTCTGTCCCTGTTATACGTTCGGGAAGAACGCCGAGGCCGTGGGAGACAGCTGCATCCTGTGCGCCCTCACGATGTTCTGCTTTCCCATTGACCTTTTCACACGTACCTCGGTTCGCGGCAAGATAAGGCAGAAGCAAGGAATTGAAGGAGGCTGTTTCGGGGACTTCCTGTGCCACTTGTTCTGCGGTTTGTGCGCTCTGTGTCAGGAGGCCCAGGAAATAAGAGGCACTGGTCCGAATGCTATGGCGCGCGAATAGTTATGAAGAGATCCAAAAGCGAAGTATTTATTGTATCGTAGAGACAATAGTCTTTGAATTAAAAGTGTATATACATGCATACTGCTGTATTGCTTAGTTGCCTTGTGTACTGTCATATTCCATGCATACATGAATATAAAACTGAACTTGGGGGCGGCAATCGTGCTTATAGTTGGGCGTGGCCCGTTGTCGACTACAAGCGTATATACCATGATTTGCTCTGGAGTGCTATGTAATATCTCGGTGGTCAATCTTTAATTCATGATTGCTATTGAAGCTTCTTTACTTTGAGATCTTGTCAAAAGCCAAAGCCAGCTAGTGGTTGCATGCAAGAATTGCAAATTAAATACATGCACATCTGCCTTCAACAACATCTAGTTGATCTGGCTTCATAAGAAGGTAACCCATACAACTCTTTAGCTTTATATTTGAGCTGCCTGACATCTTGAGTAACAAATTCGCTAAGACTTGTCCGCTCCATGAAGTGGGAAAGAAGCAGCTGCTGCCAGCTGCTGCTGAGAAAGCCTATCCGGCACTATATCTCCCATATGCATCATGCAGCCGCTAAGTGGGTGGTCCCCTCTATAACGCGATTGAACTGCAATACCCTCCTTGCAGCTAAATAAACCTTGATATAGGATTGCAAGCAACCTTCCGACTAAACGCGCGAAGATCGGGCCACGCCCAACTATCGACTGCAAAATAATAATCGTGTAAAGATATACGGTTTACTAATGCCTATCAAACATAGCACGATTCTATATTATTTTATTTAGGCCATTCCAATATGAATGGTTGTTTCCCATTGCTGAAGGCATGCGGGCCGGCGGTTTCAAACCAGCAGTTGTAGTATTTAGCGCCAAAAGGGGGCGTGGTATTAATAATTGGGTGTGGCCTTGCAGCAAACGGAGCGTGTGCCTAAGTCCTCGATAAACACACAACAAAACACATTCGATTGCAATTTGCACTAAGTCACCATACTATCATAGATTGTTTAGACAATCTTCTATGATCGATCAATGAACCGACATGATCACGCGATCAAATCAGTAATGAACAATGCAATTACAAAAGCATGCGGTATAAAAAAATTGAGGCGGGCGGAAATGGGAAACAACCTTTCATGTTGCATGGAGATTTGTGTATGTTAAGAGCGGAGAGCACATCATCGCGTGGCTGATACAGGGCGTTATACTTCTGAAAAGACGGTGACATCAATAATCAATTTACTAGTACAATTAAGTTATGCACCTATCAACAGTGGCGTAGGAGCTGCCTGCACTTTTCTATGAACAACAACGACAAAAATTAATACGGACATAAAATTAATATGGGCATAATCATTAATATGATACCTTTTCATCGCATGAGCAATGACTTCATTAATTATTTGTTGTCCGCCATCTTGGTGCACAAGTTACTATAGGACGGTATGGGCGAAACAATGCTTTTGGTTATTAGTATTATTACTGTACGTTCACAGTAAGTGATTATGAGTTTGGTTTTATTTTTTTTACGGTGGGTTTCATTTTTTTTTACAGTGGGTACTGACGTCATTCCATGGTAAGACCGTAAGAGTATTACGAGACCCCAAACAGGCATAAACAATAAAAAACTGTAAATTGCCCATACCGTTCTATAGTAACTTGAGCACCAAGATGGCGGACAGCATTGAATATGACCTCAAATAAATTTCATTAAATTATGTGATTTTTTTTTGACGTCAAATGAAAGGGTGGCCAATTCGTGCTGGCTAGTTAATTGCATGCAACTGGACTTCAAATCGATCGCGAGATGCTAGCTCAAGCTAACAAGCGAAGCTTCGGTATTAAGCTACTTGTACAAGGTAGTTTACAACGGTTACAATCATAGCTGACATCGAGATCGATCGAAAGTAGCGATGCTGTTTATATTACATGCGCAGAGGTAAGGTCTCAAAACAAACTTAACAGTCTGGCTGCGTAGTTTTGGGAGGTTTTCTATAGACGCAAAAAGCGTTGGCTTTCCGAACCCCTCCATTTACCGACCTGAATGAGAAGGGCAGCTTTGTTCTTGACATGGCCACAAGCACTACTGCTCTCAGGAAGGTAATAATGTATTCATTCAAATGTGTGCATCTGCCAGATGTGAGCTGTTCTTGGCTGATGGTATTACATGGACATGGAGAAGAGGAAATGGAACATCATCTCACCAGGATGAGGTGTGGACCACTCTGGAAAGGTGGGTTTATGTGTATGTTTGTGTGTGCTATGTCCCACAGATATGTTCCCAAGGGGTGCACTGTTTATCTGTTTGATGTTGTGCTAGCTATCCCCTCCTTTGCTCCTACCTTCTCTCCTCTCCTCCCCTTCCCCTCCTCTCATCTTCTCTCCATCCTCCCTCCCCTTTCTAACTCCTCTCCTCCTCTTCTCCCTTCCCCTCCTTCACTTCCTTCTCCAACTATTTGCCCCAACGCAGTTGGATACAATGGATACAGTTTGGCCTATTCTGTGCTGTACTCAGTGGTGGTCCTTTTGCCCCATGAAAATGGCAAGCAATCTGGTAAGCATCTTTGGTGTGAAAGGTCAATCAGTTGCTTTAATCCGCACACCATACATATATATACTCACATGATGTCATCAGGGACAGACATTTATGGCAATTAATCATGATGCCTGGCTTTGAAGAATGTAAGAGAAGAGGGCTTTGAATCCTGTGAGGATAGTTGTGATGGAGGTTCTTCACTACACCAAATTTATATGTTTCAGTTAGATTGGAAACGTACGGAAATACGGTGTTGATTGTCTTGGGAAATTTCCTTTGTATTTCCTTATCACGGAAAGATACCAAAACATGCAGTAAATTCAGTTGACTGGTTACTTCAATTCACTACTGCAATTCACTGTCACACATGACTATTACATGTGAAGCGTTTCGTGTTCGCGCCAACCAAATCTATCATTACAAATTTACAACTGACCTTGTTTCTTATATATATTCGATTTGTATGCGAAAAGACAGTCATAAATACATGTAATGGAGTCGCGCAACGTTACTCCTCGAATTGCTACAATGCATGTAGCCAGAAAGCTGGATTACATGTTACACTTAATTTACAATTCATAGACATCGCTATCACGTGCACGTGAGTAATAGTACCGCCTAAGGATGCGAACTGGATTTGAACTACTGATCAGTAGTTGCTGAGTCTGTGACCTTCGCGACCAAACACGAAGGTCGGGCCACGCGGCCCACGCCCAACATGATTTAAACAGCAGGAGGACACGCCACAAGGATTAGCCGATACAACTAGAGGTATGATAATAAATGGTAGAGCTACTAGAGGTTACGCTACTAATACTGTGTGGTCCTGTTGATCGATTGGTTTGGGTAGAGGTTGCACAAACTGAAAAGTTAAGTTACATTCATTCTATGTACTTATGTGTTATTATATGTACATGTGTAACTGCTAGTGCATCACGCGATGCATGTATACATACATGTACATGTACATATGGGGTAGCTGCTGCTGTGTGGGTGTTTGGGGTGAGGTTAGGTGTGTGTGGGGAAGAGAGGTTACTGTGTGAGAAAGAGTTTTCTCTGAGGGTGTGTGGGGATGAGATTACTGTGCAGGGGCGTATCCAGGATTTCAGAGGGGGAGGGGTTCCAACTTTGTACATTAATCGATATATGAGCTGGGAGGCGAGGGGGGGGGGTTTCAGTCTATACGAAAACTAGGGGGGGGGGGGAGGGGTTGCAAGGGTGGCGGCATTTCATATGCCATGGGAGGGGCGGCAGTGGCCGCCCCTGCCCCCAAAGCCGGGGCTGACCAGCAAGGGGGTGAGGGTTGTGTCTCACCAAATACGTGCACTTAGATATTAAAATTAATTTTGGAAGGGGGGGAAGTTTCCGGGCAACGCTGAAACTTCTATGAATACATGCCTGCTGTGTTGTGTGGGGGGATGAGGATACTGTGTGTGGGGGGGAAAGAGTTTACTGTGTGTGGGGGGAAAGAGGTTACTGTATGTGGGGGGGGAAAGGTTACTGTGTGTGGGGGGGCAAAGAGTTTACTGTGTGTGGGGGGAAAGAGTTTACTGTGTGTGGGGGGAAAGAGGTTACTGTGTGTGGGGGGAAAGAGGTTACTGTGTGTGGGGGGGAAAGAGGTTACTGTGTGTGGGGGGAAAGAGGTTACTGTGTGTAGGGGGAAAGAGGTTACTGTGTGTGGGGGGGAAAGAGGTTACTGTGTGTGGGGGGGAAAGAGGTAACTGTGTGTGGGGGGAAAGAGGTTACTGTGTGTGGGGGGAAAGAGGTTACTGTGTGTGGGGGGAAAGAGGTTACTGTGTGTGGGGGGAAAGAGGTTACTGTGTGTGGGGGGAAAGAGGTTACTGTGTGTGGGGGGAAAGAGGTTACTGTGTGTGGGGGGAAAGAGGTTACTGTGTGTGGGGGGAAAATTTACTGTGTGTGGGGAAAGAGGTTACTGTTTGTGGGGGGGAATGAGGTTACTGTGTGTGGGGGGAAAGAGGTTACTGTGTGTGGGGGGGAAAGAGTTTACTGTGTGGGGTAAGAGGTTACTGTGGGTGGGGTGAGTACGGTGTGGGTGTGTCCTATGATCTGCGGCAACCCTATAGAAAGGAACCACATATGGATGGCCATGCACCCCCAATAGGGTGGCCTCATTAGATGATGACTGCACATCGAAGATGGCATAATACACACATGTGTACTTCAGATCAGGCGGTGGGGTTCTGTATGTGAGTGTGTTCTTACTGATAAATACATGTACATTAACGTTTAAAACTCCATTCTACATGTAGTTGCCATGAAGATGCCACCTCTCCAAAAATTTTGGATGGGATATCCTCTCCATGGCTGGCTGGGCATATTCAAAGGTAGCACATGTGAGTTCTGGCTACGACAAGGGGGCATGGGCATGGTGGAGTGGAAAAGGTTATGGGTGGGCACAACTAACCCAGACAGGGTGTATGAAGAATGCTGTTAGCTGCAATTCCTTGTCAGGGCTTGATCTGCGGCATAGCCCCTTTTCAGGTCAGAACTTTTGGTATCTATTGTGATCCTCTTTGTGGAACGTGTGAGGGGGGAGGTAGGGATATATGGATTGAACTCAGAAACTGACTCACACATGTATGGACACTAATTTATTTGGAGGTGTTTTTATGTTATTTCAGTCGTAGGGCGTATCAGAATGTTTTATGCAGACTGTGGGGATACTGAGCAGCTTGAAGAATGGCTCTTGAAGAGATGAAGGGACCTCTAGTGGCAGACTTGACAACGAATTAGAATTATATGTACACTATTTATTGCCCATTGGTGTATTTCTGTTCCAAACTGAGATTTGATAAATCCTATGTCAATTGCACACACACACACACACACACACACACACACACACACACACACACACACCTAATCATATTCATGCTTTTGGTAACCTTGAGGTCAGACCTTACTGACAATGCAAGCAGCACAATGAATAATGACACAGGAACGCGAATATGTAGGCAGAATCGCTGGGAAAACTGCAGGAAGCTGAAAAAGTGACCTTTTATGCACACCACTCTAATCGCTCGTTGTAAACGTAACACAACTAATACGTGCGCCGTAGACAGGAACCAAAAACTGAAGTTGCGTGTTTGGGACACGAAATCCATCTAAGACTGCCCCACATCATACTATTTGCCAAACCTTATACACTGCCACCCGATACCAGACACATCGAGCTTTTCGATGCATACTAGGTTGCTAGGCTGGTTGCTAAGAGGATGTAAACTAATACCGTAATATTCTATTTATAAACTAGGTTTCCAGCCGCAAACAGCCGTGCATTGCAGAAACTGCATCCTGAGGTAAAAAAAATCGTATCATCTTAATTTTAATGTCATTTTGTTTCCCTCAGAATATTGAACTGAAGCATTTTGCTCTTCTAGCGGACTGCTTCCTATATTGAACGTTGTAGTTACATGTATGAAGTGCTATTGCTGATTTTTTTATCACAATTATACAAAACGATCAATAAATTTTTTTAATAGTATGCAGGCTTTGGGCGCGTAGGTTTAACCCTTCCTTACGGTTTATGAAAACACTATATTTCCATACATATATATCATATTTCCTTTGCAGAAAACGTACGTAATTCCGGCTGTTCAGTGAAAGGAAATATCGTAAATCCGATAATTTCTAATTCCAGGAAATGTATCTAATTAAGGTATTTACTTGTGGTTTACTTGAACGTATACATAACTGAAATGTGGTCATTTCGTGTGTACTATGACATGTGCGGCTGGGAGTGTTGTGTGCAATCACATGCCAGAACTTTCAGAGCAGTTAGCTGTTTAAGAAATCGTTTGATTATGATGTGATTTAATGATGCCAGTGATAGCGAGTGAGCAGATCAAACTTGTCTACTTAGTCTATATGAATGGGTAGTATTCCAAGGTTGCCCTTCCTTCTTTGTTTGCTCTCATGCATGCAATGTATAAATAAGAACCCGTCGGGGAAAAAAAGGCAGCGAGGAGTGAAACAAGATAGATAAATTTAATAAAATTGATGATGTAGGATCGATTTGTAGACAGCAATTGAGTAAAAAGTAAGGAAACAATGTATGAATTCATTAATTTATAAATATTATACATACCTACATTAACGACTAATTATAGACATACACAAATACATTATTTAGCAAATCTAACTGCCTGAAATTCTGTGCAGCTAAATGCAGGTATATATGTAATATTTATAAATTAATGAATGCATAATATCCGTAATTACTTGTTTCCTTACTTCAGTTTTACTCAATTGCTGTCTACAAAAGTACAAATCCTACATGTACATCACCAATTTTATTTTTATTAAATTCTTATATCTTATCATATAACTATTGCGAGCACGTCTCCCTAATGAATCATAAACGCTGATGTTCTAAAGCATAGATACTATAGTTATGCAGTGCGCCAGTGTCATAGCGGATTTTGTCCCCCCCAATTATTGTCCCCCCGGACAGAATCCGCTAGCGGATTCTGTCCGGGGGGACACATTCTGCTAGCGGATTTTGTCCCACCTCCGCAGAATATGTCCCCCTCCCCCTCCCCCCCCCCCCCCCCCCCCCCTTTGGCTTTGTGTTTATTAGCGCAGCTTCGCGTGCATGGTCTGACCGATATATATCCCATGCAGGCTCTGCCTAAAGTCATTTAATTTTGGTCTAGCTGTCACGGGCCGACTCACGGCCAATATCCTGAAATGGTCCTATCGGAAAGCCGACAGAACACGGTGGTCTGCTCTCATTGAACGCGTGGAAACTAAGCCCTACGCCCCGAAAAATTGAAATGGTTACGTACACCCATAGCAACGAACCTGACAACCGATGCCCTTTAGAACCAGCTGTGCACGGGGTACATAAAACGTAATCAACACCTAAAAGCCAGACTAGCAGTGATAAACACCTTTGAACTATATTGTAAGCAAAAATCACGTGGCCTGGTGTTGCCAACTGTCGGCTCTGGTTCTTCAAACCTATCGACTTACGCACGGCGATCACCGACTACATGTGTTCAAAAAACGACAACGACGCTCGGTGACTGAAGTGGAACATGCCAAAGCTATCACGGTAAAGTTAGTTGTTTGTACTGTCGTATTTTGGTACAGGTTAGTGGCAACGCATTTTCTGAAGTAGATTCCTAGCCTTTGAAAATCCACCATTTTGGTGTCTTTTTGGGGGTGGGGGAATTAGTATTTGCGCAATGAAGTTTGGTTTTAACAGAGCGTTTAAAATATAGCCTTACATTTCTTTTGACTCCATGCTCGTATGTAAATAGATTGAGCTTGAACTGAATTAGTATTTATTCTTTACTCTCTTGGCTGGAGGGGGGATGGCAGCTACCAATTGTGGCTCAATACTTAGTAAGTGTTCTTGCACAATGCGCATCAGGTTTTGCATGTGGTTGTGGATTGGAGCAAATGTAAAGCCAAGAATTTGGCATGAATTGACTTGGCCCCCTAAAAAGGGGGCTATTTCTCCTTTGGGGTTATCGGGCTGGATATGTGGTGTATCCTTTCCTCACCAGCCAGACAGATTCCTGATGATTTGAGCCACCTGAAACACCAGTGAGTTAGAATTGAGCCTTTGCTGTATGTTGTAACATACCGCCTTAGAAGCCTCAGTGTATTTCAAGGTATGGCAAGCCCAGCCTTAATCGCCGGCAATACATGTACCTGAAGATGAGTAGGCAGCTGTAGTTTCCTGGTTAGTTCTGGTGACATGCATGAATGTCATTGGCAGAAGTGAGTGTATACATGTATATTATGTAACCTTGGTACAAGTCAATGACATTGCTTCCCCTGTAGCAAGTTGTACGATGGCTTTGTCAGGACTGGTAGAGATGGCCCTCTTCAGTAATCCCGCTGCTTGCTTTTTCTCAGGTGTAAGTGTTGGTACACACTCATGCTCTTCATAGCCACCATCCATAATATCCCTGCTGCAGTCTGTATACAGTGCTCCAGAACATCTGACAGCAACATTATCACACTTGATGATAGTCTGACTAGGGGACCATCCTGGTGACCATCCTCTGAGCAGCAGATGACCATCCTCTGAGCAGCAGGGGACCATCCTCTGAGCAGCATGGGATCATCCTCTGAGCAGCATGGGACCACCCTCTGAGCAGCAGGGGACCATCCTCTGAGCAGCAGGGGACCATCCTCTGAGCAGCAGGGGATCGTCCTCTGAGCAGCAGGGGATCATCCTCTGAGTAGCAGGGGACCATCCTCTGAGTAGCAGGGGACCGACCTCTGAGCAGCAGGGGACCATCCTCTGAGCAGCAGGGGACTATCCTCTGAGCAGCAGGGAACCATCCTCTGGGCAGCATGGGACCATCCTCTGGGCAGCATGGGACCATCTCTGAGCAACATGGGACCATCTCAGAGCAGCAGAGGACTATCCGTCCTCTGAGCAGCATGGACAGTTCATAGCATCATATGCTGCTATCCACTTTCAAAGGCATTTGGAGCACACCAGTGCACCACACTGCAGTTCCAGTGGCTGTGAGAGCTGGTGTTGGAGCACAGTGCACACTTCAGCTTCTTTAGCATTGACAGGTTGTTAGCTCTTGCCAAAGGTGGGCTAGTCTCACTATGGAGAACTAGAGGAGGGGCAATCTTCTCAAGATGACCTCTACCAAGTGTTTACCTCTCATGATGTTATATGTTTACTTGTTTTGCCACTCAAATAGCATCACTGCACATTTGTGATGCACTCACTTTGTGATGGCACAGATGGTTCTCTACATACCCACCTTACATTGCATGCAGAACATCTCAGGGTGACATCATCCCCAGATGTGTCAATGTCAAAAGCTATTTTCAGCTCAGCTGAGAATGCTATGCACTCAGAGCTGGTTCTTTTCTTTGCCCTGTACTTCGTTAGCCTCTGCCCACACACTCTGCAATGTATGGAAATTGTACTATAATGTTTATATGTATAGGGCAAAACCACAACGTACGTCGATTATTCATGAAATACGCTCAGCTTGTTCGTGGTGACAGAAAATGCGTTGCCACTTCAGGTTAGTAAATTCTGGTAGCCACATGCCTCCTGAGCATCGCTGTAGTACTCTTACCTTCCAGTTCAGTCACCAAAGGCTATGTCGTCGAATTTAGTAACGCCCTCCTTCTAAATACGTATCGCGTGACCTTGCTAAACGGTATGCGCATGCTATCGATGTGGAATTTCAATTGTGCGCATTGACTGGACATGACAGGAAAAGGAATGCAGTGTTTAAGTTCGTTTTCACTTTTTGATTTGCTAGTTCTGGTGAGTCATGGTTTGCTTTTAAACATCAGATGTCTATAATGAGCCATCAGTTTAGAAATATATGGTAATACCGTAAATGATCTAATTATTGACTTAGTTTCCAGCCGCATACAACCGTGAGAAATAGGCTTTGTCGGTCTTATTGAACCATTGCTATATATATTAGCAAAGGTGGAGTATCGATCACCTACTGTTGACACCTACAGTGTACAGGAAAGGCTATACGTATTAGAGTATCGATCACCTACTGAACGGGGAAAGGGGGGGGGGGGGGGGGGGGGGGGGGGGAGGGGGACAATATCTGCTAGCGGATTACGTCCGTGGGGGACAATTTCCGCTAGCAGATTATGTCCGGGGGGACAAAATCTGCGGGGGGACAGAATCTGCTCCGACACCGGTGGTGGAGCCCGGAGGTCCGATAGTCGAGCAGTGCTCCATTTTTCTGAATTTGCTGTTTGGACTTCCGTTAAAGATTTAACGGCTGTAGAGTTGTGTTGGCTCGGTCGCGAGTATTATTTGTGTGAAAAATTTGTCAGACTCGATCCGATTCATTATTCCTGTTCGATCGCAAATCAGTTTAAAAAATGTATGCACTTTTATACATGCATGTAGATAACATGTATACACGTATAATTTATTATCATACCCGGGCCCTCGAGATACAGAGCGGATATTGTAGATATACATACTGAAACTGTTACGACATGCCAATTGTTATTTAAAAAAAAAGAAAGATCCACAGAAAACTGTAGCGGCCATAGCCGCTACAGTTCCTACGCCACTGCATTGTGTTCTAGGAAGAACACAAAAAAACGCGTGTATGCATCTAGTTAAAGATTGGCACCTTCAGCTCCGGCCCTGAGGTGCAGCTGTTGGCAAAAGAGGGAATTCCCCGCGATATATTAAAATTACACGTAACTACTGTACATGTTTATATACCTGGGCTAGCTTGCTACGGCACGTATAGAACATCGTTTCACGTGAATCGAGACGAGGTGAGCAACAACGGTAATTTAAAAAGGCGATCCATTTAGGACCGCTAGCTTGTGGATTTTTGTACCTAAGCTTCGGATCAGTTCCTTTCACTCACGCCACACCCCTATAGGCCTAGTTACATTGCCACGAACGCGCATCAACATCATCGATATATATTTTAACAGGTTCCATGGCCTTCATGGCTGACTCGGTTTTCAACTCGGACAAGTATTTCTGGTCTACCAAGGACAGGCTTGGCGCGGGTGCAACAGGACAGGTTTTCGTCGGTTACAATAGGGTAGGTACCCCCCCCCCCCCCCGCTCAAGGGTTTTGTCGCGCGCGCCCATCTCCCTTGCTCTGCTGTATGTTGTATTAAAAGGGGTACCTTTAGTGCCTCAGTTTCTTTCTCCCTGACCCTTTTTCACCTTCCCCCCAATGATTCAACCTTTTCGTCCCACAAGAACAACGGGGAGAGGGTCGCTGTCAAGATGTTTACGGCCAACGTTGACTTCAGGACATTGCAGAGGGAGATCCACGCCGTGCAGGCGATAAGCGACCATGAGAACATTGTGAAGCTGTTTGAAGTGGATGAGGAGGTATGTGTGTGCCCTCCTCCCCTTACCTGTATTCTTCTATGCCCTCCTCCCGTTATGTGTGTGAAGGACAATATTAAGAGTTGACGTGTGTGTGTGTGTGTGTGTGTGTGTGTGTGTGTGTGTGTGTGTGTGTCTGTGTGTGTGTGTGTGTGTGTGTGTGTGTGTGTGTGTGTGTGTGTGTGTGTGTGTGTGTGTGTGTGTGTGTGTGTGTGTGTGTGTGTGTGTGTGTGTGTGTGTGTGTGTGTATGTAATGTATGTGAACAATGCATGTGTAATGATTATGTATAGACATGTATGTGCATGTGAGCTAGTATGTAGTGTATGGTGTGATCGGGACACACAGGGTACACACACACACTATGTTGGTGTTGTCACCTCAGTGATGCATAAACATGTCTATACAATCTTCCAATTACACAGTGTATAATAAACATATGCTTGCATACACACACACACATATATGTATATGGTGGCTAGCTATATCACGTAGTACATGTACATATACATGTATGTCACTGCACGTACAGTGTACAATGTACCTTCCTCCCTCACCTAATATCGATCCCACCCATCGTTCCTCCCTCACCTGAAAACTCTCCCCCCCCCCCCCCCCCCTGCCCTGGTAATTCAGAGGAGGTCCAAGATGCACGTCATCATAATGGAGCTGTGTACAGGCGGTAGTCTCTATGATGTCATTGACTCTCCTGAAAATGCGTATGGTCTAAATGAAAGTGAACTCAAGCAAGTCATTTCTGATGTTGGTGAGTACACACACAACCACATACTTGACATGGACACCTCGTACATGACATGGACACCTCGTACATGACATGGACACCTCGTACATGACATGGATACCTCGTACATGACATGGACACCTTGTACATGACATGGACACCTCGTACATGACATGGACACCTCGTACATGACATGGACACCTCGTACACGACATGGACACCTTGTACATGATATGGACACCTCGTACATGACATGGACACCTCGTACATGACATGGACACCTCGTACATGACATGGACACCTCGTACATGACATGGACACCTCGTACATGACATGGACACCTCGTACATGACATGGACACCTCGTACACGACATGGACACCTTGTACATGACATGGACACCTCGTACATGACATGGACACCTCGTACATGACATGGACACCTCGTACATGACATGGACACCTCGTACATGACATGGACACCTCGTACATGACATGGACACCTCGTACATGACATGGACACCTCGTACATGACATGGACACCTCGTACATGACATGGACACCTCGTACATGACATGGACACCTCGTACATGACATGGACACCTCGTACATGACATGGACACCTTGTACATGACATGGACACCTCGTACATGACATGGACACCTCGTACATGACATGGACACCTCGTACATGACATGGACACCTCGTACATGACATGTACACCACACATGCATACATGTACATAAGAAAGTATATGTATAATAACACTGCCCAATTGTAAAATAAAGTTTTTCAATCATCCAGGCACAGTTGAAGATACTTTCCCTCTGTCATGCTGTAGGTACTCACTCAAACGTGTCAATGTGCTCCTCCCTGTGTGTGTGTACATGTGCTACCACATACCCCACACACCCACACACCCACACCAGCCTCCCCACCAACACATATCACATTTTCCCTGGCCAGCTCCACTGTGCATGCAACCCCTTGTACATGTAGGTTCATCATACACATGCCATGGTGAGCTGGTTAGTCAGTTGTTCCGCTGGCGTATTACTTAAAAGGATGGGTGTGGTCTTATGCATCATATGGAGGTCACTGCATGTGCTGTTGCCTCCACCATCTTGGTTCTCTCATGTCCCCACTCCTCCCCACATTGCTCCCCTCCCCTCCCCCCACCAGCCAATGGCCTAGCCCACCTAAGGCGCCACAAGTTCACACACAGAGACATCAAGCCAGGGAATATCATGAGGTGTCAGAAGCCTGATGGAACGTGAGTTAGTGTGCACATGCTGATATCTGTGCCCCTGGTGGTGCCTATGGTCTACTGGAAAACCACATCCATTGGACTACAAAACTTTTTAATTTTTACCACAACAACATATTGTTTTTATATAATTTGGGACATTTCACGCAAAAATTTCCCCGTTGTTAATGATTTGGGCAAACAGTGTCCCACTTTATGTATTGGGATGCGGAGATTGTATCATTGGAGCGAATCAAGCGGGAAAACATGCACGTACTCTTACTTTGTTAAACTGTATAACATATGACACAAAAATTAACGAACGGAACAGACCAATAGCTAAGGGTCCTCTTTACCTACCAACTGAATCTGAAGCGAATTGATTAATCCTGCTGAGAGTTATGGTGGGTTTAAACCCAGTGGGGTATCGGACGCTGCAATACTGGCATGGAGCTATTGCAAGACTCCAAAATGTATTTTACCATAGAGAAATGGTGTAGTATGAAGTGTTGAAGATTGGACATTGATAGCAATAATCGTTGCAAGTTATAGTGATTCAGGCATAAGACATTTTAATAACATTATAAAATTATAACAGTGAAGAAATTTTCGTGTGAACTGTCCCATTAAATTAAAAAAAAAAAAACCTCAACTCATGTCCTGTTGTAATTGATATGTATGTGGTTGTGGTGTGCTTCAGGGACTAGACTTCATGGCAAACGATAGCAGTACATGTAAATGATACTTACTAATCCGAGACACCTTAGCCTTACTTAAATCACGATGCTTTTGCTTTCCTTAGCTTATAAACGCGAAGGCTTCACTCCAACCACAAGCCACATTAAGCCAAGGGAATCTGTAAACCCCCTTATCCCCTCCTCCCCTCCTCCCCTCCTCCCCTCCTCCCCCTTTTCCCCCTCCCTTTATGAGGCTGAAGTGAGAATCTATCATTGCTACACATTTTATGCAATCTGGGGCCGGGGGGGGGGGGGGGGGGGGGGGCCGGGGGGTACGACCGAAATTTAATACAACTGCGCAGTTAGGCCCCTAGACTATTTGAAGTAACAGTCATGAAGTGTTGCTCAAACGGCATGCATGTACATATACTATATGCATAGCTCTTGTTTGGTGGCATAAAATTACAATATCCTTCCTGAAATCCTGCCCTTCAACTGGACTACCTGTACTTGTACATGTACACATACATTTACGTTTAATTTATGTTTTGTGTTGCATGTGTACAAAATCATGTTGTAATATTCATACTAACTTGCAATTGGCTACTTACAGTGTATGATGAACAAGAGAAGTAGACATACAAAATGCAGCTGTCATGTTTATTGTTATTATTATTTTTTAAAAGCAAATTAATTTGTAACACTGAATTTCAAAAAGTCATCTACATGTACATGTACATGTACCTGATGTATATACTGTACATGCACCTGATGTATATACTGTACATGCACCTGATGTATATACTGTACATGCACATACAATTGTATGTAGTCTGGCATAGCAGATCCTCATGTGGATGGAGAGACCTGTTGCCTATTCTAAAGTTGTGCCGATAAGTTTCTGTTCATTTAGAAATCATTATTATTACATGTACATCGGGAGGAATGCAATTTACGTGCTTAATAATTTTTAATGAATGGAAACCAATCGGCACAACTTGAGAATAGGCAACCTTCCAGGCCCCTCCCCCCTCCACCCACGCGAGGGTCTCTAGCTACTCTGGACTAGCTGCCTTGCAATGTTCCATGTGCCTGCACCTCTGGCCTGCAGGTATGTGTTCAAGTTGGCAGACTTTGGGACTGCCCGTATGCTGGGGGAGGACGAGACCTTCATCTCCCTCCACGGGACAGAGGAGTACCTCTACCCGGCCATGTACGAGAGGGCGCTCGTGAACCCCTCCAAGAAGCACGAGTTCTGCGCAAAGGTTAGCGTGCACCAGTGGGTGTGGGGCATGTGATGGGAGGAGGTAGGTAGGCAGCCTACATGTATGTCCCATGGGAGGGGGGAATGCTGTGAGGGATGTATTTGTGACTGGGAGCACATGGTAGTCAGAGATGAGCAGTTGTTCACTGGAACATATATGGGGACCAATTATTAAAATGACCGATTATTATATTAAAATAGCCAATTATTAAAACGACCGATTATTATATTAAAATAGCCAATTATTAAAACGACCAATTATTTAAAAAGGACTGGTTATTAAATAGCCAATAACCTATTAATGACTGTATTTGGTTGTTACCATGCATTGTGTGCACATACTTCATTGTACATGTAGATGTGCATTGTACGTATACATGTACCTGTACATGTTCCCATGATGTGTACATGTTCCCATGATGTGTACATGTTCCCATGATGTGTACATGTTCCCATGATGTGTACATGTTCCCATGATGTGTACATGTTCCCATGATGTGTACATGTTCCCATGATGTGTACATGTTCCCATGATGTGTACATGTTCCCATGATGTGTACATGTTCCCATGATGTGTACATGTTCCCATGATGTGTACATGTTCCCATGATGTGTACATGTTCCCATGATGTGTACATGTTCCCATGATGTGTACATGTTCCCATGATGTGCCCTGCCATACATGTATGTCTTATGGACAGGTGGACTTGTGGAGTGTGGGGGCGACATTCTTTCACGCCGCCACTGGAAGGCTTCCCTTTCAGCCGTACAGGAAGCGCGAGGACCGACACCTCATGTAAGTGGCCCCTCCCCCACCCCTGTTGTACTCCCCCACTCCCGTGGCCCCTCCTCCCACTCCCGTGGCCCCTCCTCCCAGTCCTGTGGTTATATTTTTTGTGCAGATCACATGTAGGTGTGGTTAACACTCATCTATGGTGAAGACACGCAAATGGGGGAGTGAAGAGGGTTAAATCTGTAGCCACTTGGAGCTTAATATGTACATGTATA
This sequence comes from Spongilla lacustris, assembly GCA_949361645.1. Taxonomy (NCBI): domain Eukaryota; kingdom Metazoa; phylum Porifera; class Demospongiae; order Spongillida; family Spongillidae; genus Spongilla; species Spongilla lacustris. The sequence goes on from OX442415.1 coordinate 24,082,029, forward strand.
GATGCAGGAGGGAAGTGGAATTTACCCAAATCTGATATTGGTTTTCATGGAACCACATATCTATTGCTTTCATAACACTTACATTGTACATGTACATATAAACTTCAACAGCTTCTATGGGGAGGGGGGAGGAGGGTTACATCATCTTCTGGGAGCAGAGTGTATCATCTTATGGGGAGAAGAGGATTACATCATCATCTTCTGGAAGAAGGTTACATGCTGCTGCCGCTGAAAGCGAATACATGCAGTGTAGTTGATGTTAATGAACCCCCTTTTTAGCGACTTCATAATTGGGGTCAAAACCTATATGATGAGAGCTGCTAAGGCAACTATGGATATCGGATAATTTGTTTACACTGCATCTACATGTACATTATCAAAGTAAAACGGCTATAATATTTATGATGCAATGGCCCAAGTTGATTGTGAAGGCATGCACTATAGATAGGGCTTATTATTTTGTGCACATACTTTCGTTCGTACCAATGGCAGGCTGTCCTTAGATTATTGTCTCCTAACAATGTTGATGGTAAACTGCAGGCAATTGGTGTGTGGGGTTTGTATTCAGCATGGGCACAATAGGAGAACTGCAAACAACGTACATGTATTATTCTTTACATATACATTTATGTAAACCAAGATGGCAAATTGTTTGTACACGTATTTGATGCACTCCAGAAAACAGATGCACCAAAACAGTGCTCTGCTCGCTCACAGATTTATTGTATTTTGAAGCAACCAGCAGACCTCATTACCAGCTGCCAGTGTACATGTACGTGTATGTGTGTGCTTTTTCCACCAGGTTTCAGATCATCTCTACGAAGGAGTCTGGAGTCCTCTATGGTTGGCAGCTGGAGCCCAATGGTGACATAAAGTATGGCAAAGTGCTGCCTCCTGACACCCAGATATCCAGGTGCAGTATACCTGCACACACACATGCACACACACATGCACACACACACATGCACACACACATGCACACACACATGCACACACACATGCACACACATGCACACACATGCACACACACACATGCACACACACATGCACACACACACATGCACACTCACACATGCACACACACACATGCACATACATGCACACATACATGCACACACACACATGCACACACACATGCACACACACATGCACACACACATGCACACACACATGCACACACACACATGCACACACACACATGCACACACACACGCACACACACACATGCACACACATACACACACATGCACACACATGCACACACATGCACACACACATACATACACACATGCACACACACGTGTACATGAAGTTACATCAAGATGATCTTTTACCACATGTGCACCGTGCTGTAAAGTAGTAACTCTTTGTGCTGGATCTAGTGCATGCGTACTGTTCTAGTGACTCCAATATGATTGGTTGGCTTTTTATGAATGTGAATGAGGGGCTCTCGATCTCTTGTGATTACACCAGCGAAATTAGTGATTACATGATCAGTGATTACACCACTGTGATTGGTGATTACATGTACATGATCAGTGATTGCACAAGTTCGATTAGTGATTACACCAATGTGATTATTGGTTACACAAGCATGATTAGTGATTGCATGATTAGTGATTACACCGGTGTGATTAGTGATTACACCGGTGTGGTTAATAGTGTACCATTTTGTTGCCTCTTTGTTTCGCTCTACACAGAGGCTTGAGGGCTCTTATGGAACCTGTTCTCGCAAGACTCATGGAGAATGACTTTCAGAAAATGATGGACTTTGATGAATTTTTCGATAGCATACGTGTTATTGTGCGAAAAAAGGTGAAAGAAGTACCTGTAACGAAGCATTGCGCCAAGTGCCCTTGTTAAATGGCATTTGTGTCATACCCGTGATTTTCCATGTGTTAAAACATTTGGCTTTAAGCAGATGAAGAGATAGAATTGAAATGGAGCGCAATTAAATGTACATGTAGTCTATAGTCTAAAGGTTAATTCTAGGTCCCACTGCAACCTTATAACCCTTCATACAAATGCCTTATAACCCTTCATACAAATGCCTCATACATGTACATTGGACATTTGGATTATATCATGTATGTATGTACATTAATGCATGTAGCTACTACATGTATGTACTTCATGTGTGTATTATGTGTGTGTACATGTAAATCATCATTCCTTCTCCTCTCGCCTCCTTACCACCTCCTCCTTACCACCTCCTCCTTACCACCTCCTCCTTACCACCTCCTCCTTACCACCTCCTCCTTACCACCTCCTCCTTACCACCTCCTCCTTACCACCTCCTCCTTACCACCACCTCCTTACCACCTCCTCCTTACCACCTCCTCCTTACCACCTCCTCCTTACCACCTCCTCCTTACCACCTCCTCCCTACCACCTCCTCCTTACCACCTCCTCCTTACCACCACCTCCTTACCACCTCCTCCTTACCACCTACTCCTTACCACCTCCTCACATGGCACAGGTGGTAGATGTCTTCTGTGTCTACTCCTGTTCCCTTCATAAGATATATATCGATCTTGAGGAACCTGATGGGTAAGCTGTGGGGCCATATGGTATAGCCTGATGGGTAAGCTGTGGGGCCATATAGTATAACCTGATGGGGCCATATAGTATAACCTGATGGGGCCATATAGTATAACCTGATGGGGCCATATAGTATAACCTGATGGGGCCATATAGTATAACCTGATGGATAACCTGATGGGGCCATATAGTATAACCTGATGGGGCCATATAGTATAGCCTGATGGGGCCATATGGTATAGCCTGATGGGGCCATATAGTATAACCTGATGGGGCCATATAGTATAACCTGATGGGGCCATATAGTATAACCTGATGGGTAAGCTGTGGGGCCATGTACATGTACATATAGTATAAATCACCGCATGACACCTTTTGCAAGTTGTTAATGATTATAAGGCTATTGTGGCATGCACACATGTACATGAAACTACCTGTACATGTACACGTACATACATGTATATTTCATTTGAATTGACCAAGCACACCCCAAAACAGAGTTACTGGTCACTATTAACTGAACGTGTGTACATAAGGTAGAAACAAAATAAATTTACAGATTTGTGTGCATTTGAATAAATACATACATGTACATCACAAAAACAAATTCCAATTTTAAACTTATGTGTGTAAATGTAGATGTACACAATGTACATATGTTACGGCACAGCTTCTCACTGGCTACGTAAGCTACATGTACATACATGTACATACATGTAAGCTTCTAAAGATTATATAACTCTACTATTACAACACAAAATATCTGTTAGTTATTAATTATGCTTTCTAGTTATTCAGTATGTTTGTTAGTTATTTAGTACACTTGTTAGTTATTTAGTGTGCTCTTTAGTTGTTACGTACGCTTCTTAGTTATTAAGTACACTTCTTAGTTATTAAGTACGCTTCTTCGTTATTATGTACGCTTCTTAGTTATTAGGTACACTTGTTCTGATCTTACTTAAGTTGTGCAGGTTACGTTGCAGCTGCCTTTAGCAACAAATAATACAAATAGACTTGCAAAACCAAAAGGATTGTCCTCTGGATGAAAAAGTATGGTCGCAGAATGTTTAAATTTCAGACTCCATGGTACTCATGTTACATATAATGGCCACCTAAATCACACACATGCACTGGCCCTCCTCCCCTTGCTCCTCCCCTTGCTCCTCCCCCCAGGGTGCAGGCTCTGAAGAGGATGATCCATAAGCAAGCTGGAATCGATCCTATAATTCAGGAACTGTTTTATGAGAACCTGCCCTACTTGCCCCAGGAGCTGGTTCCTGCTTCAAAGCTGCCCATCACAACGGTAGGTTTGGTTGCATATGCATGTACATTGTACATGTGTGTATGTCTGAAAATGTGCGATTGCTTTCAATGTACCTTTTGCCGGCAACAGCATACATGTAAATGAAGAATTTGGTGGCGGGAAGCAACTTAAAAAATGGTATATGACATCACCGTCATAACTGCCACCGGCTTTTATTATTAAATGTAGAGTTTTATTTTTTAGGAAATAAATTATCAGTTGAGTTGTGTTTGCTGCATCTCTTTGTAGCATTTCTAGCCAATGTGTGAGGTGAAGGGTTCATTGAGCACAGCAGTTTCTTAATCGTTTATTACTCTGCTTTGAAATTAGAATTACACATGTAGTGCATAATCTATTCATTGCCCTAGCTGTATGCAAGTGCTACTTTACTTTGCAACATGCACTTGTACATGTATGTGTACATGCACATGTATGTATACAGCTGTGTACTTGTAGATGCAAGATGTTCTTACATATTGTGTACATGTAATTAAAACCTGATTTCAATGTACATTGTAAATGTTACCTCAATACTAGGGTGTAATTTTATCATGAAATTGATATCATTTTAATAAACTTGAGTTTTGTTTATCAACATAATGCATGTTAATTGGTAGCACGAGCTAATTAACATAGCCCTTGCATTTCTGTAACTGTTGCAATTGGGGTTATTCCTGAACAGATTGTACTTATGTATGATACATGTAGATTGCTGTGGGGGCAGAGTGACGATTTTAAACACATCCTTGGAAAAAGCTCTATGTCCACAGTTTTCAAACACCTCTGCGACAAGAGGGGTGGAATACAGAATATCTGGGCACATGCTGCATTTTGTGTTCTGCTACATGTACATGTATAACCTCTACACCTGTAGTTGTATGCTGTTCATCTAGAGGTAACATAAAACCTGTACATGTATGTGCTTCGTAAACAACTTGTGAATTAATCAGGCGTATGACCATCACACTGAAAACCACAAAGCAACTTAGCAAACGAATTTGGGCACGTGTTGGCTGGACCTGTCCATTGAAGCACATGTACATGTACCACATGCTTTCATAATTTAGTTTGCAATACATTTTTTGTACCTGCTCTGCCAGCAATGCTGTCATGGAGAGAATTGTGCCTTCAGGGTCTGTAATTTTTAATCTACCTAATAAATTTTTAGAATTGACTGTATATAAATTTTATTATTCACATTATTTGGCCTTGTCCTTAAAGTACTTCACCTCACACCTCCTTTTAGTGCCCCTCCTCCCCTCCTCCCCATGCTTCCTCCCTTTACTTACCTTTTGTTTTATAGCCTGACAGACCATTCTTTGTGTTCGGAGGTCCTGTAAAGAAGACAGCTGATTTGGAAATGCCTGTACTTCGTAAGTTTCAGATAAAACTATTTGTGCTTTTATTTTTACGTACATACTTGTATTGTTCCATCAGCCCCCATCCCTCAGGTCCCCAAGGGATATGCCATAGCTAATGATATTCAGTTTGGAAAGGTACATGTAACATACATTACTTATGTCTCCTTCATCCCCATACTTATCTTTCCTTCATCTCTTTCACCTGCTCTACAGCTGTAGTTTTTTTTACAAAATTTCCTTATTCATATTCTCATTTCTACATGTATGTCGTTATAAATTCTTTTGATTTGACCTTTTTTCTGTCTGTCTTTGCCCTGTTAATGTAACTAACTGCACACATTTCCCTTTCCATGTGCACTGTTTCGTGTGGATATCAGGAATGTTGCAAATGTGCGTGGGCGTTCAGATCGGCTGCAGAGAATTTGGACAGGCTATACAAGCTGATGCATCAAGTTGCGCTGTGTTATGGGTAGGTGCGCAGCACATACATGTAGTGCCTGTATGCACAAAGCTGCCTGCCTGTGCATGCACACACTGGCGGTGAAAATGACTTTTCTTTAATGTGTGGTTCTCCACAAGTCATAAATTTAGTGTGTGTGATAGCGTACATGTATGGCTGATAGTTTAAATAGAATGCCATGCTACATGTTACATTTATATTCATGATGACCATTTTTTTCATGTACATGTACATGTAGGATACATGTACATGTACATGTACTTATACCTATTCTTCAAATCCATTTACTTTTATTCCTTTCATTCTACATGTAGTTTTAAAAGAGTAACTTGTTGCAAGTGGGAGTAGTGATATGAATAAAATCAGTAATATAATCGAATTACAAATGCATAATTCAGCTTCACTATGTGCGTACACAGCATGGAAAAAACGATGCTGTCCTAACCCATCAAGCATCCACCAAAAAGGATTGCACACCATTTTGAGCACACTAGATGGAAATAGCATCATGATATGCTGACAATGAAGAACGATTTTTAAAAGGCTATTGTAACGTGAAGGTAAATCATTGCATACAGAAGTACAGACATGGGTTATGTTGAGCATATGCAGTGCTGATCAATAATTTGTTACATGTATCTTCAACATGAGTTCAGGTTATTATCTAACCAAGGCAACGTTAGGGTTAAACACTAAAAATAAAACAGAAATCAAGTTTAGAAGTTGATCTATTCCAACTGAAGCATTATACAGAAAAAAATATTCGCATCAATTTGAAACATACAGACATCCTATCTTAATAACCAATAACCGTACATGTACTCCACTTATGATTACATTTTACTCTTTACTGGTCACTAATTCCCCAACACCGTACGTATACATATATTATCCTACACCCCCACAACTCTTCCACCATCTCAGGCACACCTTGAAGCATGAGTATCAGCTGCTTGAACAGTTGCTCCACTCTGTTGAGCAGGTTAACAGTGCCACCTGCAAGGTACTCTCCAGCCAGATTGCAGGGTAAGGGTAGGGCTTAAAGTACATGTAGAACTGTTTTCACGTACACTGTTCTCACGGTGTTGTTCCCTTTTTGCAGTCTTAAGCACCAAGCTGAACTTGTTGCTGTTATGAAAACTACTACCAATGGGTGTAAGTACATGTAGTGTACATGTATGTATGTACATATGTAGGGTGTATGTGTGTGTACATGTGTAGGACCCGTGTAAGATAGTGTATGCATATACAGGTGTAGTGTGTAAGTAGTGTACATAAGATTCACATGGGAGTACATGCCACTGTGCACATCTCTTGTGATATTGCATTGGAGGTGTGTACACATCTGTGTAATTATGTCATAATATGGAACATTCCTAGGACAGGAGGCCAATGGACCTTTTGCCTTTGACGTCACGCATGAATTTGGGGGGGGGGGGGCAACTTTAAAAATGGCATAACTTCACCATCATAGCTCCTACATGCTTTTCCTTTAAATTTATATTGAGAAGTAAATTACCACACATTTCATTTTTGTTGTATTTCACGATGGAGCTCTGTAAGGGATTTGTATGCAGCGAAACATCTAATGAGACACGCACAGTCGCGCTTTTTCGATTTTTGGGGGGGCAACTTCCGGTAACTTGTGAGCGCTATAACATTTGCACCGTAACTGGCAAAGGTACTTCATTTTGGAATATAGTCAGGCATTCATTTACCATTAATATCGTACTTGCTGTGTTTCTTCGTGAAGTTACTATAAGGACTTATGTTGTGTCAAACACAACCAATCAATTTGTGACGTCAGAAGGCAAAAGGTCCATTGCTAGTTCAATGACTTAAAAATGGTATGAAAATCTATTATGGCTCTTGGGAATCAAATAAATGTTGATTTTTTTTAAATTTTTGTTGTAAAGAAGGAGGATGTGCGTTAAGTTTCTCTATAATTTGTTGTGTACATGATGATTTTCACTTATACTATTTGTATGATGTTCAAAAATGGATTCAACAGAAGGATAATACGATACAGAAAAAAAGTAGACATGCACGTATGCTGTCATGTATATGTAGATGAATATGGCATGTGCATGGGTCTTTTTCTTCTCCAGTGTTCTTGAAGGAGCTCAGCTTTCTGGAACAAGAAATGACTGGGAAGGAAAACATCTTGTACAAGGTTGGTAGTCATACATTGATATGTGCAGTTTAGAAACTGCAGTGCTTCATAGCTTCATGTAGACTGATAATGGCTTCTAAAGAGACTATACTTACATTGTACATGTATATGCTATTACACATGCATATGAGGCCAATCACGAAATGCTCGGACTGTACGGCGTTATTCTGAATGTAATTGTACATGTACATGGTCTAAACTTGCCATTTCTACAAGTTTTTGGCACTTTACTGAAATAAATTTCCACACAGATGACTTGAATTCATGGTGATAATGATGTGATAAATATATATATATCATCTGTTACATGTATTGTCTTCGTGACCGTTGACCTCCACCCACCACAGATTCAAGGAGTGCTTCCTCCACTGAAGCAGAAGATCAACAGCCAGATCAAATTAGAAGCCAGCTCAGTATCAGACATGTGGGACCCTCAGTTGGGTCGTGACGTCTTCCACAGATGGTTTGCAATGGTGCTTGGAAGATTGGTGGGAAGAGAGGGATGTGTGGAAGAAGGGAGGAGAGGGAGTAGGATGAGGAGGTGTAGAAGGAGAGAGAGTAGGATAGAAAGTGACAGAACAGAAGAGACGAGAGTAGGAGGAAAGGGAGAGGTTGGAGGAAGGAGAGGGAATGTGTAGAGGAAAGAACAGGGATATGTGTACATGTACACACATGTATATGCGTGTTTAGGCTACATGCAGATGTACATGTGCATGTACTTGCATGGAGCAGGAATGCCAATGCCACTTTTTTCCAGCATTCTTATTTATCCTTACTTTGAGTAGGGGCTGATAAATTGACCTCAACAATAATTCACTACCCCGTATCCCGTTTATCTCAACATTTAAAACATATAATTCAAAATGTGTACATGTACATGCACTACATATACATGGGGTATTGATATATTGTCCCATTTTGAATTTGTACTGCTCCATACTTTGGCTCTACTCTCATCTCACCTGTAGTGTGGACACATTGCAATACATGGTACGAAGTGTTGATAACAATTATAGGAATATTCAGAAGGATAAGAAAACTCCGAAGAGTAAGTTCTCACACATGTACGTGTATACATGTGTGTACATTATATTATGAAATTTCATTGGCATTAGTGGTGGTAATTAAAATTAGTTATACTTAGCAGCTTCAACCTTAATAACTTATAAGCGAATTATGGTCTTTATTATAATAACTCACTATTGAACTCAGTAACTTGAAATCAATGCTGTTCCACTGCATATTCAGATCTTCCGTTATTTATTAATGGTTATTAAACTAACGTAATCTTGAGTAATTTTGATAATCGAGGGTTTTGAATATTATGATAGTCCTTTTTGTAAACTATCCATTTAAATAGGAAGTATATAAGTGCATTTACATATAATCATGCCTCTTCCAGTGCATTACATGTGTATCTGTAAAATGTGTTGAGAAATATTATTATTATTATTATACAGAATATGTAATACATTTTAAAAAGAGATGTTCATGTTCAAGTACACTATTTTACAATGGCTGCCTGGCAATCTGTTGCCTCTGCAATGTGATGGCCCATCTTTGGTATAATTGGTTGATGACACATGGTTTTGCCTGGCCAGTGCGCCCTGAAATTCAAATTATTATTATTATATAAATTGTCAATTATACATTACATACGAACCAAATACGAGTAATAAATGTGTTACATAGTTACAATTAGCTAAATAAATTCAGCCTGATTGTGGTAGTCTGGAGAGGATGGCTCTGGACACCGACCTCACCAAGATGATGTTGAGACGTCCATAAATGTCGGCAACCATTGCAGCTCTGGGCTGGGAGAGGCTAATTGACAGGTGGGATGCCAACCGAGACAATACACCCTGAACCTTCCTACCCCACTGACCAAACGTTTCAAGCCCAGTTCCGTGCACTTGGTGCTGTTAGCATTAAGCTTTCTTAGCTCAGCACCATTAGCTGCAGCTCCAGAGATTCAGGTATTATTCTAATTAAATTGTTAGCATTTGCCAAAGTACTGTAACATATCACGGCTGTTTCGAGCTGGACATTAGGTTGCTAATTAGAAAACATTCGAACATTACGGTATTGTGGTATTTGGGATCCTAGAGAAGCTAATTATTTTGTGGTTTACGTTCAGAGGCGCTGTTTGCCACTACCAATTCAATATACACAACCATTATGCTTTTGAGCTATTCCACAACCAATTTCGTATTTAAAAAGAATGATAAGCACAGTTAAAGTACGCTCTTCTTCGGCCCATAATTGCCGCGCATGTGACTACTGAAGGCACGCCTTTTATTGTCTTAATTAAGTGCTCAGGCGGCAACCGATTTTTCTTGAAACCTGCCTGGCATATGGTTTTAAAAACTTCTCCTACTCAAAGAGCGATCATTGTATTTCACCATTGTGTTTAGTGCATGCTGGGGCTTATTTTCTGGTGAAAGAACGGCACGGTTACTCTGGACCATGCAACTAATGAGTAATTTGACACACGATGACAATGGCAATGGAGAGTATGTGGTCATAACTGAACTATATAAGGATGGAAAACGAGAGCCACAAACAAAATATACCCGTGCTGCCTTTTCAATGGAGCTCTTATTTGACATGCTTTGCAATTGACATACGCAATGACACTGTTTGATATCCCTCCAGAGCGTGCAAGTACAAGAAGTAGCAGTAAAGAAATTGTATACAGGTGTATGGTAAAGCCATAGAACAGGCTACAACATCATAAATATTAATCCATTCTCAACATGCTAATGATGTCTTTAAAAAAATTATTTATTGCAGCAGATTCCATACAAGAATTCTTACTTAAACCATGCTTTTCCTAGCATGAAAAGATGCACCTACTCGAACACCATGGGTGTACATGTGCAATCATGAATACATGCAGGCTTTGGGCTGATGGGAGAACGGAGCACACAACCAGTTCAATCAGTCGTACAGGACATAGGAGTATGACCAATTGCCCAAGGACACTTAATTACTAAGTGTAGCCCGACCTTCGCCTATACGCGAAGGTCGGGCTACGCCTGAGTGTGTTTCCAAACTGGAGTCTTTGAGGCCAGAAAAGCTAAACCGAAAAAGAAAACGCAAAGAATAGTGTGTGATTTTTGTTTTCCACGCATACTAGTAGTAGGACCTATGTGTGTTTCGCACATATACGATATGAGAGGACCACTTTGCTACATGTACATAAAAAATCTGCCCTTTTCAAAACGTTGGCATTGTACATGTAGGTGGCCGCGTTTGTAATCTTGTAGCAATTGGACTATATACACCTGATGTACAATAATGTATGGGAGCCACACAAATGACATACGCATGTATAAGCAGCCAACGTCGAAAGCCATGCCGAGAACAGTGATGACCAATTGTATATCACAAGTTACTCTCTGGAGTTTTCAATGATTATAAACAAAATTAAGTAGTTGGTTCTAATAGGCCTGGCATGGCGCGATATCATCAGATATCAGGCCCGATATCTGAGGGTATCCCTACATATAGGACCACCATAGTCGGTCCCATTCTCACATAGCTTAGATACTCGTCTACTGCCTAACAACCTTTTGTTAAAATGTGTATTGTCACCAATAAATGTTCATGTATAACTTATGAAACGAGCAGCTGTAAATCGATATAAAGTTGGTTGAAAAGTACCAGAATCCATCCATTATCACCAATGAGGATATATTGAGACCAAGCAAAGGAAACTTTGCAAATTTATCCTGAGCCTGAAAAGGTATTCAATGTTGTTTCATGGTTACATGTACCCACAAAACCACCAAGGCATGACAAAGTGTTTGACGGACTGGACTGGTACTGAAATTTAATTGCAATATTAAGTCATGAGGCACTATAAAGGCACAATCTTTTATTATCTTTTTCTGCTAGAATTCTATGTGTACAAGATAAAATTATTATCATTATGAATATTTTATGTGCCGGTACATTTGTATGTACAGTTTGATGAACAAGTCAAGTTGTCTAGAATAAATGATAAGAATTCTCTTAGCAGGTAGTCAAAAATAAAATAAAAACATTAGAAGCTGTCTAGCTGGGCAAAATCCTCATGACCCGTTGCTTCAGAATTGAAATTATTTATCAGTGTTAGTTAAGAAAGAATTCTTTTCACAATCAATTTCAACTTTTGTGATTTATTGCTACTGATAGGAGAGTGATACCAACAAGTTATTTGGTATCTGTAAAGTTCATTTACATGTAGTGCATGTATCATAGTGAAATGAAGAACAATTATGATCATATTTAGATATGTCTTGTTTTTAATCATAACCCATAGTGTCTGTTCGCATGTAGGTGATTGCTCTCAACATTATACAGTAAGCACGTGAACAGCATACATGTAGTAACATGTTATTTGTGCCTGTGCAATCATCTAAAGAATGTTGACATTAGGCTGCCTCACTTTTTAAAAACTACAAAGTAATATTTTCATTGCATGTTATAGAAAGGGGCTCAGAACACTGGACTTGAACTGAGAGATCATTGAATACATGTATTTCTGGCCTCCTGTTGTATGTTCATGGGGCAATGAATGATTGAAGTGGTGGTCACATGACATTAATAAGCTGCCCCATTTTTCAACCTCTTCTGGTGGGCTTGTAATCCCATATCAATGTACTAGTAGCACAATCTACATATGACAAATCCCTACACATGCACATGTAAGTAATGGGGAAAAGGGGGTCGATAAAAATGAAATGAAAACATGAGGGTAAATTATGACATGGCAGTAAGATGCAGTACTGTAAGCAGTGGGTGTGGTTGGTCTTAGCCTGGAGGGGAACATGTTGTATAGCAGATGCCCATGCAAGAACATTTGAACCATCACTTGTGAAACCTTCCTTTGAATACAACATACATGTATGGGATCAAGCCAAATCATTCGGCATATCAACATACATGTGTGTATCCATCTTTCTTAGCAGTCGCTGCAGTACTACTAACAATATACAGATCATAAATGCATGGCTGCATGTAGGTATCCATTACTGGTCTGTGTTTAAATCGTTGTGTACAAAATAGTGTATTTGCGTATTACCTACACTTTTATCATTTGGAATCTACATGTACATGTATAGCTTCTCTATACAAGAGTGTAGTTGTGAAGAAATATTATAGAGCTGCACATTCTCTGATTATATTGCTGTATTGAGGAGGCTGAAAAAAGTGCCGTGTGTAATAAGTAGATTTTTTTGTCGTTTAAATGTACATGCAGTCTGTTAGCAGGTTTTTTATGTAATTTTTTTTTACAGCTGTACAACTGTGTACACGTATTTACTGAGGTTATTTTTCATTTACTTTTCAGATGTGAATCCATTTGAACTGCAAGTTCATGAATTCACAAAGTTAGTAATCTTGTTTAAATGTAACCTAGCAGTGATGCAATTAAATAGTGATGGTGACAGAGGGTGAAGGACAGGGATGGAATTAATATACTGTACGTGGTTTTTAGAACTCAATTCATAACAATTACTTACCATATGTGTATTCTCTACCTTTCTGCCACCTGCAGATCAAAATTACATGCAACTCTTTTAGAAGCTCAGGACAAGTTGATCTGTCTGAATTCTGGAAGAGAGCAGGTTTACCAAAAACAAGGAGAGTGGTTTGTGTAAGTTCAAGTATTCTAAGCCTCTCACCAGTTTGTTTTGTTGTTTTGTTTTGGGACTTAAAGGCCAGTTGTGCAACCCTAGATAATGTATGGAACACTTGTAGATAAACAGCAGCATATTTCACTGCGTGACAGCATATAGTGTGCAGAGTTATGCAAACTCTGCATATGAAAAAATATACAGATGCATATCATTGAAGTGTCATTATACAGACGTCTGCATATGGACACTTTAGTGATATGCATCTGCATATTTTTCATCTGCAGAGTCTGCGGGACAATGTATACTACATTCTGTCACGCAGTGAATTTGTTCTAAGTGCTTATTACAAAACCTGATGTACATGTACACATATATGTATATGTAATGATGTACATGTGCCATTCAATCTATATCAATATGCTTCTTATCAGTGGGGTCACACATCCTTGGGTCCCTGCCCCAATGCATGGTAGGCACACAACTACATTTTGAATGTATTCGTTTCCAAAGTTAAGTTACAACTACTCATTATTAATCATTCGATTGTAGCAACTTCTTATTTTAAGAATGGATTTTTATAGCCATTAACATAATAAACTTGCTTTGCGATTAGAAGTACAACATGCCATTAAATTGCTGCTTTTCTACGTGTGTGTCATGTAGTGCATACATGTACATGTATGTGACCAGTACATGTATACTGTACAGTTTGTGTATTTGCTAATAGATTAGCATTAAACTAATTCAATCCACAATATATTTAGTTATTTTGTTTTAACTCCATAGCTACATGTAGGCTCCCACCCACATTTACTTGTGTCCACAATGTCGCCAGTGAGAAGCCCAATATTTGTCACAAAACCTAATTGAATGAAGTCTAAACCTACTACTTGTAAGATGTTTATTTTCTGTTAAATTACAGAAGCGGGTGTGGGCAAGTAAGTATACAATAGGGTATAAGAACTAGTTTGTCTTGGTGTAAAGTAAACAAAAAAAATCATACAGTACTGTGTGAACAACAAAGAGGATTGTTTACTATACTGTAACTGCTGAGCATTCTAGCTTTTGATGATTTACATTTCATACATGTATGTGTGACTATATGTATCCGATTGCACAGGTGTACACATGTGCAATACATGTATGTGCATAGATGTACACATCTTTATTACGTCCCTGTATCTTTTGTCAGTTCAAATACACATACATGTATAATGTACAGATATGAATGTGGACTGGGGGAAAATTAGATTACTATCAGAGAAATAAAATTAGCTCATGTTATGCATATCCAATGTAATTGACCTCTTGGTGACCTGTACACAATTTGAACTTTTAATATTGCACCAAAACTGTTAAAAGAATGAACATGAGCAAATACAAAAATGTACATGGACAGGACTGGGACTTGCTCAATTATATTCAACTGGAAGCCTCTCTTGTAGACCTAACATGAGACATATTGGACTAAACCCTGTCAATGCGTGAACAGTTGAATCGTAAGCCAGCAAACCCTGTGGATATTCTGCTTCCAATTAGATGGGTGTTTTCGCACTGTTGTCAATAACAACATATCTAGCAGGGTTTGATTGAACCATACGTTCTACCATCTCATTGTCTTGTGGGTGGTACAGCATGGTGTGGGTCTTCTTTAAGAATGCTGCATATCTGCTTCACTGGTGCAGGTTCAAATTGCTGGCCTTGATTACTATGTGAAAACACAGCATTGTCACTCATTTCTGTCTGAATATTGTTATGTTTTGTTGAAATGTCCTCTCAAAAACGAAATTCTTGTGTCTCAGACCTCCGTCTACAGCTCAGGAATGCCCACCTCAGGACCTCGTGTAATACGTCCAGCCGTGGTGGAGCACGTGCTTCAACACAAGGCCAGCCTGCAGCAGGGGCCATCTGGCCTCATCAATGCTGTGCATCTTGCGACACTGTCTATCGACGCGATGGATGATTCCAAATCACTTCACAGCTCGGGACCTCAGCCCTTTCAGGGAAGAAGACCCTCCAGTCCATCTCCGGTTGCTGTCGGTGCATGTTTGATCCCTGTCCCCTCGACATTCAACAGTTCTCACGAGCTGCCTGAGCTTGTCAAGCTGTGCAATATGGCGATCAACCTCACTTCCACAAGCAGGTCTCACACTTGCTCCTCTCAATAAAAACGAATATCGGACCCTCTCCCCATGGTAGTGCCCAGGACACTGTCGTGACGGCATGAGTCCAGGTTTCTCAACCAACAGAGCCGGTGCCGTGCTAGAGGCTAGTGCTAGAGGCTATATGGTTCAGCACAAGTTATCAGTATGGGTAGGGGTTGCCACCTCGCTCGCGTGTGCACCCCGAACTGAACTTCCTCCACTTCCAGCAGCTCCATCTGTAGCCCCTCCTCGAGCAGTGGCTACTCACCCTCCTGTGACCACCATGGAGGCAGCATCATTAGAAGAGGGATCGCCGAGATCATAGTCCACTGGGAGTTTAATTACCACTTTCCCCACCTCTCCAGCACAGAGGATACACCAAGGTACCACCTCTCCAGCACGGAGGATACACCAAGGTACCACCTCTCCAGCACAGAGGATACACCAAGGTACCACCTCTCCAGCACAGAGGATACTCCAAGGTACCACCTCTCCAGCACAGAGGATACACCAAGGTACATGTAAATATATCGACTTCCCAAACAAGAGACAAGAGCCGGCGCCTAGTCTCAGATCCTCCACAGCCATCAGGGTCCAGGCATCAACGGAAATGGCACTGGTCATCCTACAGTACCAATCATCAATCTGCCAGCTGTTCTCCACCTATCGTCCTCTTGCGTCCCTTAGGCAGCAGCACAGCAGCATGAACCAAGGACCATACCCTCCACTGGGATAGCCTAAAGGAAGACCTGCTGGTTTGGTGTGTCACTAACCCTCCCTTTCGAGCCATGCAGCAGACCATCCCCTTCCCTTGTCATGGTGCCCCAGCTCTCCCAGGAGGTACTGGTGCCAGCAGCTCCTCCCACAGTGGTTGAGCTCCAGCTAGCGAGGAAGTGTGCCGCTGTTTCAATGCTGGAAGGTACCACAGGACAGACTACTACTACATGTACCTCAGTCACAGGCTGTGGAGGGACTCATCCTGCCAGCACCCTCCAGAGACCACATGACCACATGAGCTCCAATGACCGCTGACCCCCTTACAACGCTCAGCCTTTGAGCTAGAATTAAGCCATCATTTGACATGCCTGGGTCTCTAGGCTGCTGACTCAATGGTATATCCACTGCCTATAATGGTCCACGTTACTCGTTCCAGTCCTGCAATCTGGCTTCAGCATTGGCACACCCCAGTACAATACACACAGCCTGCGGATTGGAGCAGCCACTGCAGCAGCACGGGCAGGACTTCCATCATCTACCATCCAACAACTGGTACGATTGCGCAGCTCAGCTTTCATTGCCCACACCAGACACCCTCTGATACTTCCTACTGATGCTGCAAGTTTAGCCCTAGCCCCCTGACTCCTTCCCACATGCACACACTTTACCCTTTGTATGCCATATGTACCTACCACCTGGAAACAAACTAAGCCTATCTATTGGGGGTTACATTTAGGTTACACTTAGGCGGCACCCTTCAGGTTTCTACCTGGACCAGCCACGTCAAACCCATGACCGTGTAATGGCACATCTAGTCACACCCAAGACATGACCAGCATCACCGTTGGTCCTAGGTCAGTCAGCAGGGAGGGCCTACCACTCACCATGACCACGTCATGGTAGTGGCACGTCTGGTCGCACCCAAGGGTATCCTTTGTTACCTTGGTCCCAGACTTGGCCTGATAGGTACACCCTGTACCTAATTTTATTGTATTTAGTACTTTGCTAGTCCCAGATACTGCTGCACTTCCCATCTGGACTGAGGGGTAGGCCAATTTTTAATAGCAGCTGTTTGCTATTTCCATCTGCTGAGACGATATGCCCGAGAAAAGCAATGCATATCAATGTGGCATTTTGCAGGTATCAACTTGAGCCCCTCCCCCCTCCCCCAAGCCATGCAAACACCAGTTGGGTTAGTGGCAGCAAGTTAAATGACAACCATCACAAGAAATGTAAATACATAGTTTTTATATATACTAAATGTATGAGTTACCTAATTCCATTGTTCTGATGTACATGAGTTCAAGACCCTTTACAACAGTAACAAAAGCTTCTTTGAGTGGAGCTTTACTGTTTAATATACTTTGAAGTTCAATAAACCCATCTGCATAAGAGTGCAGTGGAGTTTAATTCAAAATTTTTGCTGTGTACACTGCTCTGAGCCATGTTTCTTTTAAAATCCTTCCTGTTGTTCTGGTATACTTCAAACTTATCAATAATAACTACAGCTGTAACATCATGTGTCATTCTTCCTTTCTCTAATTTAGGAGATATATTCCTTTACGTAATGACATCAGTGACATTAAAAAGAAGCTCATAACTCATTTTGAGGACTGCAGTCAGCACTTGTTGGATCTTGATCAGGTAATATTTAAATGTATATGTACATGCGCACACACACAATATACCAGTATTATATATATTATGTCGTTATGCTATTTGAAAAAAATAAATACATGTATGTGCATATAAAATGGTGACACCAACCATTTTCTGAGTAACGAAATGTGTGTACTGATGATGTTTATTGCCCATACATACATATAATTGAAATTAGGAGAGGGCACTATGATACACAGTTAAAAATGTTTTTCAATCCTGCTATGGCATAGAGACATTATCTGTTGCATTTTAGTTTGGATCGAATTTCTTGCGATATAAAAAAAAGCTTATCACTGAATCTACACTTGCAGGCTTCTCTGATTTTTATGATTTTTTGATGAGCTTGTTTGAGAAAACGTACCGCATATGGTGTTTCCACTTTCAGCCCACACTAAAATGGTACTAGAGCACATAATCCCTTTGTTACTGTACTTCAAATCATCATCTCTCGTACAAGAAGATGTGTAGTAAATGTTGACTATTCTGCGCAGTAGTAATGACCTGTATTTTGTGTATTGTATCAATTCTCCGTGTTTGTGATTATTTCCAACATGTGAGAGTAGTGATCATTGTATTTTTCTATTTGTTGCTCCTTAATTAAGTTTAAGGAGGAAATTAAAATCATTAGATGACGGATTAATCACACCTACCTACATGTAGTCTAATTTAATTTGTGTCAACAGCAAGCCTGTAATGTTATTTCACATAACATACACGTAGGATGACTCACTACTACAATAATGGTAGCAGCTTAAGTAGGCATTACCCCATTATGTTTAAGTTCACTGTCACTTGTTTTTATGTAATCAAGTGTTGAAGTTTCAATAGGTTGTCATAATTCTTCTTGATGCTATGTTAGCATTAGCAATTTCAATGCAACTTCAAAACAGTAACGATTCGCTTATTTTCAAAAAGCACATCTATAAGTTATTGCATGTTTTGAAGTAGAAATTAGTGATATTTGTAATTCCTTATGAATCATGTTGCAGCTTAAGTTTTTAGTGTCAGTGGAATTAGGATTGCAAGAAGGCATAATTAACTTCAAGATATTGTGACATTTGGTGCTTTTATCCTGGATGTGTGATTTCTGTTGAAGTGTAATTGCGTATTAGGTAATCACAAAGCAAACATACATGTAATTTGCTAAGCACATCGATCATATAAATGTGCCACATTGTACTGTGACCTAATTCTAATTTGTAGTGGGAGAAGACCTATGCAGGACGCTTCCAAAGGGTGCAAGAGAACTTGAGTGTATCACTTGGTAATGCTTTAAGTGACACACCTATATCTCCTATGCAACACGTACAAGCTGAACCTATTCTGTTTCCAAGGTAAGACACTGTCCCGTTGATAATAATCTCTTATTCAAGCTGGGTCCTTTGAACCAGCATAATTGTTTTGCTGCACATGTAAGCTACTCAGTGATTGATGCATACAAATGTGCTTTTTGGCTTCATCATTGCATATTTCTGGATTTACACGACAGTTTGAAGATCAGTGAATTGCAGCAGTCAACTGGAGAATGCTCCAAAACTGTTGAGCTGCAAAAGACAATGCTTGAAACACTCTCAAATATGTAAGCTGATACTTTGTGTCTGCTGTGTGTATTTTATTGTTATACCATCTGAGATTCTACTGGCATGGACTTGTGTTGTATCCTGCATGGTAAAAAATTGTCTTTATGTATCACAGTACTGAGTGTCAATTGCCATGGGAATTAAATGTGATCGCCATTGTCAATTAAAATAGCAATTGGCACTGTCATTTCCAAGTGAGATTCTACAGTTGTGTTCCCATTTCACTTTCTTCAATTCTCATTCCGTTTAGCATAAAATCACTTTCAGATGTTGCTGTTACAGCTGAACACCAATAAATTTAAAGACCTTTGTTCTTGTGAGATTAGGATCAACTGTACATCCATGCATACTTCTGTTTTTTGTATTTTATGTGTGTGTGTATGTGTATGTGTGATACAGTGAACTACACTGAACTTCATCATAAATGCAATGGTGACTGTTAAACTTTGTAATATGCGATCCAAAATGCAAACTCATCAACAAGAATGATCGAGGTTCAATCACTGGCCAGTCCTTATTCTAGATGTGCTTGACATGATAGTATATGAATGACACCAAATCCAATCCGATCTGATTTGTTTGAGCTGTTGGCAGTGTAGCATCAGATCATATTCGCGAATCAACTTTTATGGATATACGACTCCTCTAAAATGACTCCCATGCAGGGGTTATTATCACCTTAGCCATCATCATAATTGCACTGTATCCATGCTGCTAGAGATATCACATGGCTGATCGACTTGATTTTGATATACTATGTCCATTCAATAAATGTTGTAAATTAATCAGTGGACACAATAATACTAAGTGGCTAACCATGTGTCAGGTAATACGGACCTTTTGCAACTGATACGCTCATGCAGCTGAATGACACTGAATAATTAGATCGTTCTGGCAGACACGCCTGAAGCAGATTTGCATACATGTACATGTACCTTTCTTTCTATGCAGGGTGACAAAAAAGTTGGCTCTGGCCAGTTTTATAAAAATGTGCATGACCAGTTAACCGGCATGTAGCAATAACGTTGTGTATGTTCATGTATATATATATCCTGTGCGATGTTAGCGTCCTTAGGCTCCTTAGTAACATATACTTGTATGTTGTACTTGCATGTATAGCATGCACTGTACTGAACGGAAACCGTAATGACCCGTGCAATCGCCAGCGCCCGTAAGTGTGTATTCAGCTACTAAGTGCGTATTCATTTCACCCACCTAGCCTCGAACAAATAACAAAATTCGCTCCCAACATGCACCAATTAAAGTTATACGATTCACTGAAAAAACATTAATCATTGTACGAGATTCACGTATTATAATTTGATTGGCACCTGAGTCTAAAATGTACGCACAAATTGCAAGTTTGAACTGAAAAACATGAGACACTGACATCATGCAGATTAACTCAGCAACATTATAAGCTGACAATATATACACGTACACATGCTGCATGTACTTTTAACAATATACAAGCTAGGGAAACTATTTTGTTTTGTGTTGTTTACTTTTACTTTCAAGATATTAAGATTTTTAAAAGCTTTTCATTGCTCTCTCCACTGAAGTTTTTGCAACAGAGGTGAGCTTGTTTGTATATTGCTTAATATTTTTCAACTGTAATGTGCTAACGATGTCGTAGGAAATTCTGTCCCCCCCTTTCACTGTCCCCCCCCCCGGACATTTTTTCCTAGGCATGGCTGTCCCCCGGACAATTTTTCCTAGGTATCACTGTCCCCCCGGACAATGGTTCCTAGTAAAAAATGTCCGGGGGGGACATTTGTGCCTAGGAGAAAATGTCACCCCTGGTAGAAATGTCCCCCCATTTCTCCTCGGCACAAATGTTCCCCCAAACATTCCCCGAGGGAATGCGCCCTTCAGTTTCGCGTGATTTATTAATATAGCTTCAATTGAACGTTAAGATGGCAAATTTTTTAATTACGCCGATCGATACAAGAATAAAACGATGTACATGTACATACTTAAACGATGTCAGAAGTCAATTAATTAGTTGAGCGACAGCAATTTTTGTCATCAATGTTAAAAAGCAAGCAAATTCAAGTCATCAATTAACACAATACAGCAGTAACCACAATACCATGTTTGATCAGTTCTGTAGCCAGACGCGGCCATTTCACAGTCTTCAGGTCAGCCCACTGTCACAAGTTTGTAATTGTCTCTGTACTGGACACAACTTCACTTGCATGTACTGACATACATGTGTAAAGAATACATACTATCTATTCCTGCGCTCTTTCTGCTGGTATGTTCTTAAGGGGGGGGGGGGGGGGGGGGGGGGGGGGGGGGGGGGGTATCAAACTCATATGCAGAAATCCAGTAAAAGTGGTGGTGTTAAAAAGACGTCATGTCGAGAAAAGGACTGATTGGTGATGCAAAAAGCAAGGAAACTAGTTACAAGAAACAAGTTTTGGTAGGATCCTATATATACAACTATAACAGTCCTAAATTTGCAAATAGGCTTCTTACTGTGAGTTGTAGGATCCTATATATAAACATACGTAGTTGTTTCAATTCCTTGCTTTTTGTATCAACAATCCTACATACCATCAATTACTTTCTCAATAGAGAAGTTTTGATTTACTTGTACACCAGTCTCTATCACAGTGCCAAATCAAAATTATCCACAGGGTGTATTCAACCCGGTGTACGCGTGTTTTACTGTTATGGAGGATACGCGGTGTATACTTCGAATGCATAACGAGCGTATCTACTCTGTTACTCTTGCTATACACAATAGCTGTATAACGCACGATGCACATCGTGTATAACGTGAGTTTACATTCTGCATACACTTGTTATACACAACGATTGTATAACGCGTGAGACATTAAGCGGAAAACGAGTGTACGCATACAGGTGTGAAATATGCGATGATCACTATGAAATCACGTGGATCGATCACGCGGTGGCAGCTGGCAACTTCCATTCATTTACAGCGGTCATCAAAGAAGCTAAGATGTCAGTATCGATTCGCTGGACTAGCTGCTAGTGCAATGGACTCATCGAAGTATTTGTACTTGTGTGGGCCGGTATAATGATTGGTAAGTAAGATAAGATATTGTTTATTGACCGTTGTATTTCGTGCTTTGTAGCGTGGAAAACTGCGGTATAGAGCTTACACCCGATATATAGAAGATAGTGCACCGGTAAGACAAAGGTTTGGATCCTTTATTGTTACAGCTAGGCTGTTTCACGCATGTGCATGCGCGATTTAATACATCAATGTGTATTTGCAGGATGAAATCGTAAGTCATTGCTGCAAAAGGTTTAAACAGCAAACAGTAAGTCGCTTACAGAGTGAAGTTAAACAAACTGCCCCATGCAGCAGCATTCACAATCCGCTCTCAGCAAATTAAAGAGGACGGACAAAACAGCAAATCAACATGGTATGGCAAGATTTATTTGTATAGGCATGCAGCTACGTTAACATCTTTTCTTTCATCTAGCATCTCTGACCGGGGAGCATATATGAACAACATAAGAGGCGGCGAAGGCAAAAATGCAGGAAGCAAGCAGCCAAGCGGGCACAAAGAGGAGTACAGAAAGAAAAAAAGAAGATACATTTGGCAACGTTCATGCAGCCACTTTGACTGAGCTGGAAAAGACTGAGAACTTCTATCTTTTATACCTGATTTCATCTGTACTGTATTCGTTTCGATATCACACAAGATAACTTGCAATATTAATAATGGTTATGGGACAATATGCGGTGATAAACGGAAGGCATGCCTGTGCTCAAGCATTACGGAGTTATACTGGTTGATTATAGCCTGCACTGTACCAAAAAAAGGCTTGTTATCCACCCGTTATATGCGCGTTTACTCATGGTATCCTCGCGTCATACGCGGTTGTATACATAGTGCTATCCACCAACATTACACCCGATCGGATGTCAGTCTCCTTCCACACGTTATCCACCGGTGTAAGCAGCATGTTTAGATTCACGTAAAACGCGTGTATACAAGCAGTATACACGCATTATACATAGCTGGAAAACAACGTTTTGGCACTGTGTATATATAGCTTAGTAGCTCTTTACTATCATCTTGAGTGAGGAAACTGGTGACAGAGTTATGTACTACTTTAATGCTTTATAGATATGTAACTGAAAATGCATTATGCAATTTATGCTTACCCGATATCGGCCTTCCATCACTTCATGATCAAATGATGTTAGTCCAGTTTGAAAATCGCAGTTCAATATGCAGAGTGCACCATCCAGGCGTAGTTGTCCCAATTATCTAGTTCTGCATTAATAAGTTTGATCAGTGATCGCTGAAGCTGCGAACCAATGAACCTTTTCCCGCCTGCATTTTACGCGCGTCTAACATATAGAAAATTAGCCTCAAAGCTTTGGCCTAAACACAAGGACTTAATTAAAAAGGTCTAGGAATGTTTCTATGAAAGTATAAGTTATTGAGGGGAGGGGACACTTTTTCCAGGGGGGGGGGGGGGGGGGGGGGGGGGACTTTTTTTCCTAGGTAGAAGTGTCCGGGGGGACATTTGTACCTAGGAACGAATGTCCGGGGGGACACTTTTTCCAGGGGGACAGCCATTCCTCCGACAACGGCACTCGTCTTTGCCGATATATAATTTTATATGCGTGCACATGTACACGTACAGGCTTAGTTGGGCGTAGCCCGACCTTCGCGTATTGGCGGAAGGTCGGGTATCAAGCATCTGATAGCGTATGTGGGCTATTATCACATATATGTGCTATTATCACATATAGCCCACATACGCTATCAGATGGGTACAAATCCAGGTATAGGCTTGATACCCGACCTTCCGCCAATACGCGAAGGTCGGGCTACGCCCAACTAGTACAGGCTTGCAAAATTACAATATCACTCGTGACGTGTGGCGGCGTTCTCAATCATGCATTGAAGAAAATGAATACTATAATTATTATACGTGTATACCCCAGCCCGCAGTATCATTCATTCCATGAATTTATGTGTGGTGTATGGAGTGCGATCATCGCATTTCTATACAGTAGTGTTCTACAATGCTACATTTTAATCAAGCCTATAATTAGTTAATAACGAACCATGCATGCATACGCACGCGGAAATTTTTAGTTCTTAAAAGTGATCTGCATGCATGCATGCATACTGATAAATCCATTCCAGAAGGAAACCTAGAAAAGTAGTTTTTTTTTTTAAGTAAAAAAAAAAAAATTCCCACGTGGGTTAACTAGTACGGTCATTGTAAACCACCGGATATAAAAAGCCCTGCAATGCGTGCCTGGCACTCACAATGCAAGTTGCTCCATAATGCTCTTGATCTACCTTGCAAGTACTCTGGCTACGTGTACCTTTGTAGGGACCCACGCGGCCTTTAGTGGACCCTGCAATACGTATAAAGTTGAGAAACTGAACGAGGGCTACTATCCGTGTGCGTATACCGATCCGGTTGGCCTTAGAACGGTTGGGATAGGATTCAACCTGGAGAAATCGGGCGCGCGGGCGCGAATTGCTAGCGTTGGTGCCAATTATGGCAAGGTCAAGAGCGGCTCTCAATGCTTAAGCGACGCTCAGATTCAGAAGCTGTTCTTGCAAGACATGCAGATCGCCGTCTCATGTGTGTCAAGTTGGCTACCCAATTGGTCGTCGCTCCCGAGCGGTCCCAAGTCTGCTGTCGTCGACATGGCCTTTAACCTCGGTTGTGCTGGAGTGAAAAATTTTAAGAAAATGAAGGCCGCCCTGACACAGAATCCTCCTAACTACCCCGCCGCCGCTGCTGAGATGAAGAATTCGCGCTGGTGCTCACAGGTGAAAGGACGGTGTACGCGGGACGTCAAATGTATGAGGTCATGAATGGATAATGTATATGCATGTGCTTTAGGTATACCGGTATATACCGGTATATAGTGCTGCTGACTTTCATGTATATATCACTATAGATATTATAATTGTGACATGCATGCACTACATGAAGCCATGAAGGATCGCAGGCACAGGCAGGGCCGGTGAGAGCCGTATAGTGAGGCCCGGGGTAACAGAGAGTTTTATTAGCCCAGGTTAAGGTTAATAATACTATTATGGCGGGACAGTTTCAATTCCGCGAAAACTTATGTTTTATAGCATTATCGTGTTATCAAAATGCTTAGTCTTGTTTGAATCGCTATATCTCCCGATCGAACGGTTAAAGCTATATGGACTTCCTATTTTCAACACTACATACTACACCATTTCTCTATGGTATACCGGCGTTACAGTTTGGAATCTTGCACGTGCTCCTTGCCAATATTGCAACGTTCGATACCCCACCTGGTTCAAACCCGCCTTAATTTTAGGTAAAAGTAATCAAATCGCTTCAAATTTGTATTGCAAGTAGAGAGGTCCTATCATCTACTAGGAGTTACCTAATTCCATTGTTCTGGTGTACGTGAGTTCAAGACCCTTTACAACAGTAACAAAGGCATGGACTCACATATATAAGGTGCCAAGAGTAGATGCAGGTATTAGAACCAAGCAGGTACAATTAGAAATGACCTTCTTGATGATCTGCACCGCACAACCGTTTAACCCTAACCCTAACCCTAACTGTGCACTGTTAATCAGTGTAGGAGTAAACCTTTAATAACATAGCTCCTCCTCATTCACAATATCACATCCAAAAGCTTCTTTGAGTGGAGCTTTGCTGTTTAATATGCTTTGAACTCCGTTCAATAAACCCGTCTGCATAAGAGTGCAGTGGAGTCTAATTCAAATTTTTTGCTGCTTACACTGCTCTGAGCCATGTGTGTCTGGCATTGCTGTGGATGTGGTTATGTTTCTTTTCAAATCCTTCCTGTTGTTCTGGTACACTTAAAACGTATCAAATAACTAACATCATGTGTCATTCTTCCTTTCTCTAATTTAGGAGATATATTCCTTTACGTAATGACATCAGTGACATTAAAAAGAAGCTCATAACTCATTTTGAGGTGGACTGCAGTCAGCACTTGTTGGATCTTGATCAGTAACATTTAAATGTATATGTACAATGTACATGCACACACACACAATATACCAGTATTATATATAAAATTTATGTCGTTCTGCTCGCTGTTATTTGAAAAAAAAAAGTATGTGCATATAAAATGGTGACACCAACCTTTTCTGAGTAATAATATGTGTGGATGTTTATTGCCTGTACATACATGTAATTGAAATTAGGAGTTAAAAACGTTTTTCAATCCTATCTGTTCTCATTTCAGTTTGGATTGAATTTCTTGTGATATAAAAAAAGCTTATCACTGAATCTACACTTGCAGGCTTCTCTGATTTTTATGATTTTTTGATGAGCTTGTTTGAGAAAACGTACCGCATATGGTGTTTCCACTTTCAGCCCACACTAAAATGATACTAGAGCACATAATCCCTTTGTTACTGTACTTCAGATGATCACCTTTCGTACAAGCAGACGTGTAGTAAATGTTGACTACTCTGCGCAGTAGTAATGAACTGTATTTTCAATTCTCATTGTTTGTGATTATTTCCAACATGTGAGAGTAGAGATCATTGGAAATTAAAATTAATAGATGACGGATTAAACACATCTACCTACATGTACATGTAGTCTAATTTAATTTGTGTTAACAGCAAGCCTGTAACGACTCACTAATGTTATTTCACATAACATACATGTACATGTTGGATGACTCACTACTACAATAATGGTAGCAGCTTAAGTAGGCATTACTCCATTATGTTTAAGTTCACTGTCACACTTGTTTTTATCAGTGGCGGATCCGGGGGGGGGGGGGGGGGGGGGCGCACCGGGGGCACGTGCCCCCCCCCCCCCCCCCCCCCCCCCCATTCAATAATCCCACTATATTCACGTGACGTGGCACGTTACTCGTTCTTCAATAATCTGAGTGTTTTCAAGCGCACACTGATGGCGGAGCGATCTGATCGGCCACGAGTAAGCTTAGCGTTCAATCACAGTGTAAAGCGCATATCGTTATTCATACCTAACCGCGTGTGGTTTGTGGACTTTACATCAATTAGACTAATATCTATGATTAGACGGTATGATGTCGATCTGCAACATGTAGGTCCTGCGTTAAGTTAACATCGAACATTTGTTACCTGTAGCAGAGATGATATATTATATATTCACTGTAGTGTGCATATTTATCGCCATATAATCAGATCACTTGTAAAATCAAGTCCTCGTCTTATACAATAATATTGTATAAGACGAGGACTTGATTTTACAAGTGATCTGACACGGTGACACCTATACATACTGATACAGACTGATTGCATGCAGCCTGCATACAATTTTCATATGATTTCCTTACGTTGAAAGCAACCTCGTCCTCGAGCTCGGCGCCTCTTTTCATCACTATATCTGTATATCACAAGTAAAGTGAATCAAAATGAATATTTCATATGACTCAAATGAAGCACAATGTGCGATAGGTCCGGCGCACATGGCAGCATTTGCCGCAACCGATTAATTTTAGGTCCGAAACTATTTGCTCATCTTACTGCACGGTGCAAATTCACTGCAAATACGTACACTTTTCTTGTAGTGCAATTTTAAATTGTACATATAAATAAAGCACTAAAACTAGCATAGTTTAAATGCTTTAATACTTGGATAGTATCAAAAGCTTCCGCGCTTCGCGCGGGAGGGGGCATACCCCCCTCCCGCACCCACCCCCTTTTGGGGACCCACGCCCACTTTCTTATAACTTTGATTAACCATGCCCCCCTTTAAAAAATTCCTGTATCCGCCCCTGTTTATCTAATCAAGTGTTGAAGTTTCAAATAAGTTCTCATAATTCTTCTTGATGCCTTGTTAGCATTAGCAAACTGCATCTAATTTCAATGCAAATTCAAAACAGTAATTTTCAAAAAGCACATCTATAACAGGAAGTTACTGCATGTTTTGAAGTGATAAAGAAATTAGTGATATTTGTAATTTCTTATGAATAATGTTGCAACTTATATCTTTAGTGTCGGTGGAAGTAAGATTATTGTAACATTAAGTTCTTTTATCCTGGATACATGTACATGTATGTGAATTCTGTGCAGTGTAATTGCGTATTATGTATCATAAAACAAAATCATTTGCTAAGCACATCGATCATATAAATGTACCACATTGTATTGTGACCTAATTCTAATTTGTAGTGGGAGAAGACCTATGCAGGACGCTTCCAAAGGGTGCAAGAGAACTTGAGTGTATCACTTGGTAATGCTTTAAGTGACACACCTATATCTCCTATGCAACACATACAAGCTGAACCTATTCTGTTTCCAAGGTAAGCCACTGTCCCGTTGCTAATAATCTCTTATTCAAGCTGAGTCCTTTGAACCAGCATAATTGTCTTGCTGCACATGTTCAGTGATTGATGCATACAAATGTGCTTTTTGGCTTCATCATTGCATATTTCTGGATTAACATGACAGTTTGAAGATCAGTGAATTGCAGCAGCCGGGTCAACTGGAGAATGCTCCAAAACTGTTGAGCTGCAAAAGACCATGCTTGAAACACTCTCAAATATGTAAGCTGATACTTTGTGTCTGCTGTGTGTATTTATTGTTATGCATGCCACCTGAGAGTCTACTGGCATGGACTTGTGTTGTATCCTGCATGGAAAAAAAATTGTCGTTATGTATCACAGTACTGAGTGGCAATTGCCATGGGAATTGATGACACATTACATTTACATGTGATCGCCATTGTCAATTAAAATAGCGATTAGCACTGTCATTTCCAAGTGAGATGCTACTGTTGTGTTCCCATTTCACTTTCTTCAATTCTCATTCCTTTTAGCATAAAATCACTTTCAGATGTTGCTGTTACAGCTGAACACCAATAAATTCAAAGACCTTTGTTCTTGTGAGATTAGGAACAACTGTACATCCATGCATACTTCTGTTTTTTGTATTTTATGTGTGTGTATGTGTATGTGTGATACAGTGAACTACACTGAACTTCATCATAAATGCAATGGTGACTGTTACAATTTGTAATATGTGATCCAAAAATGCAAACTCATCAGATGACTGCATCCCAACAAGAATGATCAAGGTTCAACCACTAGCCAGTCCATATTCTAGATGTGCTTGACATGATAGTATATCACATGGCTGTCTTGATTTTGATATTCTACGTCCATTCTATGTGTAAATCAATGGACACAATAATACTAATAACGCGTAGTGGCTAACCATGTTTCAGGAATACGGACATTTTGCAACTGATACGCTCATGCAGCTGAATGGCACTAGACCATTCTGGCAGACACGCCTGAAGCAGATTTGCGTACCTTTCTTTCTATGCAGGGTGACAAAAAAGTTGGCTCTGGCCAATTTTATAAAAATGTGCATGACCAGTTAACCGGCATGTAGCAATAACGTTGTGACAGTGTATGTATATATCCTGTGCGATGTTAGCGTCCTTAGACTCCTTAGTAAATGTTAACATGTATAGCATGCACTTTACTGAACGGAAACCGTAATGACCCGTGCAATCGCCAGCGCCCGTAAGTGTGTATTCAGCTACTAAGTGCGTATTCATTTCACCCACCTAGCCTCGAACAAATAACAAAATTCACTCCCAACATGCACAAATTAAAGTTATACGATTCACTGAAAAAATTTATCATTGTACGAGATCACGTAATTATAATTTGATTGGCACCTGAGTCTAAAATGTACGCACAAATTGCAAGTTTGAACTGAAAAACTTGAGACACTGACATCGTGCAGATTAACTCAGCAACATTATAAGCTGACAATATACCTGTACTTTTAACAATATACAAGGGAAACTGTATTTTGTTTTGTGTTGTTGTCTTCTATTTCAAGATATTAAGGTTTTTAAAAGCTTTTCATTGCTCTCTCCGCTGAAGTTTTTGCAACAGAGGTGAGCTTGTTTGTATATTTTTCAACTGTAATGTGTTAACGGCACTCGTATATAATTTTACAAGTAAATCAAAAACTTCTCTATCGAGAAAGTGATTGGTGGGATGTAGGATTGGTGGTGCAAAAATCAAGGAAACAAGGTACAGTATGTTAAAGTGAGGTTTGGTAGGATCCTACAACTGACAGTCCTGAATTTGCAAATAAAGAAGCTTATTTGCAAATGTAGGACTGTTATAGTAGTAGGATCCTACCAAATCTCACTTTAACATACTGTACCTTGTTTCCTTGCTTTTTGCACCAATCCTACATCCCACCAATCACTTTCTCGATAGAGAAGCTTTTGATTTACTTGTTCCCCTAATTTTTTTCTCTCTTGTCCAGTCAATATAGTATATATGGCTTAGTGTATTCGTTGCATCGGGTAATCTTGAGTACATGTATATTGGCCTCTTTTTAATTTTATTGATACGCCTACCTTTGTTCTTTGGATACCTTAAACTCAGAGTTGTCCTAGCCGGCTTGCTAACGAGCCGTTTTCTTCGGCTTGGTCACCTTTGCTGAATTAGAACCGCCTGTTGTGATATCTGCAGCTATGTGCGTAGCCTGGCAACAGTAAATTAAGACGTGTGTGGCGTCACATATTGCATACTGCTAGGCAACGAGAATTTCACCGATAATGAATTGCACTTGCTTGTGTCATTTCACGGCATTTCATCACCAGCTAACAACTGTTATTTTATGAAAAGGCACGTTTGGAAATCAAATGCAACTTTTTGAAGCTAATCTCGTCTTCTTACGACGTTCCTGTCGCGAGTTATCGATCGAAAACCACGCCCACTAAAGCCAATCCGAAGCCAATCCTACATAGGACCCACTACCGTGGGTCCTGATATTTGTGTACACGTACAGGCTTACAAAATTACAATATGTATAACCAGCACTCGTGACAGACGTGTGGCGGCCGGCGTTCTCAATCATGCATTGAAGAAGATTTATCATACATGTACATGTATAAATTCTATAAAATACGTGTATACCCCAGCCCGCAGTGTCATTCATTCCATTTATTTATGCGTTTGGCGTACGGAGTGCGATCGTCGCATTTCTACAGTAGTGTTCTACAACGCTATATTTTAATCAAGCCTATAATTATAGATAACTGACGAACCATGCATATGCACTCGGAATTTTAAGTGATCTGCATGCATGCATACTGATAAATCAATTCCAGTAGGAAACCTCAGTACAAAAGCTATTCAGTATTAGTTTTAAAATTAAGAAAAAATTGTCCCACGTGGGTTAACTAGTAGTACGGTCATTCAGCGGAAATAAAATTATTATTATAAAAAGCCCTGCATGCGTGCATGACACTCACAAGTTGCTCCATTATGTTCTTGATCTACCTTGCAAGTACTCTGGCGTATGAAGCTGAGAAACTGAACGAGGGCTACTATCCGTGTGCGTATACCGATTCACGTGGCTTTAGAACCGTAGGAATGGGATTCAACCTGGAGAAACCAGGCGCGCGCTCAAGAATTGCTAACGTTGGTGCGGATTATGACAAGGTCAAGAGCCGCTCTCAATGCCTAAGCGACGCTCAGATTCAGAAGCTGTTCTGGCAGGACATGCCAATCGCCGTCTCATGTGTGACAAGTTGGCTACCCAATTGGTCGACGCTCCCGAGCGGTCCCAAGTCTGCTGTCGTCGACATGGCCTTCAACCTCGGTTGTGCTAAATTGAAAGAGTTTAAGAAAATGAAGGCCGCCCTGACACAAAATCCTCCTAACTACCCCGCCGCCGCTGCTGAGATGAAGAATTCGCCCTGGTGCTCACAGGTGAAAGGAAGGTGTCCGCGGGACGTCAAATGTATGAGGTCATGAATGGCATAGATATACCGGTATATACCGGTGTCGGAGGAATGGCTGTCCCCCTGGAAAAAGTGTCCCCCTGGACATTCGTTCCTAGGTACAAATGTCCCCCCGGACACTCGTACCTAGGAAAAAATGTCCCCCCTGGTAAAAGTGTCCCCTCATATAGCAAGTTACCAAAACCAAATAAATATTGAATGATGATATGCATTGGGTGAATCTGAAGAATAAGAAATTGATGGTATTGACATGCACGTGGACTATTAGTATATGCTTCTCTATTGGTGATTTAGTATTTGTGGCCAATTAATATACTATTCTTCAATGCTAAATGATATTGTGCTCAAGTCTACGCATACTTCTTTGTTCACAATTTTAAAATATACATGTGATGAATTTTAGTGATAAGCCTTTTAAAAGTCTTCACTAAATTAGAACCACTTAAATGCAATGTTAGGAATTAATATCTTACGGAATGGCAATGTTTATGCTTTATTGTTCCTCAACCGTCTGACTCACAGTTTTTATTGCGATATCTCCGGTGTTAAAAAATAGCTACGGTGACGTATAAATCCTGTTAAACGCAGCTTTTTTTGCTCTTTCTCTCGATAATAATATAATAATCGTTTGAGTATTTTAAAAAAATTTCCGCAGTGCCTAATATTGGGAGCAAGTGAGTATGGCATGTCAACGGATGGAGCGTATTTTATCAGCGGTCGCCCGAGCCAGATATGAATCTAAAGTGTTGCAGGCATTGTCTCTTACTCGATTGACTATCCAACTCCTGCTGTTCTACTTTGCCATAAATTGGCAGATGGTACACGAAAGATTCTTACATAACTTGGACTTGGCAGAGGTAGGAAAGAACTTTACATGTCTGCAAGGTATGGCAAGCCCAGCCTTAATCGCCATTAAATGTACCTGAGCTTCAGTTCATGATGAGTAGGCAGCTTGGTTAGCTCTGGTGACATGCACGAATGTCATTGGCTGAAATGAGTGTATAAATTATGTAACCTCCGTACAAGTCAATGACACTTACTTAACTGCTCCCCCTGTAGCGGTTGTATGATGGCTTTGTCACTTGGTGGAGATGGCCCTCTTCAGCAATCCCGCTGCTTGTTTCTCCTCATGTGTAAGTGTTGGTGCACACTCATGCTCTTCATAGCCACCATCCTTAATATCCCTGCTGCAGTCTGTATACAGTGCTCCAGAACATCTGACAGCAGTAGCATTATCACACTTGATGGTAGTCTGACTAGCTATGGGGACCATCCTGGGGACCATCCTTTGAGCAGCAGCTAGGGGACCATCCTCTGAGCAGCAGGGGACCATCCTCTGAACAGCAGGGGACCATCCTCTGAACAGCAGGGAACCATCTTCTGAGCAGCAGGGGACCATCCTCTGAGCAGCATGGGCCCACACACTATGGGAACTTGTTGGAAATTGTAATCCATACCTATAATGTATACATGTAGGGTCAAAACCATGCACAACGTACGTCGATTATTCATGGCATGCAATACGCTCAGCTTGTTCGTGGTGATAGAAAATTCGTTACCAATTGAGATTTGTAAATTCTGATAACCATGCACACATGCCTCCTGATAATCACTGTAATACGCTTACCTTAATTCCAGTTCAGTCACCAAAGGCTACGCCGTCGAATTTAGCAACGCGGCAATGATATAATCACCGGCGATTCACCGCCTCCCACACTTTGAGCGGGACGCGATATGCCCAAATCATCGGCGCGAATCGAGCGGGAAAATGTGCACGTAGTTTGTTGAACTATACTCCCGTAACGGATGGTTTAAATATTAACGAACAGAACAAATCGATAATATATATATAGATATAATATAATTATAATTATAATATAATATATATATATATATAATGTCCAGCAAAATCGTATGGAACGCCGTTGCCCTCAAAATTCAGGAGCGTTTCAATATTTTATTTTATTTTATTTTATTTTTATTTTTTATTTTACCCATACTAATTTTGAAATACTATCCAATAAATAGAAAGGACTACCTTGGTCGCTACTTGAATTTGCCGTGTTTTCTCAACTGACAAACACGTTGTTTTGTTCACTGCGATGTTGTTTAACAGCCTCACAGCGAACTAAACAACGTGTTACATTTTTTGATGTGTGTTCTTAACAAACGCAGCTTGTTTTTATCCATTGAACACCTAGGGATCGTAATCGGGCGTGTACTAGCTCTTTAGTTCCTCTTCATGTAACGCATGTATAGTTAGCGTTATTACTGCGATATCCCCGATCATGTTTATTTTGGTATATTGCCTAAATCGAGCCTAAATAATTACGAGAGATCGCTACTTCAGTACTTGTAATTTCCCGTCTTGCTCTTGCTCTGCTGCTACACATGGAAATCGACTATGCTGTCTATTCTAAGCAAATGCAACGTTTGAGTAACTGCTATCCATTGAACACCTCTTGTAGGATTGCGATCTGCACTACATGTAGTTGGGCCCGCCTAGTGGGCGTAGCCCAACCTTCGCGTTTGTGTGAGGAAGGGAATATTCGGATGTTTAAATAGGTGGGTGGGTATGTTTGTTATCCTTAGGGGTGTGCTCTAATACCCAATTGTTTTTAAGAGCATGAGGTGCATGCATGGAAGAGAAAATGAAGTGCATGTAAGCAAGAATAACTTTTGGATGATTGCCATTGCGTCCAGCTCCCCTTGGAAGCCGGGGCTCTGATGGACGCCGAACTCATCTCGCTGATATCTTGGAGAGTACCTGGGGGTATTAATATAATAAAAGCTCAGCAGCATTTGATGCCACGTCAGTATTGTATCTGCAGCGGGAATTACAGAATTGAGTAAACACAATGAAAATGATGCTAAATGCACTAACATAGTTGGATTTGTGTCCCCCTTGCTGTAGAATCATATGGTGCTTGAGGAGTTACAGTAGAAGCATGAAATGCTTTCCTCTTTTCGGTGACCTGCATGCAATTCAATCCATCACTACGTCAGGGCTTGTCCTGCATGGATCAAAGTTGACTCAGCATGCTCTGGATTCTAGTTTCAGTTTTACAATATTTATGTTTGTTTTGTGTTTGTAATTCAGGTACTTCTA
Organism: Spongilla lacustris; assembly: GCA_949361645.1. Lineage (NCBI taxonomy): Eukaryota > Metazoa > Porifera > Demospongiae > Spongillida > Spongillidae > Spongilla > Spongilla lacustris. Next base: position 24,117,456 of record OX442415.1, read on the forward strand.
TGTACAACTGAAAGATGCCAAGAGTGATTTGAAATAACATCAAATAGACTTGTTCATTACTTCTTTTTTTTCTGCCTCACTCATATCCATGCAGCTTACAATAACTGAGGTGTGAAAAGAAAATTGATAATGTGTCATTAATTTTGAATTTCTGTTATGACCTATTCTATTTACATAGTAGCTCCTTTGTCTGCCACAAAGCTACTTCGCTCATCCTGACTGCTTTGTGATGTAAAGTTTCATTCTGTTTGATGTCTAGCCTAACAGACTTCCATTGTGTTGTTCTGCCCTAGTCAACATTCATCAAATAAACATATCTGATACTGTCTCGTGTTTTTGAGTGCATACTAAGTAGTGTAAATCCATGTATAGGGGCTAACAGGGCTTATACATATTATAACGGAAACACTTTTGTGTACTCTTCTCCATATAAGCCTTAATACTGATTACCATTGATTTTTACATCACTACTCCTTTTACCTTTGTTTGATTACATACATTTGGATGGTCTTTCTACTACACAATTAATTACTCCAAACCAAAAAGAATAAAAATGGACATTAATGTGAAAAGAGTGGTCATTATATCTTGATTGAATGGTTAAGTATTAGGTCAGTTGAAATTAAAAAAAAAATGGAGCTTTAAAACTAATCATACCAGTTAATACTTGGGGTTAGGTGTTGTTAGGAATTATAAATGTAACTCCCTAATTGGAAGTTAAATAGACACTTTTTAAATTTTTTTCCGTGAGTGTGGAACACCCTGTGTCAACATCAGAGTCTAAAGGACTCATTCTACACACAATAAAATTACTGCATATGACAACACCATGCACAATATTGAGGGAACACTTGGTGTTAACTTGTAACTAGCTCACACATCCATAAAATGTGTTGTTAAAAATTCAGATTTACTAATTTGTAATTTCATATATCCTCCCTGGCAGAAGATAATTTGGACTGAACCTGGAAGCTCTGGCATAGGACTAAAAAAATTAGCTACTTACATGTGTAGCTTCTCCATATACATATCCACAGAAAGATTACAAAACTTGCCTTTATAAGTTCTAAGATACATGCATGAATACAGTGCAGTCTTTTGCATGAATTACAAGTGGAAGTTTATCTAGTGTAAGAAATGTGCATGGACAAAGAGTTTAGCAACAGTAAATCGTCTAATAATAAATTCTTGTGTTTCAAGTATTTCAGGTAGCGTGCTTAACTCAGCATCTAGCATAGCTTTCTGATCAGAAGCAAGAAGGTCAGGTAGATCATCAACTGCAACTGAGTCTTCTTCATGTGGTGTAGGGCCATCCCAATCAATACCATAAAACTCAGGTTGAACCTACATGTACAAGAGAGCAAATTTGTACATTTGAATATGATTTCAGTGCACAAGTATGAATACAACTATGGTATGGAACTTTTGTATGGCAGTGGATAGATAGTAATAGCAAACTATATACATGTAGTACCTGCTCAATTCCAGAAGTAACAGTTGCAGTGTTTGCATCATACTGAGGCATGTTTACAAGACCTAGAATCCACAACTGCAATGGAGATCTGTTCTGTTCTGTTCGAAGTGGATGATGTGCCCATCCATGTCGAAAGCCATCCAGGTGTTCTTGTACTACACTCAAAATTATGTAATGCAAAGCGTACAAGTCTAATGGATTATCTGGATCCAGGATATTTATGTCCTCCATAAAGTAGAGGAAATTATAGAAAAAATTTATGCAGCCATTAAATAAATCTCGCCACAACCGCTCAATTCTCTGATTGTGCACACTTCTTCCTGCAATTGCACTACCTCTACCAGTACCCCTCATTTCTACCATGTACTGACACACAAGGATATTTTCACCACCTCTGTCCATTCTAACTCTTGAAGGAAGGCCATACTCCTCAACTGCCACCTGAAATGCTGACAAAACAGTTGAAGCCCGATTATTGGTGGATGCTTTAAGGTATGTGATAAGACGACTGTACCCATCAACTGCACCATGGATAACAATTTTCCATCTAATTAATTTATGGTACCCATCTAAGTGCCATAACGCATTAGCAGATGGAACATTGTATACACGCCGATGTAGTACGGTTTGAAAACGTGATATGACACCAGTTGGATCAACTCGTCGCAGTGATGCCCTTATACGTTCTCGTTGTACTAAAATCCCAGCACTTTTTAAACGACCAGTAAGTGATTTCTCACCACATTTGGGATTGTCTTGTGTTATCTGCATCAGTCATCAAAGAATAATCTCTCAGTCTTATGCTCAGTTGCTGCAATCGTCGTTCAACCGAAGAAACACTGCATCCAAACATGGTAGCAATATCTGCCATTTTAAAACCGCTTTCAACTAGATATCTTAGCCTTTCCTCCTCAATTTCAACTTTTGGTCGCCCTCTTCCTCGGTCATTGGAATGTTTTTTTTCCTCGATGGAGTGTTGGATAGACTGCATGAGCCGCGAAAGCGAGGGTATTATCTCAGATCCATCAAAAGTATCTTCTATTGTTAATGCCAGCATGAGTAAACTTTCAATCTGAGAAAAAGTGTCTTCCAATTCCACCAAACTGTTGGCATTATCGTCTTCGCTGATATTTTCAAGCACGCCAAGAAGTGCACGAAATAAACATCCTACCAAGTCAGCTTCGACCGCGGCCATTTTTTAAACTCAAAAAGAAAAATTTGGAATGGTAAATTCCCCACATTGTTCAAGGCGCATGCGTCACTAACAACAAAAAGGTGAAATGTGGGCTAATAATTAGTCATTTGCAAGGATAAGTCAAGCTGCGAGCATTGCATGTATCAGTAATGGCGTCATCGACAACACGAACCCCGGGCAAAAAAGCGATTCAGGCTCCGTCCCCAAGAGAGGCTAAGACAAGCGAACAGTTGACGTTGCAACAGGAGGATAAGCCCTGCAGCTCAGGTTTGTTATCAGTATTACTTTCCCATGTGCCGACAAGCCATAAGCATGTCTTTAGATTAGCGCGCGGTGTCGATTGCTATTGATATATACATGTATATATAAATGTACTGTACATCATTACATGCATAGGTTTGAGTCGAGCTGCAAGCGACGTGAAGGAAGCAATAGACAGATTTAATTCTGGTCTAAAAGGCGTGGGCCCTATGAAAAGGAAAGCTGCAGCAAGAGCGGAGGCAGCATCGCTGCTCCTGCGCAAAAAATCAAAACAACAACCACTGCCACGTCCTCAATGGACTCACAAATTTGTTTGCCTTGCACAATCTAATAAGTACTTTATTCCAAGTTCGGATTACGATAAAGATAAACTCTTTATGGCGGATTTAGGCGAAAAAGTAATTGGATTTACCAAATTGGATATGGACAGCGACGAATTTCGTGGTGTGTTATACGACAGTTATCCCAAGCTACGGGACGCTGGTGGATATGTTATGTGCCGCGCGAAAAAAAATAGCAATGAATTGGAAAAACTATCCAAAGTGGTTTATGTCTCCCCTTTAATGTTGAAAGAAAGGTGCGGCCCCAACAAAACATACATCGTGCCTCTACAGCGGGACCTTTCGCTGCAGCCGTCTCGGATAGTTCATGATTATGTAAGCGCATGCATTGCAAATCACATTTGTATTTCTAAGCATATCTGTTCCTCATTACAAAGACAGAGGAATGTTTGCATTGTGGTGTAAAATTGTCGATTAACGAACTCCAAGATCACGTATCAACATGTAAAAGGTAGATACTTTGATGAGTAAGAATTCAGTGATGTGTGTATATTTCAGTATTTATTTTTTATTTTAGTGAACAAAAAGTTGATATGCTTGGTACGCATCAGTATGATCTTATTAGCCACCAGGAATTGGATGATGATGATGAAATCAGCATAACTGTTGATCATGAAGAAAAGGTATTTGGGGGGAAAGGGAGTATTAATCATTATTAATTGAATTTTTTTTTTTAGGCCTTCAATGAAGAAGAGCATAGTGATATCGATCCTGATTCAGATGTGTTGCCAGTATGTTCCTAACATCTTTATTGAAAGTGAGTGTACCAATATATGCATGTGTTTTTCAAGTATCCATTAGACAAGCATAGTGAGGATGATCATGATGAAAAAGTCACCCTACCTACTATAACATCCACAAGGTAATTTGTGTTATTTCAGGCTGGCCAATGTTTGAGTTTAATTTTTGCAGAATGCTTTGTGAGGAAAAGGTGGAAAGAAAAAGGTAACCACAAATGGTGCAATTTTATGTCAGTTAGGACATATCACTGCTATATATATATATAGTATGGAAGACATTCTCAATGGCTTGAAGAAAGCGGTCAAGGAAGATAATCCACTGCGGATAATGGTGCGGCGAACTGCAGTATGGGCTGATGCATTGCATGAGGCTACCAAAAAGAGATTTGATAGTACAAGTCTCCTAAAGGTTACTGTGATTCTGCTGTAATTTCATAATACTGTTTTGAATTCTTTTTTGTCTTGCATGCTTACATGCAGGTTTCTTTTGTGAATGAGGTCAGCATTGATTTAGGAGGACCAAGAAGAGAGTTTTTTCGTCTTCTGTCACTTCAAGCATCAGAGTGCTTACTTAGAGGTGACCAGAAAAGGTTTTTTGCTAATAATGTTTGTGCTATTCAGGTAAATGCATATTGATTTCCTCAAATTCATGCATGATTGCTGTGTGTGTGTGTGTGTGTGTGTGTGTGTGTGTGTGTGTGTGTGTGTGTGTGTGTGTGTGTGTGTGTGCGTGTGTTTGTGTGTGTGTGTGTGTGTGTTTGTGTGTGTGTGTGTGTGTGCTTTGCCAAATAGGAAAGGCAATTTTATCACCTTGGTATGTTTACTGCAATGTCCATTGCACAAGGAGGTTGTGGGCTACCCATATTAGCTGACGCTGTGTACGACTACTTTGTTACTGGAAAATGTACATATGTAACTGTGAGTCTTCCTGATCTACCTGATGAGAAGTTGAAGAAACTAGTTGAAAAGGTGAGTACAGTATAACAAAAAATATATACAGAATGTGCATGCATGCATCTATAGCTAGCTGTTTATTAAATGGTATAGTAACTTATGTATTAATGTGCATAACACATTACTATACTCAGTGTCCTCCAAAAAAGTATTCTTTAAATAGGTAGTAATTGTTTGCATGTTTGTATTACTGATATAGGTTATTATGGTTGAGACCTCAGAGAAACTGAAGGAAGTGTTTTCAGATGAATCTGCAGCAAACATATTATTGGAGAGTGGCTTTACTAAACCTGTTGATATTAATTACAAAGAAAAGATTATAACTTGCATCGTCGATTATAATTGCATGTTGAAAGTCAAAGGGGCCATGGACCAGTTTCTTGATGGCATGTGCACATTTCAAGTGAACACATTAGTAAAGGAATATCCTACTGAAATGAAGCAATTTTTTGTGAACAGTGGTCATCATGCAAGTGCAGGTATGGTAGTATTCACCATGGCGCCTGCATATACATGTAGACTTCCCTCTTTCTGCAGACGAACTGCGGTCATTGTTGGTGACTGAATTTTCAGAATATGGAGTTCATTTACGATTTAAAGAAGAACATGCATACCTTCATTTTAGTGAATTTTTAGATGAATGTGAAGGTAAGCAAGCTATTGGCTGGCAAGGTGTATTGGATGACGGGCACCATGTTTCTTTTTTCATGTAATGATGATGGAGAACAGCTGGAGACCATTCGTGCACCTTGGATGATGTCTTGATTTTTTTTACTGGTAGTAGCACAATCCCACCTGCAGGTTTTAATCATCTCCCTCGATTGTCATTCATTCATGATTCATCAACACTTCCCACTGCATCGACATGTAGCATGGAGCTACGAATACCAACAGTACATGAGGAGTATGCATCTTTCAAAGACAGCATGGAACTGGCAATGAAATCAAACAGTGGCTTTGGTCAATTCTAAGTTCGATCAGTTTTTGCTTTTGTGCATGCTGTTTATGTCATCCAAACCATTCAAAGAACATTTTCAACTTGTTATGGTAATTGGTCCTACTACCACGTACAAGGATGGAATGCAATTATGTTATAGTGTGGGAGTTGTCATTTTGTAGACACCATACATGTACATGTGTATATACTAAATTAAGTAGTATTGAGCGCGTGCATGAGGAAAATGATTATTCAGTCCTGATATCCTGCGTGTCGCATAAATAAAAATACAGTACATGTAATGACCACTATCCAACTCCAAAGGGGCCCGGATATTGCCGGAAATAATAAGAGAATATATTACGTTACACAAGTCTGCAGAACACAAAGTTAAGATTTGTGGACCATGTAGCAGTCTGCTGGTTGCTCCTTGATATTCCACAAATGTTAGAACAAATTGGCCATAAACTTCTGATAGTAGAACATCCAAGCCATTAACCCATTTGCATGCTGTTCTATCCTTCAGTTGACAACACTCACCTAAATGCAGGGGGAAAAAAAGAGAAGAAAGGCTGTCACTTCTTGCACCATACGTATTGTTGTGGGACTTAACCTTGTACAAACCTGGCCCTAGGTGGCACTAATATGATTATGATCACACAATAGGTGTGACAATTGTATGCAGTCTCTGTCAACCAAAAACCTCAAGTCCACCCACCCAGGGTTTTTTTCATTCCAGGGTCTGTCAACAGCCCAATACCCTTAGGTGTTGGCACTTGGACATGACAACAGAACAGCTCACTCAATATATGTGGATACAATGGTTAAAGAAGAGGGGATGCAAATATAAACAAGGGATGGAGATGCATATCCGAATCATATATACTGTTAACATATAAGACTTATATGCACTTGAGAGTGGTGCTTCTGTGAATGTATGTGGTGGTGTGTGTGGTGGTGTGAATGGCACATGTACATGTATACATGCAAAAGAAGTACACAAAGATTCATTGATATCATGGGAGGACCAGAGGTAATTATTGATAAGAAATGATTTGACAAGTAACCTGCTAATTGATTTATGGTGGCAACAGCAGACAATGCTATAGCTCCAAATTTTATTATTGGGTAGGCAGCTGGATATGTGTGTGTATTGGATAGGCTAGGTGTGTGTGTATGGAATAGGCTAGGTGTGTGTGTATTGGATAGGCTAGGTGGGTGTGTATTGGATAGGTTAGGTGGGTGTGCATTGGATAGGCTGGGTGGGTGTGCATTGGATAGGCTAGGTGTGTATTGAATAGGCTAGGTGTGTGTGTATTGGATAGGCTAGGTGGGTGTGTATTGGATAGGCTAGGTGGGTGTGTATTGGATAGGCTAGGTGTGTATTGGATAGGCTACATGTAGGTGGGTGTATATTGGATAGGCTACATGTAGGTGGGTGTGTATTGGATAGGCTACATGTAGGTGGGTGTGTATTGGATAGGCTACATGTAGGTGGGTGTGTATTGGATAGGCTACATGTAGGTGGGTGTGTATTGGATAGGCCACATGTAGGTGGGTGTGTATTGGATAGGCTACATGTAGGTGGGTGTGTATTGGATAGGCTACATGTAGGTGGGTGTGTAATGGATAGGCTACATGTAGGAGGGTGTGTATTGAGATAGGCTAGGTGGATGTGCATTAGTTCATGGGTGTGTAATGCACACCCACCTAGCCTATCTCAATACACACCCACCTACATGTAGCCTATCCAATACACACCCACCTACATGTAGCCTATCCAATACACACCCACCTAGCCTATCCAATACACACCCACCTAGCCTATCCAATATACACCCACCTAGCCTATCCAATACACACCCACCTAGCCTATCCAACACACACCCACCTAGCCTATCCAACACACACCCACCTAGCCTATCCAATACACACCTAGCCTATCCAATACACACCCAGCCTATCCAATACACACCTAGCCTATCCAATACACACCTAGCCTATCCAATACACACCCACCTAGCCTATCCAACACACACCCAGCCTATCCAATACACAACTAGCCTATCCAATACACACCCACCTAGCCTATCCAATATACACCTACCTAGCCTATCCAATACACACCCTATAGCCTATCCAATACACACCCACCTAGCCTATCCAATACACACACACCTAGCCTATCCAATACACACCCACCTAGCCTATCCAATACACACCCACCTAGCCTATCCAACACCCACCCAGCCTATCCAACACACACCTGGCCTATCCAATACACACCCACCTAGCCTATCCAATACACACCCACCTAGCCTATCCAATACACACCCACCTAGCCTATCCAATACACACCCACCTAGCCTATCCAATACACACCCACCTAGCCTATCCAATACACACCCACCTAGCCTATCCAATACACACCCACCTAGCCTATCCAACACACACCCAGCCTATCCAATACACACCTAGCCTATCCAATACACACCCACCTAGCCTATCCAACACACACCCAGCCTATCCAATACACACCTAGCCTATCCAATACACACCCACCTAGCCTATCCAACACACACCCACCTAGCCTATCCAATACACACCCACCTAGCCTATCCAATACACACCCACCTAGCCTATCCAATATACACCCACCTAGCCTATCCAATACACACCCACCTAGCCTATCCAACACACACCCAGCCTATCCAATACACACCCACCTAGCCTATCCAATACACACCCACCTAGCCTATCCAATACACGCCCACCTAGCCTATCCAATACACACCCACCTAGCCTATCCAATACACACCCACCTAGCCTATCCAATACACACCCACCTAGCCTATCCAATATACACCCACCTAGCCTATCCAATACACACCCACCTAGCCTATCCAATACACACCCACCTAGCCTATCCAATACACACCCACCTAGCCTATCCAATACACACCCACCTAGCCTATCCAATATACACCCACCTAGCCTATCCAATACACACCCACCTAGCCTATCCAATACACACCCACCTAGCCTATCCAATACACACCCACCTAGCCTATCCAATACACACCTATCCAATACACACCCACCTAGCCTATCCAATACACACCCACCTAGCCTATCCAATACACACCCATCTAGCCTATCCAATACACACCCACCTAGCCTATCCAATATACACCTACCTAGCCTATCCAATACACACCCACCTAGCCTATCCAACACACACCCACCTAGCCTATCCAATACACACCCACCTAGCCTATCCAATATAGCCTATCCAATATACACCTAGCCTATCCAATACACACCCACCTAGCCTATCCAATACACACACACCTAGCCTATCCAATACACACACACCTAGCCTATCCAACACACACCCACCTAGCCTATCCAATACACACCCACCTAGCCTATCCAATACACACCCACCTAGCCTATCCAATACACACCCCCCTAGCCTATCCAATACACACCCACCTAGCCTATCCAATACACACCCACCTAGCCTATCCAATACACACCCACCTAGCCTATCCAATACACACCCACCTAGCCTATCCAATACACACCCACCTAGCCTATCCAATACACACCCACCTAGCCTATCCAATACACACCTAGCCTATCCAATACACACCTAGCCTATCCAATACACACCCACCTAGCCTATCCAATACACACCCACCTAGCCAATCCAATACACACCCACCTAGCCTATCCAATACACACCCACCTAGCCTATCCAACACACACCCAGCCTATCCAATACACACCTAGCCTATCCAATACACACCCACCTAGCCTATCCAATACACACCCACCTAGCCTATCCAATATACACCCACCTAGCCTATCCAATACACACCCACCTAGCCTATCCAATACACACCCACCTAGCCTATCCAATACACACCTATCCAATACACACCCACCTAGCCTATCCAACACACATCCACCTAGCCTATCCAATACACACCCACCTACATGTAGCCTATCCAATACACACCTAGCCTATCCAATACACACCCACCTAGCCTATCCAATACACACCCACCTAGCCAATCCAATACACACCCACCTAGCCTATCCAATACACACCCACCTAGCCTATCCAACACACACCCAGCCTAGCCTATCCAATACACACCTAGCCTATCCAATACACACCCACCTAGCCTATCCAATATACACCCACCTAGCCTATCCAATACACACCCACCTAGCCTATCCAATACACACCCACCTAGCCTATCCAATACACACCTATCCAATACACACCCACCTAGCCTATCCAACACACATCCACCTAGCCTATCCAATACACACCCACCTAGCCTATCCAATACACACCCACCTAGCCAATCGAATACACACCCACCTAGCCTATCCAATACACACCCACCTAGCCTATCCAACACACACCCAGCCTAGCCTATCCAATACACACCTAGCCTATCCAATACACACCCACCTAGCCTATCCAATATACACCCACCTAGCCTATCCAATACACACCCACCTAGCCTATCCAATACACACCCACCTAGCCTATCCAATACACACCTATCCAATACACACCCACCTAGCCTATCCAACACACATCCACCTAGCCTATCCAATACACACCCACCTAGCCTATCCAATACACACCCACCTAGCCAATCGAATACACACCCACCTAGCCTATCCAATGCACACCCACCTAGCCTATCCAATACACACCCACCTAGCCTATCCAATGCACACCCACCTAGCCTATCCAATACACACCCACCTAGCCTATCCAATGCACACCCACCTAGCCTATCCAATACACACCCACCTAGCCTATCCAATGCACACCCACCTAGCCAATCCAATACACACCCACCTAGCCTATCCAATGCACACCCACCTAGCCTATCCAATACACACCCACCTAGCCTATCCAATATACACCCACCTAGCCTATCCAATACACACCCACCTAGCCTATCCAATGCACACCCACCTAGCCTATCCAATACACACCCACCTAGCCTATCCAATACACACCCAACTAGCCTATCCAATATACACCCACCTAGCCTATCCAATACACACCCACCTAGCCTATCCAACACACACCCACCTAGCCTATCCAATACACACCCACCTAGCCTATCCAATACACACCCACCTAGCCTATCCAACACACACCCAGCCTATCCAATACACACCTAGCCTATCCAATACACACCCACCTAGCCTATCCAATACACACCCACCTAGCCTATCCAATACACACACACCTAGGCTATCCAATACACACCCACCTAGCCTATCCAATACACACCCACCTAGCCTATCCAATATACACCCACCTAGCCTATCCAATACACACCCACCTAGCCTATCCAACACACACCCAGCCTATCCAATACACACCTAGCCTATCCAATACACACCCACCTAGCCTATCCAATACACACCCACCTAGCCTATCCAATACACACACACCTAGGCTATCCAATACACACCCACCTAGCCTATCCAATACACACCCACCTAGCCTATCCAATATACACCCACCTAGCCTATCCAATACACACCCACCTAGCCTATCCAACACACACCCACCTAGCCTATCCAACACACACCCACCTAGCCTATCCAATACACACCCACCTAGCCTATCCAACACACACCCACCTAGCCTATCCAATACACACCCACCTAGCCTATCCAACACACACCCAGCCTATCCAATACACACCTAGCCTATCCAATACACACCCACCTAGCCTATCCAATACACACCCACCTAGCCTATCCAATACACACCCACCTAGCCTATCCAATACACACCCACCTAGCCTATCCAATACACACACACCTAGGCTAGGTGGGTGTCTATTGAGATAGGCTAGGTGCAAGTAATCGTTATGCACATTCAGATGAGCTGCACATGAAAGACATTCAACCTAAAGATTATTTCCCCCAAGACATATTTATTCATTTTTTAGTAAGGCTAATGTTAAATTCTTTAATTGACTATCTAATCATATTTTAATGTGAATGAGTATTTTTGTGTGTATTTTAGACAGTATGACACTTATCAAAAAAACTGTAAAATGGCATGGAGAGGAGGGTATAATAAAATCACAGACCCAGTTATGTTATATATCCTGCCTTATGTCGGAGTTCCCCCCCCCCCCCCCCCCCCCCAGAGCAATATTGCCACACCCATACAATAGGATAGACTGTTTTGCTCTTATGCAGTAGCTGCTCCAACCCCCTTACAGACTTATGAACCAGTCCCCAGGACATATTACCATTAACACGCCTAAGACAACGTCATATTATTCCAAACAACTCCCACTATTTATTGCAATTGATCCTACTGATAATGATAATAATAATAAACAGGGAATACATTACATAAGGCAAAAACAAACATTAACAAAAATAGGTAGGTGATAAGATTTAGAACTGAGCACACACATACACATGATCCTACTGTGGTGATGTTCACGTGTGAATTTTGTAGGCCTACAATAACATGTAACCTCTTTTGAAAGGGTGACACCAAGCAAACCACGGTACAGTATATAACGTTTATTATTTATTTAGGCAGAGTTCTGATAATTCTCATTTCAGTTTTCGACTAGTGTACGTTATAACACACAACAGATGAAATAGTAACAAACATACCTTTTCGCCACATGCAGCCCACTGTTCTTTCGGAGATCGTGTATAATCTCTGGTAAAAAAGTTCCTAATTGAAGCAAATCATGTCACGTGCGATAAATCTAACTTAATGAAAATATTAATTTTCAATAATTGGCATGGGGGGGGGGGGGGGGGGGGTGCATAAGGGCCACGCCCTCCATATACGGATGATATAATAAACTATTGAGTTACCGTTAACCTAAGCTGAGAGAAAGTGAACGGTAGTGCGTCAGACGAACGTCAAACCTGGATCCAAAGCTGCTGCAGTTTGCGCAACTCGAAGGCATAAAGCATTTTGTGGCTGTTTCGGTATGAAATTCCGTATTGTTCTGAAGCTTCATAACGCGGAACTTGCAAAGCTTCTGGGGCGAAGCCCCAGACCCCAATGGGGGAGCTTACAGCGCTCCCCCATACCCCCTAGCTGGAGCGGGAGGGGGCGACGCCCCCTCTCCCGTTTCCTACCCTCTGCCCTTTGTGCCCCCCCCCCCCCCCCCCCCCCCCCCCGTAACACATTCATGGGGTCCCTTATTTCACAAAGGGATCCCCAATTTTCCGAAAATGCAGGGACGGGGGGGTCCCCAAAAAGTTTTCCAGAAAATAGGGGACGGGGGTTCCCAATTTTATGGGATCCCCAATTTTACGTAACTACTTGTGGTACTTATTAATTAATGAGAAGTATCAAAATATGTGCAAGATCATCTCAGTTATGACGGAAGAACGCATTTCCGATCTGCCTTTGATTTCCATGCACTAAACTGATCTTAAAAAACTAAGGCATTTGTGCAACCCAGAAAACTGTTTCAAGCATCCTTATTTGATGAATGTAGTACATAGATCCAGCAATTCTTGTATTCGTAAATAACTAAACTAAATATGCAATTTCCTTTTTTGCAGGTGTAATGTTTTGAGCCATGTATGATATGGTAAAAAAAAAGCTGCAACCGCTCTGAGCTAGAGGGAGCAGCAGCTGACATTTATGGCCGCTTTAATCTGACCCTAACCAGGTCTGTGGCAAGGGCTATCCTGGCTAGGGGTCTAAGGCCAATATAACTAGGTTGTGCATATCAAACTGTTTAGAGTAAGTTTTGTGTTTTATTCTTTTTCCTCCAGACTAACACATGTGTTGTTGTGTGTTATCTGTGATGTAATTTATAATACAAATCATAGCCATACTCAACCAGCTGATATCCTCATTGCTGGATGGGACAGAGGTAAACTAGCTGCATTGGATATCACAGTGATATCACCCCTCACCCCTGCCATCTTGGGAGAATCAAGCTGAATGGTGGTGCAGCAGCCCTTGCTGCTGAAACTTGTAATTATACTTTCTAATAAATGATCCAAAATGCCTCGAGTAGTTGGGGTGGACCTGTATTCCTGTAGGAAATTTATGGAAGTTGGGTAAAGGATGCCCAGGCCTACAATTTTGGCAAGCTAAATATTACCCTAGTCAGGTCCATTGCCAGAGTAATCATGAAAATCTCAATTGCTATTGTAATGATATAAAAGTAACCATTAAAAAAATCAAATAAACATGACACATTACAATTAATTATTGACAACACACCCCTTGCCATGATACTATATAACATACAATGATGCTACATAAGAAACGTACAGAGCATGGAGAGCTGAAGCATGCAACACATTCTCTTTTATTGCTTCCCGGGTTGCCATCATGACAAACAAACCAAAGTCAATGATCCTGTCCAACTTATATGGCAAACTGAGTATCCTCCTTGTCAGGTCTAATGCCAGAGCCATAATGCTGAGATCCCTGATGCCGGCTGCTGGAGGTTTCTCGGAGAACATTTAACAATAATTATAACAATAATGTATAGGTGGTAGGTATCTTACATAATTAAAGTATTCATAGCAACTGATAATAAAAATAAAAATAATAGTAACATGCATGGGGCATAGAAGCACAACATACCATCTCACGTTTGGCAGGCTCTGCATCAAAACTAACCAAAAGATGTCCAGAGTGATTTCAAATCTATATGGTCATCTGAACATGTCCCTAATTAAGGCCAACTCAAGAGCGATGTTGAGTAGAAGTGCATTGTAGATTTAGATGTATGGTGTAGTTAGTTGTGTATTTTACGTATGTGTATATAAGTGTTATTATTAAACAGACTATTGTAATGTGTATGCATTGTACATTAATAATAAAATAATAATTGTCTGCTCACCTTGAACAGGGTAGCAGTTGGAACAATGATAAGTCAAGGTAGCTAACTGGGATGGAGCACCATTTCATGTCTCAGTGACATCCCTCTTAATCCTACCATAGCTACTCTATTATCTATTATCCTTCACTCATTGTTGAAGCGGGCATTAGGATTGCAATGCATCCCCATTGTTGAGACATATGTTCAGAGGCAAGACAAGCTTTGTCCAAATTAGCATCACGACTTGCTGTTTCAGACCAACGGTGAAAAATCCCAGATGTAGTGCAGCCTATATGGCCATCTCAGTTTGGCTTTGGTCAGGGCAAATGCCAGGGCCATCCTTAACCGGTCCTACTGCTCGTCCACCATAAACCTCCCAGACAATGTTGTATAGTTAGTAGTTGTGCTATGTGCTAGGAAGTAGTATTGTGTATTATTATTATTATTAACTGATGGGCAAATTAAACTGTATGTAAATCCCTCTTCTTTATCCCACAACTGACATGCACACCAACACACTATAGATACCTTACACTACCACAAAATCACACATACCTACACCCATCCACATGACACTTGTGTGGCATATATATAATGTACTTACTTATAGTGTATGTGTAGGTGTTAGTATGTGTGTGTAGATGTGTGGGTGTAGATATCTGTACTTAGTGTGAGTGTAGATTGTAGTTGTGTGCATGTGTAATGTAGTGTATGTGTAGAAGTGAGGGTATAAGTATGTATAGTGAATGTGCAATAGTGTAGTGGGGTTTCAGAGATGTGCAGTATAGTGTGGGACTATAAATGCGTAAGAATGTGTGGGTGTAGTTTTACCGGTGTAAGTTAGGTATGTACATGTATAGTGCCGACTATGGTGTAGGTATGTGTTGTGTAGTTTGGCTGTGTGTAGTGTGGGTATAGATATGTATAGTAAGTGAGGGTGTATGTAGTGTAGTGTGGGTGTAGGTATGTGTAGTTTTGGGTACAGATATGTGTAGTGTAGGGTGGGTGTATGTAGTGTGGGTGTAGGTATGTGTAGTTTTGGGTACAGATATGTGTAGTGTAGGGTGGGTGTATGTAGTATGGGTGTAGGTATGTGTAGCATAGTGTGGGTGCAAGTATGTGTAGTGCAGTGTATGTGGTGTAGGTATGTGTAGTGCATGTGTAGTGTGGGTGTAGTAGGTATGTGTAGTGTAGAATGGGTGTAGGTATATGTAGTGTGAGTGTAGGCATGTGTAGTATGGTATGTGTAGTGCAGTGTAGGTGTAGTATGGTATGTGTAGTGTAGTGTGGACTGGTGTAGGTATGTGTAGTGTAGTGGGGTGTAGTTAGTTATGTGCAGTGTAGCGTACATGTGTAATTGTAGGTACATTGTAAATGTGTACCATATTAATCACTAAATGCATTTACACAATGTGCGTAGTCTCTTCAACTTCCCTACCAAATACATTTTTGCATGAGCATGTGCACCAACTATGTTTTATATGTCTTCAAGTTGGGACTTACATGTATTCTCTTAGACTAATGTCCTGGTATACTAAATAAAGGATTATTGTGTTTTACTATAATGCCTGAAAACAATGCATAGAAACTGCATTAGATGGCCTATTCAAGTATACTGACAGTAAAACTGTCAACTATCTACTGCCTTTTTGTAGTAATCCTTCATTGTTTGTGCAGTCGAGGTGTTTTAATGTGTAAAGCAATACAAGGACCTTATGAAGCTTTTGGATTTTTGATGCAGGTGAGCTAGTGCTAATGTACATTTCACTCATTGAAACTCATGCAAGCTACGGACTATCTTTGTACCTTGCCATGATTTTCAGCTACTCATTTTTACTTGTCGGGTTTAACCTATTTGGAATAGCTTGCCTGAGCATGTCATACATGTACCTGCCAACAACTGATATAGTCACCATCAAGTCTCGTCTGAAACACGATCATGTATCCCCTATCCCCCCTGTAAACCGTATCCCTAGTCATTATATTTGATGGAATCTTCAGTGCATTATCTGTACATTCATTCATATTGTTTAATGCCATACTCCATATATTTATATAAGGATAATCAGTTAAAACTACAGTCTGGGTGGGCTTGCTGCATCTGTGCAAAAGCAGTTTGTTTTTGTTCGGGCCTCCCAAACACTTAATCATGTATGGATTCTTTTTTTTTCAACTGCAGCCTACAGTGTATACTGCTTGAAGGTGAAAGGACATTGCTGACATTAATTTGTAAGCAATTGTAAAACAAGGCAAATTCATTTTAAAAGCCAGTACGCATAATAATGGGAAATTGAATTGGTAGCCACAAATATCGGTATGACCCCCATCAAATATTATAATAATGGTATATTAAAAGAGATTGAAAAGTAGTATATTCCATAGCTAATATTGGACATTCGTGCAAGCCCAATACACATCAGATTTAATCTACATTGTACACAACTTTGGGTGAACTATACTATACCCAAGCCAAGGTTGTATTATGAACAGTGTCTTCTTTCATTGGAGATAATCTTGTCTACCAGATATTATGAGATATCTTTCTCTTGATATTTCTTCACTCCTAAGATAGTGTTTTTTTAGATGCAAATTTTTATGCATCTGTAGTGCATGTACATGTTAACTACTGAAAGCTCTTTTATTTAAGCATAGAAATGTTCTTGGTGGACTTCTAGAAAATTGAAATTCAGCTAGGACTCATCAAAACAAATGATACTGGTTTTACCAACTATATAGTTATTCAGGAGGACTGGTGTAGTTTTAAAGATGGGTCTAATCAGTGTGACGAACTGATGAGATGTTCAGCTGGATTCAGAGGTAGGCTATGAGAGCCATACGCCCTGATGTTGATATAATTTTCAGTGGTGGTGAACGTGTAAGCGTTCTAAAACACGATTTAGTCACACTGAAATGCAGAACGTGCAGCAATTAATTTTAAGCAACGCGCATGCATGTACATGTCCTACGTTTATACGTTGTTATGAAGAATATCAACAATACCTATTACGGTCCGGTTCTCTTAGTCTATCACCGTTTAGTCTTAGGGTTAAGTATATAAAAGGTCGGGGATATCGAGGCTACAGTTACACTGAAGTAGTAAAGCTAGCATACGTATGGAGATGAACTAAAGAGTTAGTACACACCCGCTTACGATCCAAAGAGATACAATGACGTCAACGGATTAAAACGAACGCTGCGCTTGTTAAAAACAGACAGCAACAACAGTATCAACCACGCAGTGAACAAAACAACGTGTTTGTCAGTTGAGAAAACACGGCAAATTCAAGTACTAGTAGCGACCAAGGTAGTCCTTTCTATTTATTGGATAGTATTTCAAAATTAGTATTGGTAAAATAAAAAATAAAAATAAAATAAAATAAAATAAAATATTGAAACGCTCCTGAATTTTGAGGGCAACGGCGTTCCATAAAATCGGGCTTGTGGGGTTATAATTTTATCACTATAAAAATTGCACGTTGTACATGTAATAAACAACACATCTTCGCAATGATTTTGGCAAATCGCGTCCCGCTCAGTGCATTCAATGGGAAGGCGGTGATTATATCATTGGCGCGAATCAAGCGGGAAAATGTGCCTGTAGTTTGCTCAACTGTATCTCCGTAACGGATGATTCAAAACTAACGAACAAAACAAATCAATAGCTACAGGACTCCTCTATGCACACTCCGAATTCGACACGTTTTCAACACTCGTACGTGGAGAAATGTGGATTTCTAACCCGCGGGGTTAACGATTGTTGTATAGCAGTAGGGGTAGGAGAGGAGGGGTAGGGGTAGTAGTAGGCATAGTGACAGGAAAGGGAAGGAGTAGGGGTAGTAGTAGGTAAGGGGTGTAGTAGGTAAGGGGAGGAGTAGGGGAGGAGTAGGGTAGGGGCGGAGTGCCAGTAGTGATAGGTAAGAGGTGAGGAGTAGGGGTATGTAGAGTAGGAGGAGTAGGATATGGGAGGAGTGCTGGTAGTAGTAGCGGTAGAAGCATGCATGTTGAGAACTCAAAGGATATAGGGTACCTCCACACCACTCACTAAAGTGTGAGTCTGATTGCAAAATGCTACCATAATGCACCTGAATTGAGACTGTCCAGCCCAGCTCAAACATCATATATGCATTTTTGAAATAGTCCCTTTGTGAGCAGCCGACACTCATTTGTGCATTTCCATTTTAGTGAACGCATGTTGTTATGATGCCTGTCTCCTATCTCGTCCACCATTACACACCTATCAGGTCTACTGGTATAGCACCAAGCTGCATTGTATGGTTGTAAGAGGCATCATACACTGAACTAGCAGTATGGTACCTTACCCAGCTAGAATCACAATTTACATTCAATAGCAGGAATATCATGTAAAAATTCTTTTTTTTTTTTAGCCAGAGCTACAGTGGAAACCATCACACTTGCTCCTATAATTTTTTTGTACTGTTATTTTGTTCACTTGAATATATTTCAATAACAATGAGCTCAAATGGAAATCTGACAAGACAGATATAGTGTACAACTATTTTTCAATATATACTGAAAGTTAAAAAGCATCACGTGACTATTTACTTTAGTTATTAACACTTGTTGTGACCCAAGTACAAAAGGAATTGTAAGCATAATTCCTCCTCCTGTAGGCAATAGATCTTAACCATACTTTCAATATATCTAAAGAACAAGCATTAGCAACCTTTGGCCGCGTCGGTTTTTAAGTCCGGTAAATAGTTACGGTATTATCGAGCTAGACATGCGTTTTTAGCTCGTAAAAGCTTAGCGATGCAATTTCGTAGTACGCTCTCACTGGACTGCTATATTTCGTTTCCGAGTCGTCACATGTTAGATCTATCGCGAAATTGTACTTGGGAGGCAATAGACCCTTCTTTGCCGTTAAAAAAGTGCCATCAGAGCTGAGTACCTGAAAACATCCGCCATATCGCGATGAATTGCATTTTAAACGTCATTATTGCGTCATTTTGTATCATGAGTATATTTATAATGTGACGTATGGGCAAAGATGATGAAGCATCAAATTGGGCAGGTTACAAGA
Source organism: Spongilla lacustris (assembly GCA_949361645.1). Lineage (NCBI taxonomy): Eukaryota > Metazoa > Porifera > Demospongiae > Spongillida > Spongillidae > Spongilla > Spongilla lacustris. Next base: position 24,137,281 of record OX442415.1, read on the forward strand.
AACGTCAAAGAGCAAGAGGCAACTTTAAAGCTGGAAGCGAAGCGGACCCAATTATATATAGCCTATTTTGAAGCTGCCATGAAGGATTGGAAGCTTTGGGTGATAGAACGCTACCCTTGCGAATGTCTTGATGGCCCATAAAGCTTCCCGATTTGATGCTACTGATTTACTAGACGTTCGCCGTGAGTGGCTGCAAGACGCAGCATCGTTAGGTTAAGAACCGTTTTCACAATCCTCATTGAGTCAATGACAGCACTTGCATCCATTCGTATCATCTCTGCCGATACGTCACATTATAAATATATTCATGATACAAAATGACGCAATGATGACGTTAAAATGCAATTCATCGCGATATGGCGGATGTTTTCAGGTACTCAGCTCTGATGGCACTTTTTTAACGGCAAAGGAGGGTCTATTGCCTCCCAAGTACGATTTTGCGATAGATCTAACATGTGACGACTCGGAAACGAAATATACCAGTCCAGTGAGAGAGTACTACGAAATTGCATCGCTAAGCTTTTACGAGCTAAAAATGCATATCTAGCTCGATAATACCGTAACTATTTACCGGACTTAAAAACCGACGCGGCCAAAGGTTGCTAATGCTTGTTCTTTAGATATATTGCAAATATGGTTAAGATCTATTGCTTACAGGAGGAGGAATTATGCTTACAATTTTTTTTTGTACTTGGGTCAAAACAAGTGTTAATAACTAAAGTAAATAGTCACGTGATGCTTTTTAACTTTCAGTATATATTGAAAAATAGTTGTACACTATACCTGTCTTGTCAGATTTCCATTTGAGCTCATTGTTATTGAAATATATTCAAGTGAACAAAATAACAGTACAAAAAAATTATAGGAGCAAGTGTAATGGTTTCCACTGTACTCCCGTACGGATATAACTTTGAAATTCTGAACCTATTGATACCATTGACATTCTTTGTAACGGCTCCCGCAAAGTTATCAACATGTGTATTTATGTTATCAGTTCAAAGTCCAATACGATCCACGTGTATCTGACTCAAAATGGCACTGCCGCTTGAAATTCTGAACATATTGGCACCATTCGCGAAACGGTTGCTATCTCAGTTGAGTTCTTAACAAATAAAGAAAAAAGAATAAAATGGCGCTATTGCGTCTGGGGACGAGGAAAAACAGGATCCCTTTATTTATCTTGAACCACATGGTTTTGCAGCATCAATAAAACATGAATCGGCTCTCTTTCGACTCCTTGTTCGATACAGCTAAGCGATCCGATTCATAGGATTCCCGGGTCCCGTTTTTTTAAATGACATTCTATCTGACGTAACTCTAGCCTCGTCCCCAGGCCCTGTTTTATTAAAGTTACGGGTTTTTTACCCCGTAACTTTAATAAAACAGGGCCTGGAAACGAGGCTGACGTAACTATCCGGTTGCAATACAATTATCCGGTCATCAACCGGATTTTAATCTTTTTTTTTAAGTATTGCGCATGCTCAATAACTCAAGTGTGAACAGTTTGAAGAGTATGCATGTAGATTCCTTGTTTCCTATTGGAGGGAAGCGTTCCAGGAGTGCTATGATACGGCAGAAACAAGATCCAGTTGCCTAATTTCGACATTTCGTCCAAAAGGGTGGCTTTGGTCTACTGGATATGCCACCGGCAGGCATTCATGCATGATGTACTAGTTGTCTCTTTGAAGGACGAAAAGCAGATAAGATTTCATCAATGTATACAGCGTCGCATGAAGTCATATATTTACACATCGCTGTACAGAATTTTAATGATCGCACTATGATGAATGCTTCTCGCAGAGTTGCAACAGTGGAAGAGTTTTCTAGCATATTGGAGCAGGTTCACTCTAAAAGCTGTCTACATGCGGGCTCAAAAATGACATTTGCCAAGGTTTGTACGTTTAAAATGTTCCTTATAAGCTTACATGCATGCAGGTGATCATTGGATAACAATATCTATTATTGGTGTACCACCAGCTAGCTACAGTAACTGCATGTCAAAGTGTATGATAGCAACCATGGACAACTGCCTCACTTGGACAACTGCCTCATCATGAGCAAAAGCTAGTGGCAGATATCAGTTTTGCAGTCTTGTCAGATCGATGTCCAAAAACAAGCTAATAAAAGTGATTGCGGCTTGTTCTCAATAGCATTATTGCTATGATATATTTTGACCAGGAAAAAATGAGGCAGCACGTTATCAACTGCTTTGAAATTGCATGGACACATGTCATTGTTCCCAACCCATGGTCACCGAAACCCACAGCAACACACCACAGAAACCATTTCTATTTATTGTATTTGTCGTCTCATCGCTGAAGGCACCATATGAATTGATACAATGTTTCTCGTGTAAAGAATGATTTCATAAGTCCTGTGTCTGTTCCCTCGAAATTCATAAAACTTGTCTGGAACTGTCAGTTGTGTGCTGGTCAGTAATAGTTAGGATATACTATGATTGCATTCTTAGCCGGTGTTGTATTTGCATGTTTCAGGTCTTCAGTGATGCCTTGGCACTCATGACTTACATGTATAACGCGTGCATGGAGATGAGGGGGTGTAGTTTTTGTTTCCATATGGTCGCCTCAATATACAAATATTCACCCATTGAACAACCGGGTATAAGTCCTGTTGAACAGCCGGGTAAACTATATACTGTACGTGTCCCGTTAGACGACCGGATGGCTCATTGAACAATCGAGTTATAGTCCCGGCCCGTTGAACAGTCCCGCCGTTAGACAACTGGATAACCCATTGAACAACCGGGTAACTATAAGTCCCGTTGAACAACTGGGTAAACTATAATAACATTGTCCCGTTAGACAACCGGATAGTTATAGTTGTAACGCAGCCGGCGCGGGTAGCCAGTTGATCAACCGCGGCGTCCCTTTGATCAACGGGACAAATTTGATCATCAGTACGGAACATATACGTATACATGCATGGTACTGTACAGGTAAGTTTGTTTTCATTCTAGTAAAAGGGTGAAGGTATAAGGCGCATTTGCATGCAGCAGTCGCGATCGATCGTTTAATAACTGCTAGGAGGAGGATCTACAGGGACATACATGTATTCATTTCAATGAGTACATAGAGTGAAAACCTGCTTACTGTCGTGTAACTCGTTAAATAAATGAAAGTTGGTTTTGCTAAGTACACCAACAAAAATCTGAGTGAATTGCATTAAAAAATACCGCTAATGTGCTTATTAGCGGAGGTGATAATGTGCTTATTTCCGAGCCGCGACTGTAAACCACCGGGTATAAAATCACAAAAAACCCTGCATGCGTGCATGACACTCACAAGTTGCTCCATTATGCTGTTGATATACCTAACAAGTATCCTGGCTACCTGTTCTTTTGTAGGTACCCACGCGACCTTCAGCGGACCCTGCAATTCGTATCAAGCTGAGAAGCAGAACGAGGGCTACTATCCGTGTGCGTATACCGATCCAGTTGGCCTTAGAACAGTTGGGATAGGATTCAACCTGGAGAAATCGGGCGCGCGGTCGCGAATTGCTAGCCTTGGTGCGGATTATGACAAGGTCAAGAGCGGCTCTCAATGCCTAAGCGACGCTCAGATTCAGAAGTTGTTCTGGCAAGACATGCACAGCTCCGTCTCATGTGTGTCAAGTTGGCTACCCAATTGGTCGTCGCTCCCGAGCGGTCCCAAGTCTGCTGTCGTCGACATGGCCTTCAACCTCGGTTGTGCTGGAGTGAAAGAGTTTAAGAAAATGAAGGCCGCCCTGACACAGAATCCTCCTAACTACCCCGCCGCCGCTGCTGCGATGAAGAATTCGCTTTGGTGCTCACAGGTGAAAGGAAGGTGTACGCGGGACGTCAGATGTATGAGGTCATGATTGGATCATGTACATGCATGAGCTCAGTTTAGGTATACCATGCTGTATTTAGTGCTGCATACTGTCAGACTTGCATATATATGTTCCGCGCGAATTGTAAATGTGCGCAATTTCAAAATTGCGTTGCTCAATTTGAAAACTTCAAAATTGCGTACCGATTTCGAAACTGTCCCCCGATTTTTAAATTGCCACCTAATTTCGAAATTGCGCTGCGCAATTTCGAAATCGTGTAACTCCAACATGCATGCGCACTTTCAAAACTTACAAAACAATACGTGCAATGTTGACATAACAATAAGCTAATGCAGATCATACATTTCAATCCCGGCCACACCATTAGCATCACAAGAAGCTTTCTAGAACTGAAGAACTGGTTGCAATATTCAGAGTCACTGATTGGAGCTCCGATTAACAATACGTGATATGTGTTTGAGGTCTGAATTGCACTGTGGAATGAAGAGAGGTTGAACCTAAATGCTGGGCCTTGTGAGCTAATTATATTTAAAACTCTCAGCACAGAGGTCTATAAATACCAAGCATTGTATGACATTCTTCATAAGTGTAGGTCATGGTTACTATTCCTTGGAGAAAAAGAGCAAATAGAAAGGGGCCCAGTGGATCCCCTGCTGTCTCTCAGTTTGTGCCATACAAGTGTATGGCACAAACTGAGAGACAGCAGGGGATCCACTGGGCCCCTTTCTATTTGCTCTTTTTCTCCAAGGAATAGTAACCATGACCTACACTTATGAAGAATGTCATACAATGCTTGGTATTTATAGACCTCTGTGCTGAGAGTTTTAAATATAATTAGCTCACAAGGCCCAGCATTTAGGTTCAACCTCTCTTCATTCCACAGTGCAATTCAGACCTCAAACACATATCACGTATTGTTAATCGGAGCTCCAATCAGTGACTCTGAATATTGCAACCAGTTCTTCAGTTCTAGAAAGCTTCTTGTGATGCTAATGGTGTGGCCGGGATTGAAATGTATGATCTGCATTAGCTTATTGTTATGTCAACATTGCACGTATTGTTTTGTAAGTTTTGAAAGTGCGCATGCATGTTGGAGTTACACGATTTCGAAATTGCGCAGCGCAATTTCGAAATTAGGTGGCAATTTAAAAATCGGGGGACAGTTTCGAAATCGGTACGCAATTTTGAAGTTTTTAAGTAGGTGCTTGCTGTAGCACCTCAAAATCCATACAAGTAATTCATGGAAGTGCTGGGCACAGTCATCCATCATGGCTTTTCTTGACACAAGGTTAAAGGCATTAGTCATGCCGACGTTGAGTGCTACAAACTCCTTATCAGAACAATCATCCTTGGTGCAGCTCCAAAGGTGGTGAACAATTATTACAGCACCCTGTTGGCAGGCTACTCCAAATTGCAAAGGTTGAAAGATGTACGCTGAATTAATTCTGATGAGATGGCATAGACATTTGCTGGTGAGCCTTCTCAGCACCTCACTTACCTCAATGAGGTGAACATCAGATGGACCATTTGGTTTGTTCTTTGAAAGAGCAGTCAAGCTTGCTCCAGAGAGAAAGATAGCTTCACCAGCTGCTAGAGAGTTTATGGGTGCCACAATGAAGTAGAGATATGTAGGTGTAGGTGTAGGTTGAGGGACAGACTCTGTATCTAAAAGGCGTTGATATCATATTAGATAATACATTCAGTTGGACCAAGGCCCCAGATCTCTTGATGACACAATCTTCCCCATCCTCCTCCTCCTAGTGACTATATTATTTACATATGTATCAGTACCCTATCCTCCCCCTAGTAACCAGTACATAACAGTTCATTTTTCTACCCACATGCTGTACATGCATGTACTAAACGGTGTCCTGATATTGCAGCTGTTAATTACCACCCATACATGTAAGCAAAAGTGCTAAAAGGTTATTTTACCATGGAGGGAATTGTCTCATTATATCATGGTACATGTGAATTGGTCATTGAGTAATGCACTTTAATTACATTACAATGGTACCTCTATATTCAACAACATGTGTGGGGGATAAAATTAATACTCTAATGCATCCCTACCTCGTATCAGTAACAACACAAATAGTGGTGCCCTAGTTGGAGTTGAATTGCAGTATGTCGTATAAAAAACCAGTGGTGGGATTTTAAGGGTAAAGTAATGAATATCTAAACTTTTCTATGTGTGCGATGTAACCATGGAAACTCAGATGATGATTGCACATGGAGCTCGTTTTTAACTATGACTATATTTATTACACAGTGACAATGTTAAGAGAGAAAAAGGTCCTCACATCACTTGGACTTCTGGACTGTGGACTTGGTCCAAAGGGCCTTTGTAAAGTGTGCAATGCTGTTGGGATGAACACCACATTGACTTCACTTCATCTATCATTTAACAAGTTCGATGACCCGAGCATAGCCAGTCTTGGTAAGTTGTTAATCACCAGTAGTGTAACATGTACTTTTACTTCTGCTAACGAAGCGTACTTATGGTATTTCGTCTTTCATTATTAATAAGGTTATATGAATGATGAAAATGATAACGACACAGCATGGCTTTAGCAGCTAGTCTTAGCCCTAGCTGAATTGAAACCACATAATATAGACTTATATTGTGCATTAATATGGACTCACCTTTTAAAAAGGAAGACAAGGTTGTTTACAGAATTTAGGTACATGTACCTTAAACATCCTATAAGGGCTGATGGAAATGCGCATAAGTTGGATGTAGTGTCTTAAACAGCCAGCTCTGTTAAGTCCATTGGCATAGATACATAACATATACACACGCAAATGTAGCAAAAATGCAAACAATAGAGGCCGTAGAACCAGATTGGTGATGCATATTGTGCCCCATTCCGCATTTGAATTCTCCAAAACTAAATTATTATGCTACCTGTTCCTTGATATTCTTGTGTATGATCTTGTGCATATATTCTGTATAACTTTAGGAAGACTAAGTGAAGGAGATGATTATGTGAGAACATCTGAAAGTCATGCACATAAGCTGTCATGCTCTCTCTAGGTTTTTTAATTACCTATAAAGCAAAGAATATTAGTTTGCTGCCTAACTACAGATCAAGTGAACAGCTGTATTCATATCCCTGCCACGACTACAGTAATACATCTGTGCGTTCTGTAGAGAAATCAATACAAATACACTACTACTGTGATGCAATATTAATTTTAGTCAAGATAGTAAAGTTATTATATACTGCTGATAGTAAACTACTTTAGGATTCTACCTGTGTAGTTTGATTGAAAATATCATCATTTTTCACATCCTGAGTGCCAGCATAAAATAATATAAAATCTCTAGCACTATTACATATACAGTGTAGAAGCATTAGCTGCATAATGTTTTGCGGATAACTGTCCTATACATAGGACAAATTGCAGTTAGATTAGGCATTAAATATAACATGAGGTGTAATTTTGTTCCCTCATCAGTTGATCTACTGGCCAGCAATCAAACATTGGAACACCTAAAGATGAGAGCATGTAACCTGCATGATGATGCTATACGTTCACTGGCCAGAGTTCTTGAATACACTAAACTGAAGACACTCAACCTTGAAGATAATGACTTCACCACAATAGTTGGTACTGAACTTTTGCGTGTAGTAAAGGACCATCCAACCTTGACTATAGAAATGCCCAGGTAGAGATAGTTACTTATAGTTGTCATGTTGTTGGACATTTCTTTTGGCAGAGACAAAGCAATGGATTTATATTTGTTTTTACGATTTGCTATTGTTTGTGGATCTAACATTTTGGCATATGGGTCTCAAGTGTACTTCCCATTGCGGTTTGGAGCAGGTTTTTTGGATAGGTGTAATAAAGGAGATAGAAAGTATGGTAAGGATTGAATAATTTTATATGTTTTATGTACAGATTTCTACCCGTGATCTTTGTCAAAGGAATAGCTAGAAACTGTTTTTGTAACACCAAAACAGTGCCCAGGTCCTGTCTGTTCATGCAGGCTTCACGTGGGCATTGATTTGTTGGCATACTCTTTGGCCAATAATTCAGCTGAGTTAGCCAATCAGTCATATATGTGCAGATTAATACAATTGGGCTGGGTTCAACTAAATCTGCAGTGCGTCTCTCATCAAATACAATGATATCAATTTACGTGGTTCAATTTCTCTTAATTGGGAGTAATTTATGTCCTATTTCTCCTGTTCCAAAAAAATTATTGCACAGGACACAATTAGTATTTCTTTTAAATATATATCTAGCTAACTGAACCTGGCTCAGACTAGATTGATTAACAGAGCAATCATTATCATTTCACGATCACCTTTAAAAATTAGTAGGTAGCTATTGTTTTTCACACACACATTATTAATACAATATTACAATAAGCTACTCAGATATACACATTACAGAAAACTAAATACTGTGCTACAGTAAACTAATATCTAATTCACTTATGGTTTGTCTTCCAAGCAACGTTCTAGCATTCTGCCGCATCATTGAGGCTAACATCAGGAGTGATCTGGTATTTACGTGGGATACACATTCCTGTTCTTGAAGTAAATAAATGTAGTGATGGAGTAGTGATGAATTAGCTAAGTAATCTGAATAATGTAATAAAAAATATAACTACTAATTGTAGTTGTAGTAACTGATCATTTCATGTACTTTAGTGTAGTAACTACATGTGTATTTGCAAGCATGTATGAATTACCACATTTTTTATTTACACTGTCATGGTAAAATCCATAATGATTATGTTCATGCGTATGCATAAATGCATCCAAAGAGTTTTTAAAAAGTAATTCTTCTGGCTGAGATTCGATATTAGTACTGCATAGCAAAACAAGAGCACTATACAAGCACTTTTATATGTTTTTTAAAATGTTCAAACCTCCTGTGTGTGTGTGTGTGTGGTACTGTGTGGCGTGTTGCTCTTATATTGCTATGCAATATTACTATTGAATCGTCTCAGTAAAATTATTTTGTAACTCTTTGGACGCCATGTAATGCAAGTTAATATACATGTATTCATGCACATTCATGCACATTCATATATGCACAAATTTCTAAATAATGCATACATTTTGGTCCAGAACAATATGGCCACTAATGTTTTAATCCTTCCCAGGATGACACGGCAAAGGGTCTATAGCTAACGCTCGAGGAATCTAAACATCATACATGACTACAGAGAAACCAGTTATCGAGTGCAAATAGGACAGAGCCACATTGTTTTCTTCTGTTGCCTTCCATCATGTGATAAAGTGTAAAATGCACACCTCACCATGGAAGCATTCTTTGCAGTTGTTGCAGCTATAGTTGTGCCATTCTACAAGTACAGAGAACTCTTATGGTTTGCTTGAAATGCATTTTCATTGCTTGTTGATGAAAGGATTTGAATAGAAACATTCTATTTTCCAAACAAGATATAAGGTGGCAGCAAATTTTGGCTTGGTCGAATATATAATTTATTGGCTGCTCATTATAGCACAGAGCTGTTGCATATGCTAAAGAGAAAAGACCACTGCCATGTTGCTTATGTATGTGTGTACAAGCACAAACTTCAATATTTGGGATTGATATAAGTGTTTAGAAGACAATCTATTTGTTGTTGAACATTCAAAGAACATGATGAATAAATTCAAACCTTCATAGATCTGCAGAATATGTGGCTTCTCTGTTCCAACATTACTAATAGTCAGCCAATGGCCAGAAGTATTGTGTAAAATCTGAATGAAAAGTTCCTTTTCAATATAAAAATTAATTCATTACTAGTCCATAACTATATACCTTGAAATCCTGAGTTTTTAAAAGCAGAAGAGAACAATTTTGCTAGACTGAACTGACCACTGTTTACAACTGGGGCTGAGATCACAGCTGAAATTCTTTGTACAATGGTCCATATCAATCACTGCTTTTCGTCGTTATCACCAGTGCTAATAAGAATATGCGTAAAAAGAACTCTTGTTTTGCTATTTGGTTCTTTAGACCCTGCAGTTCCACATGGTGAGCATTGCATAAAATGAACAACAATAAAAACTGATAATCTATATCAAATAATCAATATTGTCTTGTGCAAAATCATATGCATTCAGTGGTTTAGTTTCTCTTGATGGGAAGTAATTTAAGTCATTACTCTCTCCATTTCCAAAAAAATTATTGCACAGGACACAATTAGTAATTGGTTTTAATATATATCTGGCTAACTGAACTTGGCTCAGACTAGATTGAACAATCACTATCATTTCATGATCACCTTTATTTTTCAACAATACAATATAACAATAAGCTACTCAGATTTACACATTACACAAAACTAAAAACTGAAACTAATATCTACTTCACTTGTGATTCTTCCAAGCAAAGCTCTAGCATTCTGGTGCATCAGTATAATGCCCAGGTGGCTGTATATTGAACCTAACACCTCAGGCCAGAAACGACTTGTCCTGATGGCTAGTTTCTTTCGCAACCCTTGAGATAGCTTCTTGTGCGTCATTTCACCAACCACCAAATACCTCCACAACCAATGGGACACATACCCAACCTCTCTCTGTACAGGGGATGCCATTTTTGGCACGTTTGTCCTGCTCTCCCAGCTCAGAAGTATAACCTGAGGTCATGCTCATTCCCAACAAAAAGTTTGAATGAGCGGATTGATGACCTTCAGGTCAAATGCTGCTGAATGTGAGAGAGACCAATTAGGCACTAAAACATTAGCCAAATGTGCTCTGTCCTTCATTGAGGTGAGCCCACAACCTCTTTCAAGTTCATGAGCAAGACAAGCCCTATGGCAGAAATCTGCAAAGCTGTCATGAAGGTGGTTGTGCCTTGTGACTACATCACCAAATGAATGACATATCAGGGCATGGTGCGCATGAATGTCCATGGTTTGGGAGCAGTGTGAGCAGGCATCTGCATCTGTGAAAAGTGTAACCCTGAGCCTCTCATTGGGCAGCAGGTCTAATCCCAATTTGAGAGATGGTTGTGCCCTCAGCCATGCATGCACTTGGGAAGCTGAGATGACTAGTAGTCTGGCCTTGTCTACTGTGGATGCTCCATCAAGCAAAGACAGGAAGCCAGCTTTCTCAATGACTGAGGATAGCGTGTGCTGATGATGGGAAGTATCTTGTACACTTCCACAGAGAGCTGCTCACAACATGCTACCTTCCCATTGAACGACGTTATGGCATGAGACAATGGCGCTGCATAGCCAGTTCTGATGGGTGGATTGGTTTTAATGAGGTAGACAGGAGGCGATATAGGCATGGGTGGTCAGGGAATGGAATCCTAGCCCTTCGTGCTTGAGGCTGATGGGGTTAGCTCAATTTCCAGTTAGCACTCTAAGCAGTGAAGCCCATCATCATCGAACCTGGCAAATGCTTCCAATGATGCAGCAATGGAATGAGCTAGATATGCCAGCCTGTAGAATTAAGCACATACCCTGTTAAGAGCAATTGCAGACTGATGGTCACAAAGCTTAGGTTGAAGGGAAAGTAGTTGGTTGGCTTCCTTCTGCTTTTTTTCAATAAAGGCAGCAGTGCAGAAATCAGGGCTACTAATGAGAGCACCAAAGTCCGGTGTAGGATAGAACTGACATTGAGAGATCCTGCTTGCTAAGTAACTAGCACTATTTGAAGTTGATCTGCAGGTCATTTAAGGTACTGTCTGCCTGTATAATGTCCATTGCCCTTGACAGTGCTGCCCTTGGTACCGACAGGACTCCATCATCCGAATATCAGAAGTTGGGCTGTAAAGGCTTGCATAATGGATCTTGAGATATCTTGATGGTGGTGTCATTAAAGACAAGTGCAAACAACAGTGGACCCAAATGGTCACCTTGATGAACACCTGATGCCATTAAGAGCTGGCCCATTGGGTGCCGGAGATATTGATGTTGAGAGTAGCACCAGGAGACCCATGGGAGGAGCTCAGGGAAGTGGATAGCACATTGCTTTAGGACAGCATCTCTTGACACTAAATGAAATGCATTTGGCATGTCGATCTTGAGAACAGCAAAATCAGCATCCTGCCAGTGGTCTTCAACTGTCTGCCTGAGCCTGTGTATGATCTCTCTGTTCCTCCAGGGCAAGCTACACCAAATTAAAAAGTCACTCTTTGCACCAGCACATTTTCCTGCCACACGTCTAAAGGCCTTCACCCACTGCAATTGGCCGGACATCCCGTCCAAGCTCCTTGAGCTTCATTAGTGCAGTTAAGTTCATGCCAGCTAGTTAATAAGCTGTTGAAGCAGGCTGTAAATTGAAGTTGGTAAAGTGACATCCAAAGCATCAATTAGATGCTGAACCTGTAAGCCAGTGGGGCCACAAGCTGTTGCATTTGGATATGGTACTGATACTGAAGTCGGGGGAACAAGGATATAGCTTAAGCAGTCAGATGTGGCTGGAGTAATAACGATTGTGTTTACATTTGAGGAGCTCAAACACAGTTTTGTTATTGGGTGAAATACCACTGGATGTCAGAACATGACAAGCCTTGGAGAAAAAACCTTCTTGAGTATATGCCAGAGCTGAAGACTGATCAATGTCATACATGTATGAATGGCCTGCTTTGGACATGCTGGTGTTCCTACCAATTGCTTTTGGCCATAGCAATAACTGCTTGCCCTCTTGCCAGTCCTGACAAAGAGATTCGATATGTATTTGCTCTCTTTCTCTACCACTTCTTTTTTATGATGGCAGGACACACATAGGGAGCATTAACAATCTGGACCAAGATTCAATGAAGTTGTCTTGACTGATCCATCTCAATGTATCAGCCAGTGCACATCCAAATAATTGGCAAGCACAGAGTGGGTAGTGTAGCACCTCGATAGAAAAGGATTTCTTCAAAGGGTTTGGTTCTGCAGAATTAGCTAAGCATGACTTTAAATGGGAGGAGGGTCATGAGCATGCTACATTAAGGCAACACAATTTGCAAATAAAGCATTTGTTTTCCTTCAATCAGGATTGAGGGACACTACCTTTCCTAAAACCAAATGTATGGTCCTGCATGTGTTTTCAAATATTGCTTGATGGAACTCTGATATTTCAGGTAAACAAAAGACTGGTTGCCACCTTGTGGTGATAGTAGAAGCTGCAATGATTAGGAAGGTTTAGGTGGGTCAGAAATGGAAACAGCTGGTGATAAAATCAGATTTCCAAAGGATGGTGTTGCCAGTGCCACTGACAGCTGCAAAGTTGAATCAGGCAGCTGTGGTTTAGACTAAATTGTAACAAGGCATCCTGTGAACCAAGTGGTAAACCTATCTGTGCAAGTGGTTGAGAAGTGGGGTTATCAAGTGCTGGTTGTGACAGCTACCAAGATTGATTGGATAGCAGTAGTTACTTTATCTCAGTTCCTGAATTGAATGAATCACTCAATTTAGAAACTGAGATAAAGTAACACCACAAGGTGAATTGCGAAAAATGTTGTGCAATTGCTAACCTCTAGAAACAGGACTTCATAACGTATGAAAAACCATATCCACACAGTAGTGATAGTGCCCATATACAGTGTAAGAAAATAGATGGCTTGGCTTTTTTAGTATATCACTAACCAAATGATCCGGTAATCAATTTCTTGATTTGCCCATACATGTCATTGTGACGGGCACTAGCATATACTGTGCATCTCACAACTTGTGGCCCCTAGATGATGGCTGTGAGCTCTGACTATGGAGGTAAGATGGTTGATATTATTATTCGTTTAAATAATGCATGGTTTTTAGAAAATTCATTGAAGAAATTAATCAGAGTTATTAAAGGATGATCGATAAGAGAACAAGCTTTTTTGTCTCAATGGTATAACCACTCAATTGTGTATATCCTATTCGTATCAACAGGATTTCAAGGTTAAATATTGTTATTGTAGAGATGCTGGAGTTGAGTAGTTGAATGGGATCTGCTTTGAAAATAAGCAGCTCATATCTTGATACGTTGAGGACTCAACATTCAACTTTTCCTCTGTGCCAGAGTGAATCCTTTACAGCCTAAGCCCCATCATCCAGGTATCATGCATTACACAAGCAACATAGACGGGCAGCAGGAATGATTAATTGACTTAAGCACATAGTGGGATATGTGATTTGCTCAGAGGTGAACATGAGGCATTTAAGAAACTTTAATGAAAGGGGGTGGGAGATACTGATCAAATACAACTAAAATGAACATTGCATTGCTTAGAATTCACAACCACAGCATTTTAGAGTTATTATGCAAGCAAATACTGTCTTTATATAGTGATGCTGTTGGGGACCTTGGACGGCATCAAGTACTGATATGGAACATCAATGTGCTTGTTTCTCTCCATAATTGCAAGGTCAATGCCACTCAAAGCCATCCTGAACTTCAGGATGAACTCTTTGGCTTGTGCTTCCGTAAATCGTTCTGCTGGATAATTTCCACAGTAAAGCTGAAAAAGGACGAGTAATTGCATGCAACTAATGTACTTGGAACACAACAAGTACTAGCATACCTCATCAGGGCTGTTTTGTGACAATGCATATACAAGTGTGATGCTCAAAATAGGTGTCATCCAGTCCTGAAAACCAGGTAGGAACTTCAACAAGTTCCCACTACATCCTTTCAGTGCCTGTAGCAAAGTGTCATGATTAGCCTGACCCTTTTTGGAGGGTGGAGGAAGACAAAGGGAGAACGGTGCATTGGGAATGTAGCTGTATATGTCATACTGCAAAAAGTTTACTGCAGCATGCTGAGCAGAGCCTGAGAACATGATAAGGGTACATGTCTCAACTAGCTGCTGCTTGGTTTCGATTCTTCGTGGGAATCCATGACCCTGGAGCCCACCATGAGCAGGAAAACCATTCTGGTAAGTATCACCAGCCCAGCTCTGGACCTCAGCATCACTGCTGACATCTTCATCTGATTTGTAGAACATGTCAGTGATACCTTTAACATAGTCTTCAATTGCCTGCCAGATCTTCAATCCATCATCTCTGTACTGGTACCCTGGCAAAAGGTTAGGGTCATCCACCCCTCGATCCTTCACGCCCTTCTTGATATTGGACCAGTTAACATCATAGGTTATCCCTGCTCTACGCATCAGCTCTCTTCGACCTTCTCCCCCAATAGCAAATGCCAAGTCAATGACCCCTCCATCATTGATTAAGTTAGCCCTGGCACGGGTGTTGATGGCCATGGTGTAGCGAAAGTGTGGTACAAGGAGCTTGAAGACTGGGTGCGCATCTGGGAGATTGCGCATCACACCCACTGCATAAGCTTCCATGGCAGCATGACAGGAATGATAGTGGATAGCAATCTCATGAAACTGAAACAGAATATGGAAATATTAAATGTAATCATTTTCATAAATGACCTCCATTTTTATTGGGACTCTAGCATACCTGTGAGTGTGCACTTCGGTAGTATGTCTTGGCCAGGATCCAGTCTGCTGCACTATCACTAGGCAGGAAGATGGGATTGTCACTACCTGGTTGCTTCTTCAGCTGTATGGCTATGGGGACCAGATAGTTGTGGTCGTTCACGTAAAGCAGGCAGATTGGAGCAGCACAAAACTGGCCCGACCTGCACTTTAGCCCATCAAGGATAGTCAAGTCACATATATAGACATGACCAGCCTAAACATAGCAGTAAAAGTAAATTCTGATCCCAAGTATTAAATAAAACTGACCTTCATTTCATCCTCAAGAGACAGTCCTCTAACCAAAGACCCTTTGACCATTTCATTTGTTACAGGGAAGTTTGCAGGCAGGACTGAGCACCTCTGAATGAGAATGGGATTAACTCCATTTAATATCTGGCGACCAAACTCTTCATCCTTCATCCAAAGATCATTTTTGTATAAAGCAAGTGAAGGGTAACACATTGCAATGGCTAGTTTCTCATATTGGCTTAATGAATCGATGCATGTAATTGCACTCTTTGCAGTGATCCCTAATGCTGCACTAACTGCATTGCTTGTGAAATCAATGTTTTTCACCACTCCAAACTGTTCATCGTTTGCTATGCCTTTACAGCTCTCATCAACATATGATGGCAAGTGCAGGTCATTTGATATCACATATTTGTACTTCTTTTGTCTCAGCTCAATCTGGCTCGCCCTCTGCTGCTGTAAGATGCTGTTGACACCATTCGGTATATCTGTAAAATTAAAATGCATTTACTCTGTAAATTCATGAATAGTCTAGTAGGGAAGTGCATGCAAGTGATATGAATACCAGTGCAGGTCGAAAGAAATATAATGACTTATATATAATTATCCCCCACTTCAACTATTCACGTAAATACATATTGTACGGTCTACAGCCTTTTTAGAAAGCACTAACAAAGTGAGAGGGAAGCGGGAATAGGGACACTCTGTGAATCCGACGGCAGGACAACTTTACCTTAGTTCGTACTAAATTGTGTATTATGTGCAGTTGAAGAACGATAATTTGGGGAAAGCACCTACATGTAGTCTCGTGCCTAGACCCCTAACCGACGGATTACTTCACTGCTAAGCGGAAAGAGGGTCTGGATACATTGTACTTTACTGTGGCCAGTGGCCGTTCCATAATTCGATTCAGCCACATGACTTGTCACGCGCTGCAGGTATAACGTAACCCTCTGCAGAATTATAATTCCCCCCCCCCCCCCCCCCCCCCCAACAAATAATTTATTTTTTTAAATTAAAACACGAGGCTTGGCTATATGCACTAAATAAAGCAACATCTAGTACAGTTGGATACTGTACATGTATTGTACATCCTCACTCCTCTCTCAGCAACCACAGCCTCACTCCATATAAAGCATCTCAGGGCTTATACTAGTCTCCTACCCAGACCAAGATTTTCACAGCAGTACATCACCGCTACGCGAAAAGTATGGAACGCCCTTTGTTGCAAAATTCGCACCCGCGCTAGGTCGCTGTTATCGGTGTTGAATCTCATTGCAATAACATGTGAATTTACTTACTCGTAGCGTTGAAAAATAGCGTTGGGTAAATCATACAATGTAGATAGTCGTTAGAGATTCGTTTGCTAGAGTTACCTTAGGCATTTCTCGATTCGTTGGCTATAGCGGTTGTGAATTCGAATCGTCGTTAGCTCTTGGGAACAGCTACTGCTAGAGAATTAATCCTGGCTACAACATTTATAAAAATAACGCCTTTAACCTTCCCAACTTTATGCATGAGTAGAAATGTATTTCCCTATGTCTCAGCTGTTCGTGGGTGGGTTACCCTCCTAATATATTGCTCATTCCGCTTCCTTCTTCCATATGCTTTTTATGTGTGTATATACATGTACAGCCACAGGGTGTTATATACAGCTGTCATGCCACACTCCTGGCTTGCATTAACCACCGCTGGCTAGGGTTATATGAGCAATTCTTGGTGGGTCTGCATGTATATGGTTATGGTGTGATCCCTGTGTCTTGTTCATATTTCAGAGATGAACTGAATTGTGCATGCATGATAAACGTTTATGTCGTTTGAACATAGTGAATTAGACAGAAACTATCCTCTCTTCGATTGCAAATGGATACATATGATGTAAGTGTGAGGCACATGGGCCTGACCACGTGGTGGAGGGTATATTAGCCTTGGGAGAGGGAAGATTGGTCAGTCTAAGTCACAGTGCATGCGACACCGGGAAATTTCAACATGTGTGTATTTTGAAACGTTTTTGTCCTACTGGAGGCAGGTTGCTCCTTGACATTGTGACCACACAGATGAAAGTGCAAAATTCCTGGCAATGGAACTCAGGTGTTCAGAGCAGTATGTTTGGGTTTTTTCCTCACTAAGTGAGGTTTTTTTTCCCCTACGCTGGTGTGGGCCCACCCCTCTAAATAAATTAGGCAATAAATTCAAATTTTGATATAGGTAGTTGGTCCCTGCTCTGCATGTGTGCTTGTATGTCTTTGTGAAGTGTGAGTTCATGTGGAGTGTTGGTTGTATTTGTCAATTATAAATGTTGGGTGTCGTGCACAGCCGACGCTACACCAATGTGTTGTCATGGGAGTGGGTAGGGTGCAAGAGTTATGTGGGAGGCAATAGGAGTGAGATGCACTTTTCATGAGCATCTTGTACTACTACAATGCCATATGCTATGAGGCACAGATATACTCCTTCCATAGGTAGTATACCTTCACACCAATTCAATAGGTACACATGCACCCATTCCATAGGTACACACCCATTCCATAGGTACACACTCATTCCATAGGTACACACCCATTCCATAGGTACACACCCATTGGTGTGTTACATGACATGTACCTATATGTGCATTAATCTGAGGACATTTTCCATTAACCTCACTATGTCACGACTTCCAAAACCTCATAAACTATCCAACGTATCATGGAAGGGATGTGTACAAGTACCTATGGAGGGATGCAAGGGGTTTGTACATTTGGAAGGACATGTACCTATGAAAGGTGTGTGTATGAAGGGGTGTGTAACTATTGAAGGGGTGTGTACCTATATGTATGGAAGGAAGCAATGTGTACCTATATAGGTACACATATCCTGACCTTCAGTCAAATCAATTGACTCGACATGAATAGCAGCTCTGTGCCAGTCTAGAATGGATCCTGGCATGTGGCATGTACATGTGTATGAATATTTATGATAAAGTAAAATTACATTGGGTAAATATAAGCCATCTATTATCATTGTTTTAATATATACATTTCATGCAGTCAGAGCCGACACTCTTGTCACAATGGGGCATTCCAGTGAACTGTAAACAAATTTGTATACAATTTATTAGTTTTTTCTTTTTGTATTGGAAAAACTTGTTTACCCAATGTTATTTTACTAAATTACTACTGAAATCATCATGAATATAGCACCCAAAGATATTAATGACATGTAAACGATGCCAGGATCCATTCTAGACACGAAGCTGCTATTCATGTCTTTTGATTTTTGGTACTGTATTGCATTGAAGCTTATGACTACACCAATTGATTTGACTGAAGGCCGGGCCTAGTCTGGCAGCTTAACTTAAATGTAGGAAGGGATGTGTACCTACATGTAAGAAAAATAGGTAGACATCGTCCCTTTCTTCCACTGGTACATGCATATCCCTTCCTTCCATACATACAAACCCTTCCTCCCCCTTGCATTGGTACACACATCCCTTACATCCCTTCTATAACCCGGCCTTCCATAGTTACCCACCCCACCTCCCATTCCTTCCTTAAATCCACATCCAATAGGTATACATACCATTTCCATAGGAAGGAAGGGGTGTGTATACATGTGTAGTGTGTGCCTATGGAAGTATGGAAGGGGTGTGTACCTAAGGAAGGGATGTGTTGGGTGTATACTTATGGTAGGAGTGTGAAGGTGTGTATAGCTATGGAAGGGCTGTAATGGGTGTGTGCCTATGGAGATGGTGTGTACATATGGAAGGAGTGAGTAACTATGGAAGGGGTGTGTACCTGGGTGTACACCTATATGGAATGGATGCCGGTGTACCTAAGGAAGGGACATGTACCTATGGAATGGGTGTATACTTATGGAAGGAGTGTGAAGGTATGTGTACCTATATGGAAGGGGTGCATGTGTACCAATGGAAGGGGCATGAACCTATGGAAGGGGTGTGTCATATGGAACTATGGAAGGGGTGTGTACCAATGGAATTGATATGTATCTGGGTGTACACCTATATGGAATGGATGCCGGTGTACCTAAGGAAGGGACATGTACCTATGGAATGGGTGTATACTTATGGAAGGAGTGTGAAGGTATGTGTACCTATATGGAAGGGGTGCATGTGTACCAATGGAAGGGGCGTGAACCTATGGAAGGGGTGTGTCATATGGAATTGATATGTATCTATGGAAGGAGTATAACTGCACCCATTGTAGTAGTGCAATGTACAAAGAATATTCATGAAAAAGACTGATTGTCTGAAATATGAACAAGACACATGCAAGGATATCACCATAACCTTATGGACCAGCAAAAGTTGCACATATAACCCTGGCCGGCATCTTGTAACTGGTGGTTAAAGAGTGTGGCATGCACATCTATACATTAGGCTATAGCAAGTGGAACGAAGGTATTAGGATGGTAACCCATGAACAACTGAGACATAGGAAAATACATGTACTCATGCATAAAGCTGTGAGGGGAGGGGCACCACTGCCGCACATGCCCCCATGCAAACAAAACACGCGCAAATATGTGCTGGTATGCAATACACGAGCATCTACACGTACATTGTAACACACGACAAAGCTATTTTTATAAATGTGGTAGCCACCGATTAATTCTTGAACAGTGGCTGTTCCAAAGTGCTAACCACGATTCGAATTCGCAACCGCTAGCCAACGAATCGAGGAATGCCTAACGTAACGCTAGCAAACGAATCTCTAACGCAAGCCAAAATTTGCCAAAGAAACCCTAACGCTAGCCCCTAACGCTAGCCAAAGCATTTTCAACGCTAACCACAGGCGGACGAGTAAGTAAATCCACTTGTTATTGCAATGAGATTCACTACTGATAACAGCGACCTAGCGTGGGTGCGAATTTTGCTACAAACGGCGTTCCATAGAAAAGTGCGTAAAAAACGTAGCGGTGATGTAATCCATCCGTTGCTATGAAAATCTGGGTCTGGGTACGAGACTAGGAATTATCCACAAGTAGTTCATTAACCGCTAATTGTTGTTAAAAGTTCTAACAGCAAAAGAAGACATGCATGCTGGTGTAATAAAATCTTTAATGGTTAATTGGTGTTGATAAAAGTATCTATTTATTTCAATTTCATTAATGTTAATAAATGCAGGGTGGGTGGCTAGTTAAAAGCTGCAAACTGTATTGACGTAACTACTCCGCTTAAGAAGTTGAAATCTCCATCACTTGATTTTTGCAATGTACTTGATTTATGATTTTATCTTGCTTGATATGGGACAGTGTCCAGCATAATCGGGCTTGTGGGGTTATAATTTTATCACTATAAAAATTGCACATTGTACTAAACAACACATCTTCGCGACGGTACTACGTTTTCCTTTCAAATTTCGTACACTTGTTCCCACACCATTTCTCTGTGTGAAAATCGATTTTTATGATCTACTCATTTTCCGTGCCGTGGATACAACAATTGTTAACCCCGCGGGTTAGAAATCCACATTTCTCCACGTACGAGTGTTGAAAACGTGTCAAATTCGGAATGTGCATAGAGGAGTCCTGTAGCTATTGATTTGTTCTGTTCGTTTGTTTCTGAATCATCCGTTATGGAGATACAGTTAAGCAAACTACAGGCACATTTTCCCGCTTGATTCGCGCCAATGATATAATCACGCCTTCCCATTCACTGCGATTTGCCAAAATCATTGGCGCGAATCAAGCGGGAAAACGTGCCCGTAGTTTGTTCAACTGTATATCCGTAACGGATGATATAGAAATTAACGAACAGAACAAATCAATAGCTACAGGACTCCTCTATGCACACTCCGAATTTGACACGTTTTCAACACTCGTACGTGAAGAAATGTGGATTTCTAACCCGCGGGGTTAACAAATGTTGTATCCACGGCACGGAAAATGTGTAGATCACAAAAATCGATTTTCACACAGAGAAATGGTGTGGGAACAAGTGTACGAAATTTAAAAGGAAAAAGTAGTACCGTCGCGAAGATGTATTGTTTAGTACAACGTGCAATTTTTATAGTGATAAAATTATAACCCCACAAGCCCGATTTTGCTGGACACTGTCCCATATAGTGGTTTTCAAGAATAAGCATTTCGCAAACTAATTTCGCTCGGTTAATTTATAAACAATTTTTCTTGACTAAGAAACACCCCGTATAACAGAAATATCGACCTTCGTGTATCGATTCTCCTAGCTCTGTATACGCAGCTGTTGCTCCCTTTTTGCGAGTTCGAATCCATCATCAATGGCCTTTGAGAACAGAAACGATCGATCCGCTTTTACTAAAATAACCCGGTATATAGGTACTTTCATTAATTTTTGAAAATGAATAAACTAGAATTTTTATGTATAGCCTAAAAGAGCAAATGGAATGCATCAAAAATATGCTTTTGCCACGGAAAATAGATTACTATTTCAAAAGTTATAACGTTTCAAACATTGCGTCGCGGTGACTACCAATGCATGTATACAATGTGAATGGACCGCGATATAAAAAACTGTGACCGCTTGACTTCTCCATGCAGCTACTGTAAAAGTATTCAAGATAATGATGCCATAATTGCATAAAATACAACATAGGTACTCTTTATAAGGTTCACAGGGTCAAATACACATTTCATCTAAATTTAAGTATCTCATTATATTATCTAGCTGCCAATACGGCAATAGCCCGTATAGCGATATCATAATGTTCCCCCCTATTTATTCACATTCATCATTCTTCCAATGTGTAATAATTACTTTAGGAGCTTGAGACTTCTTTGATTGATATACACATATATGTCCATTGTATAGCACATCAAGTTTTTGCTGTACAATACTTTCCATAACTAACGCATGCTTTGACGAATTCGGTGCGTATTAAATAGAACTATCACACAACTCTTTGACACATAAACAAAATAGATTGTCTATGCGTTGAAAATACAAAAAATAAGTTTAATTCCCAGGGCTCTAACACAGAAATACCAGGTTGAGCATTATTATGTCAAGCTCTAAGCAATCCAACAGTAAACACCAGTGCCGATAAATGGACCCTTGGGCACCATCCAAAGCTCATGAAATTTTATCCTGATATAGGCTAAGACCTAATAAACATGGGAAACGCTTCTTCAAGTGAGTGCTTTAAGAATCTAGGGAATGGCTAATCGCGACCGAATCAACGAGGCACACAAAATAACGCCGTATGCTGGCTTATACATTTAGATACCAAGAGTGTATCGGGCAACCCCTTTTGTTCTGTATTCTAGCAATAAAGTCCTAAATACCTTGCAAACAACTTTAAAAAGCGCGCGTCTTCTTAAGCACTCATAGAGAAATCCTAAATACGGTCACAATTTTCGACGAGATTTAGATCACCAGTTTCCGCCTACGCAAACGCAATTTATTAAAGTACCTCCTTGTCCCGTTTATACCTTTTTAGGAAGCTTTATATTACCAACCGCTGCTACTACCAAGGTAACTAACGAGATTGCATCGACATGAATTCTATCAAGAATGCATATTACAGCATGGCTGCAATTTGATTGTAGCGTTGAACTTCCAACGCCATGCCACGATTTGCATGACAGTAAAGTCTTTCCGCATGGCGGTGTGCATGTATTCCATCCGCAGCTGCGGTCAGAGGGTCCAGGTACGAGGCTAGAAAGCGCCTACCTTTGTGCACGTCCGACGGCGGGGTACTTAGTATTAATAGAGGCCTGGGAGTGGTAATGACGCTAATTTGACGAGGGGTTCCTCCCTCCCCCTCACCCTATTTATTTAGTAAAAAGAATCCCTCCTCAAAATATATGCATGTCACACGCTTGTCCCAACGTATTGTGTACACGAAAAACAAAGTGGGGAACTGCATCAGTGCCGACTTATGTTGTTGAGTCTAGATCTTGGGTAAAGGCATACACACCGATACTAAATAATCAGATCAAAACTGGAGTGCAACTATTTGATAATATATCAATATACATGTATGAGAACGTTGAAAATGACAAGTATGTTTGGTTAGAGTATGCATGAACGAATATGTATCCTTTGCCATCCACAGTTGATTTTGCATGAAGGCTACACCTGCATGGGGTGACTTCTTGCAAGTGCTTTCTTATGAGGAGTATCTGGATGGCCATGCATGCATGATGCAAATTTCTAATTATGTGCGAGAATGGTTGTAGAGCAACCTTACTTGGCATATGCGAGTCCCTGGTTGAGGATTGTATCACGAGCAGAATAAGTTTTGAAGTCACAGGGAGCATCTAAAATGCCGGTTCAAAGCATGCATGGGGTCAGGTCATAATGATGTCTTTAACCATTTACATTTTGCATGCATAGGCTCCATCGTTTATATCAGCGGCTCAGCCCCTACTAACTTTCTTCAAAGGCAACCATGCATACATTTTCAGTCTAATTCCTACATCGTTGGCTTCCATCAGTAAATAGTGAAACCGCTTATAAGATGTAGAATGATATGTGTTCGCGTCCGAGTTCGAACTTCTGTACATCCCCAACGAGCGCAAACCCTCCCTGGGTCTTCGCCGAATGTAGTACAGCTGATGATGATGAAGCATCGCGATCGATTAAAGGAATCAATATTGTACAACGTATTCGTATAGGCTTAAACACACCTAGTACTCTTACTTTTTAGAACACTGATTTAAATAATTATATATATGCATTTATACACATTAATATATGGGAAAGTTTATGAGAAAAGGGACCTAGCGTTTATTATAAAAAAGTATAATAAAAATGCATTACGTTTGATTTGCTATAACTTCCGAACAGTTAACGTTATCACCTTCCTATTTTCAACACTTCATACTGCACCATTTCTCTATGGTAAAATACATTTTGGAGTCTTGCACTTGCTCCGTGTCAGTATTGCAACGTTCGATACCCCACTGGGTTCAAACCCGCCATAACTTTCGGTAGGAGTAATCAATTCGCTTCAAATTCGGTTTGTAGGTAGAGAGGTCCTATACCTATCGATTTGTTCTGTTCGTTGATTTTTATGCCATCCATTACGGAGTTACAGTTGAACAAACTACGTGCCCATTTTCGCGCTCGATTCGCGCCAATGATTTGGGCAAATTGCGTTCCGCTCAATGTATGGGGAGGCAGGGATTATAACATTGGCGCGAATCAAGCGGGAAAACGTGCACGTAGTTTGTTCAACTGTATCTCCGTAACAGATGGCATAAAAATTAACGAACAGAACAAATCGATAGGTATAGGACCTCTCTAGCTACAAACCGAATTTGAAGCGAATTGATTACTCCTACCGAAAGTAATGGCGGGTTTGAACCCAGTGGGGTATCGAACGTTGCAATACTGACACGGAGCAAGTGCAAGACTCCAAAATGTATTTTACCATAGAGAAATGGTGCAGTATGAAGTTTTGAAAATAGAAAGTTGATAGCGTTAACTGTTCGGAAGTTATAGCAAATCAAACGTAATGCATTTTTATTATACTTTTTTATAATACACGCTAGGTCCCTTTTCTCGTAAACTTTCCCATATATTTGTTATCCACATTGCGTATGCTGTTATGAACATGTGATATGGAATGGGTCAGCGATATTCAAACAAGCCCAAATATAAACTGCATGACAATCACCTCAAATTAATAATTTGGGCTGTACTACTGCACTTACTTGTACTAGCAGTTAAGCTCATTTCTTCCCCATCATTAATCCAGTGATAGCACGGAAATTCCAACGTTTGCCGTGTCTGGAAATCGATGACGTCCACGAAACTAACGAACCATGCTGACCCCGTTACAGCAGACACCACGTTGTTCACAGAAAGGGTTAAGAGTAAACGTATCCTTTGGATTTCCTATGATGACGACTAAAAGCTCTCCTAGATCCAAACCGCTCTCAATCATCAAGTCATCATAACAGTTGGTGTAAGTTGTAGGGATTTTAAACAACTTGCTGTCCACTATGGGAATCCTTGAACAGGAAGCTTTGGCTCCAACCAATGTGATATAAACATCGACCGCCAATGTTCCAGCACCTATTTCAGATCCAGTGACGATCCGCACTGCATAATAAAAGGCTCCATCTGTAAGAGATCAATAAATTTCAGTACTCAAAGCGCTACAATTAGGCAAATTATTATGCTATCCACTTATTCATTATAAATGATGTCTTAAATCGTTTACCTGTTCTTAATAGGTTTTTTAATGTACAGGACAACTTACACACAATACTTGCTATATTAAAATTACTCCGGCTACAGTTGATTAAACTTTAAGATGGGAGCCACCTGGTGAGGATTGCTGTCGCATTTGCTCAAACCAAATGCATGCAAGTTGAGCCTATATACTAAACAGCTCAGAGAACACATCTTACTTTGTTTTGCCCGATATTATGGCAATGATTTTAAATGAATTCATCCCAAAGCACCATAGGACTCTGCGCCAAGAGGTATACAACAGGCATTGCATTTAGGCAATTTTGGGGTCATTTTCCGTGCATTTTCGCTCTTTAGTGGACAAGGCGGCTGCCACAGCTGACAATCCCGCTACTGATACAATTTTTGGATTTAGAACGTTTTTTATTATTATATATATTATTTTAATATTTGTGTCACTTGTATGAATTATTCATGGTAAATGGTTGCATGGGTAGACCAGTTTCGGAGGCTCCAGCTGACTTACCAGAGAGTAGGGAGCAATACGGTGCCATTAAGAATTAAAAGTCTAGAAATTTTTTCTCGTAACTCTTCTTAACTTTAATTAGGCATTCGATCTAAACCAATTTTTTTATTGAAATAAAAAGTGATTTTAAAAGAAACGTTACGACTCTTTAGGTGTTGTCTCATATGCACTTAGTACATCAATAAAAAAACCGCCGATAACCATTTGGACATGTATGCAGTTGTGGGCGTACAGCGCGTGCTGAGGCCTTTTTTGGTTGTGTACTGATCATGTGAACGACTAGCCTCGTCCCCAGGCCCTGTTTTTATTGAAGTTATGGGGGGTGAAAAACTACACTGCCAGGGTCCTAGCGCGCATGCGCTAGTTTATCCCAGAATACCTGGGGTAATCGTAATTTCCTTTTGGAAACCATTCCGTATACTCGTCTGATTTCGCGATGGCATATTCTGTTGACTTCCGAGAAGCGGTGGCGCGGTGGCTTATTCAATATCGTGTCTTAACGAGCGAAATCAGACGAGTATACGGAATGGTTTCCAAAAGGAAATTACGATTACCCCAGGTATTCTGGGACAAACTAGCGCATGCGCGCTAGGACTGTCACGAAAAATTCTATCCGCCCGCAAAACATAATCCTAGGATAAATTTTGGCAACATTCCACATTGCAAGAAATTATCCCACCCTGCCATTTTTTATCCCACTCCTAGAGTTCAGCCGTTTCTAGGATGGTAATGGGGGGAAGGGGTGAAATGGGGATGGAGGGGGGAGGGGGGCTGAGGATGGGAGAGCAATACATGTAGCCAGGACCCCACGTTGAGTCGGTTCCGCCAGGCATCCTGGCTAGTCGACATATCAACTTGTAACTTCACAGTGGAAGGTCCTACCGAGGCGAATAGTTTTTTTTTAATCATTGGAAACAGACGCGAGTACAATACAATTACTTTTTTTCCCGCCTTTGGACACATATTCCAAGACATTTAATCAGATTAAATTCGTCATAATACTCGGCTCGTCAAATAATACCTGGGAGCAGGGCTGCCAAAGGCCAGCCAGCCTGTCAGGCCGGAGACCTGGCCTGTCACTTTAATTTGTGAGATGGGATTTGCAATGTAAAATACTGCTCGAGCTGCGATTTCTAAGCTGTTAAAATGGACTTTCTTGTTTGGAAGAAAGTACAGAGACTTCCTTTGGACCTTGTGCATGATGCCGTTCATTGTCATTGTGTCTTAAAAGAGTGAGTTGCCTTGAAAACGGCGTGTACCAATAGTCACATCAAGCTTTATGTAGCTGCGTACCTTTGAATTAGACGGCATGCAGACAGCGGATGCGTTTGTGCTACACAGCAAAAAAAGTTTAGTGAAACGGCCAACTATATCACTCCAAATCCTGATTCTGAGTGATATAGTAAGCCGTTTTGAGTGAAATCCACCAAACTTTTTTTGCTGTGTACCTTCGCAAAGGCGTGAATCTGGTGATTATTCCCACAGGTCTGGGTTTGAGCCGCCGAGCAGCTGGTATAAGAATCATTGAAACCGACGGAGATGAGTTACGCTATAAGTTCATCGATCGGCGTCGTACCATTACGTAATCATTTTAAAAAATTATAATTTCCAATAATTTGGCCTGCCATGCCGGCCTGTCAGGCAGGACTGCCTACGGCAGTCCTGCCTGGGAGCACTCAAGTCTCTATTAGATAGAAAACGCGTTGTGAAACAAATCATACTTGAAAACACCATTCTACAGAATTAAAACAGCTCTGTATATGCACGCGGCTCTCTATAGGCACCTCACAAAAATTAGCCGCTTGTGGGAGAGATGGTACAATGTATACATATTACATTTACTCCTCGGTTGGTATAGATCTATACTACAATATTATATCAGGAAAAGTTAATTATTTCAGCGATCATTAATTACATCGCTTACTTTTAGAGCCTTGAGATAGCTTCAAGGGCTTCAATGAACCACTGCGGATAGTTTTCTCGCTGTAGGTTGACCTATCCCTGCTAAGGACGCGGCCTTTTGCCTCAGGTACGTGGTATCCAGAAGACATGGTATGAGAGGCGCGCTTGGAGTGCAGTTCCAAACACAGAGCTCTTCTTTTATATCAGCATGACGCTGCGTGGGGGACCACTTCCTGTAGTAGTTCTGTACAGAGATTATTCATCGCGTGACTTAATAGCAACAGAGATTAATATAATTAATATTATGTACATATTATGATATGCATGCATGCAAAATAACATTTGTGTGTATTTTTCCTTTTGCCCGCGGTAGGAGAGTACCTTCCAACCAGTGAATCGTGCACCAATAACCTCGTTGAATTACAGACGCATTTAACACTTTTACCCACGTCCACGTGATCAATTGCTACATTTTGCAGATGACGCGTGGGTTTTATTATATGAATGGACCTTTTGCCTTCTGACGCGCAAATTACGTTTGACAAAACGTAAGTCCTTATAGGAACCTCATGAAGAAACACAGCAAGTATTAAATTAATGGTAAATGAATGCCTGGCTACATTACAAAATGAAGTACCCTCGCCAGTTCCGGTGCAGATGTTACAGAGCTCACAAGTTACCGGAAGTTGACCCCCTAAAATTGAAAAGCACGGCTGCGCATGTCCCATTAGCAACTTCCGCAATGTTTTGCTGTATGGAAACTCCTTGCAGAGCTCCATCGTGAAATAAAACAAAAATGAAGCGTGTGATAATTTACTTCTTAATGAAAATTTCTAAGGAAAAACTTGTAGGAGCTATGATGGTGAAGTTATGCCTTGCCCCGCCCCCCCCCCCCCCCCCCCCCCCTCCACAATTCATGTGTGATATAAGAGGCAAAGGTCCATTGTTTTGTTGTCCTCCATACCGGCACTGTGGAAATGTTATATGGGTTTATGTTCGGCCAGTTTACTGAAGAAATGTTGTATGGGTTTATGTTAGTGTCAACTTGTATAAGTTTTATGGGCTTATGCTCGGTTACTTTAGAAATGTTGTATGCATGGGATTATGTTCAGTCTACTGTGGAAATGTTGTATGAACTTATATACTCGGTTTACTATAGGAAATGTTGTTGCATTTTGGAAGATGAACAACATCAACATGCAAATGTACATGTATGTTGGGCATTTAGTTTTTTTGTCTTGCATTGTGAGGTAATCAGTTGCCAGGCTTGTTATAGTTGTTAACTATGTTTCTGACTTGCTGCATAAGGCCCAAAACTTTATAAACGGCTATACTGTTGTGTACAGAGAATTAAATTATTGTAGTAAGGTGGAAGCCACCATTACCGTTGTATGAGAACTGCTAGGGAACGAATTGTATGCTTGCATATATTCATTCAAATAAAAACCTCTGCATGGATAATGTTAATGAGCATGGAGCCATACTGGCTCAAAAAAAATCGCGGTGTCTTACGAATATCATTTTGATTGCATGGTATTGCGGAGTGGTATGATAGAAACTGCTTGGTACAAAGATCTTGATATACAGAACTACAACGCATAGTTTTGACTATGATTCTATATACCCCTGCATGGATAGCAAGCATCATAGATTGTAGAGTCTATATAATCTATGTTATAGCATTAGCGCACACACGAAAGAATTGTAGAATTGTGTGTGTATCCACAACTAGAATCAGTTCATAGTTTCGTTATATAACTTAAAGTAGCTTTACATGAATGATTATAATGTATCGAGCCACTCTGGCACTGCAGTATAATTCAATAATTGACGTGCCAGAGTAGCTCTTGCGAATTGCATTAGACACAATGATTCTAAAAACCTCTGGAGTATATGTAAAGCTTAATAATTATCGTGCCAGAATGGCTCTTACGTTTGTGTAGTATTACAGCTACTAGGACAAAGTTCTAGGTATACAGATCCACAATATAATGCACAATTTTGGGAGGAGGAGGAGGAGGAGGAGGAGGAGGAGGAGGAGGAGGAGGAGGAGGAGGAGGAGGAGGAGGAGGAGGAGGAGGAGGAGGAGGAGGAGGAGGAGGAGGAGGAGGAGGAGGAGGAGGAGGAGGAGGAGGAGGAGGAGGAGGAGGAGGAGGAGGAGGAGGAGGAGGAGGAGGAGGAGGAGGAGGAGGAGGAGGAGGAGGAGGAGGAGGAGGAGGAGGAGGAGGAGGGGTGGGGTAGGAGGAGGAGGAGGAGAAGGAGGAGGAGGGGTGTGGTAGGAGAAATGTGGGAGTGGGACAAGTACTAGGGCAGGCAGGATAACCGTATGCAAGGTTTTGTGACATCCAACAAATATTAAATTGTTTCATTTTGCAATTGCCTCCTTATTCAATAGTGACAATAAGAGATTCGTAATTCTATTTTGGTGATACACACGCGTATGCATCATTCTCAAAAAATGCTGCATCATACAACAGGTACATGTACAAGTACCTGGTGAAAGGTGTGCATTTATATCCAGCACATGGAATTTTGTTTTCGAACATAAGCTTCACAAAAAATGCATTAAAAGAGAGTGCTGGTTAAAATGTATTTAATTTTATAATAATGGCATCATTTTAAAAACCGATTATAATATATCATACAGTAGTGCAAAGCTGCAATTTAATTTTAATCATGAACATGTTTGCACTACATGTACAAAGGTAAGTGATGGATACATATATTAATTCGTAATGCATGTGTCTCGTCTGGCAGGTAGCTTATCCACTTCTAGCACAAATCAACTTTATTACTTACCTGCTCAAGATCCAAAAAGAGACTATTGCAATTCTTAAGATGGGTTACAAACTTCTTCTTGATGTTGCTGATGTCATTACATAATGAACTAAATCTCCATACAGGAGAGTCAATATTATCATTTTATGCCGAACTCACATGCATTTGCAGACTTGTGGCCTTTTTTCTACACCAGGTGGGTTCAATCACAATGTATTGAATATAAGTGTGACTAATATAATGAAATAGGCACATTTTTGGGTCTTTTAGCAGTGGGTACATGTAGTGCCTTGTTCAACAATTGTTAGCATGTCTTATTTACTTTTGATAATTAAGTGTTGCATGGAGAATGCATACGTGTACATATAGACTGAAGCAGTTACTGGTCTAAATGGCTTTCAACAAGGTGAGAGATCTGGTTATGAAAAGACCTACTTACAGCTGTCTTTCACAATGACAGGGTATCGTAAAATAGCCACACATTGTACATGTACATGTGCTACTATTGTGCCGGATATATGCATGCATGTGGCTATAACTTTCCAAAGGTTAAAGGCTACATATTGTATCTACTTCCTATTTCCTACTACACCATTTCTCTGTGGTAAAGTACAGTTTGGAGTCTTGCACTAGCTCAGTGCCAGTATTGCCACGTTCCATACCCCACCGGGTTCAAATCATCCATATCGATTGTATGGGCTTATACTCTGTTTACTGTGGAAATGTTATATGAACTGCATTTTGGAAGATCAACAATTAAATTGCGCGCATAGTATACATGTATACATGCATTGTACATATATCTTGGGCATTTGGGTTTTGCCTTGCATTGTGATGTTATGTTATTTCAGTTTATAATATACATATGCCAGGCATGTAATACTTCTTACTAAAGTTTCTGACTTGCTGCATAAAATTAAACGGTGATGTATAGTGGAGTACTAAATTATTGTAGTAAGGTGGAAGTGGTAAGCCACCATTACCGTTGTATGAGAACCGCTAGAGGGAACGAATTGTATGCTTGCATTCTAATAAAAACCTACGGATAATGTTAATGAACGCATGGAGCCATTCTGGCACCAAAAAAAAATCGCGGTACCAGGATCAGGCGGAATGGCTCTTACCAATATCATTTTGAATTGTATTGAGTGGTATTAGAACTGCTTCACTATTGGCGGAAGCCTATACCTTGATTTATACACTACCCAACTAGGTACAAAGTTTTTGGTATGCAGAACTACAACGCATAGTATACCCATGCATGAATAGCATATTAATAGATTGTAGTATCTTTATAATCTATGATGTAGCAGCATCCATCCATCCATCCACGGTTGATCCACCCACCCACCCACCCATGCACCCACCCACCCCTCCCTCCCTCCCTCCCTCCCTCCCTCCCTCCCTCCCTCCCTCCCTCCCTCCCTCCCTCCCTCCCTCCCT
The DNA here is from genome assembly GCA_949361645.1 of Spongilla lacustris. Taxonomy (NCBI): domain Eukaryota; kingdom Metazoa; phylum Porifera; class Demospongiae; order Spongillida; family Spongillidae; genus Spongilla; species Spongilla lacustris. Next base: position 24,169,509 of record OX442415.1, read on the forward strand.
CCCTCCCTCCCTCCCTCCCTCCCTCCCTCCCTCCCTCCCTCCCTCCCTCCCTCCCTCCCTCCCTCCCTCCCTCCCTCCCTCCCTCCCTCCCTCCCTCCCTCCCTCCCTCCCTCCCTCCCTCCCTCCCTCCCTCCCTCCCTCCCTCCCTCCCTCCCTCCCTCCCTCCCTCCCTCCCTCCCTCCCTCCCTCCCTCCCTCCCTCCCTCCCTCCCTCCCTCCCTCCCTCCCTCCCTCCCTCCCTCCCTCCCTCCCTCCCTCCCTCCCTCCCTCCCTCCCTCCCTCCCTCCCTCCCTCCCTCCCTCCCTCCCTCCCTCCCTCCCTCCCTCCCTCCCTCCCTCCCTCCCTCCCTCCCTCCCTCCCTCCCTCCCTCCCTCCCTCCCTCCCTCCCTCCCTCCCTCCCTCCCTCCCTCCCTCCCTCCCTCCCTCCCTCCCTCCCTCCCTCCCTCCCTCCCTCCCTCCCTCCCTCCCTCCCTCCCTCCCTCCCTCCCTCCCTCCCTCCCTCCCTCCCTCCGTCCGTCCGTCCGTCCGTCCGTCCATCCATCCATCCATCGGAATTGTAGAATTGTGCGTATGCAGATCCACAACTATCAGTTCATAGTTTCGTCTACATGAATCACAGTAATTATAATGTATCGAGCCACTCAGGCTGGCACGGGAGGCAGTAAAATTGACGTGCCAGAGTGGCTCTTGGAAGTGCCATGTTTGTTGCACTAGACCTGCACGTTTTAGGTACACAGATCCACATTACAATGCACAATTTCAATTTTGGCTTTATGATTTCTAAATACCTCTATGTATAAAGCATAACAATTATCGTGCCAGAATGGCTCTTACGTTTGTGTGGTATTAGAACTACTAGGGCAACGTTCTAGGTATACAGATCCACAATCTGTATAATGCACAATTTTGACTAAAAGATTCTACTTGTGTTGAAAGTAATGCCCACTTATAGATAATGGTCATGAAGTATATGTTTGCTTGATCAAATATTCATTATTCTGTCTCGCGTTCTAAAACATTACGAAGTTTTTTTCTCTAGTCTGTGTCGAAAACTAACATCGTTTTTCTGATTTTTTTTTGTATATGCCTTTATCTTGCTGCTCTGCAACGTTTTCTTCATGTTTCTGCCACTAATAAACCCATGCAAGTGACAATATTTTTTCTATGTGCCAACATCAACTCGAGCGTCAATTAAATTTGACAACAAAAAAACTTAGTAAGATGGGTATATTCTACGTGAAACCCAAAATACTATTTCACTGGCTCGGTCGAGCTGTCTTCTATGCAATACCTGGATTGATATTTTCGGTCACAATTTTTGTTATGTAATACGGTCTCCCGTTTGACGTACGATATTGGGCAAATAGCATCCCGCTGATATATGGGCAAATAGCATCCCGCTGAATGTATGTACATGTAGGGGGGAGGGGGAAACGTGCACGTACTTTATCTCCGAAACGGATGGCATATATAAATTAACGAATTAATTAACAGAACAATTCAATAGCTATATAAAGGCCCCCTCTCTACTTACAAAATCGAATGCGATTTGATTATAATTACTCTTGCCGAAAGTTATGGATGATTTGAACCCGGTGGGGTATTGGACTTGGCAATACTGGCACTGAGCTACATGTATAGTGCAAGACACTAAGGAATGGTGTAGTATGAAATGCTGAAAATATAAAGTAGATAGCCTTTAACCGTTTTGAAGTTTTAGCAATTTAAACGTGATACATTTTGATAATAAATTTTTATGAGATGAGCTATACATGCATGTAGGTCCGTTTTTGCTGCATATATTATCAGCTCCATGTTGTACTTGGTAGAGATGGAACTAGTCAGTTGGGAGCCAAGGAGCATTAAAAAGAACCGGCCAATTGGACCCAGGAAGTTCATGCACTGGTCAACATCAACACTGCTCCGTGGCCTCTTTGGCAGCCTTTATTGTGCGCACATGTACATGTACAATGTGTGGCTATTTTACCATACCATGTCATTGTGAAAGACAGCTGTAAGTAGGTCTTTTCATAACCATGCAGATCTCTCACCATGTTGAAAGCCATTTAGACCAGTAACTGCTTTATGAAAGTCTATATGTACAGTACAAGGTTTTTTAAAATAAATTCGTTGATGTAGGATTTGTAGACAGCAATTGAGTAAAAAGTAAGGAAACACGGAATTACGGAAATTATACATTCATTGATTTATAAATATTACAGACCTACATTTAGCACAAAATTTCAGCCAGGTAGATTTGCTAAATAGTGAGGTTTGGTAGGATCCTACAACTCACAGTCCTGAATTTGCAAATGAAGAAGCCTATTTGCAAATGTAGGACTGTTATAGTTGTAGGATCCTACCAAGCCTCACTTTAACATACTGTACCTTGTTTCCTTGCTTTTTGCACCACCAATCCTACATATCACCAATCGCTTCCTCAATAGAAAAGTGTTTCAATCTCTTCTCTAATTGATTAAGGACCTATCCATCTCACATCTGATTTTCCTCATTTTCTGCTTACATTCCTCAGTCATGTTTTTTCACAAGCACATGGTCCCCTAATGGATACTTTTTCAGATGTACATTTATGTCTCTTATCGTAGTAAGCCCAATATCCACATGCAACTTTTTCATTTTCTGATCTGGGATAAATGCATTGGAATGACCTATAGAAAGACACCCATTTTGTAACTCAACTCTGTTCAAGTATGAGGAGCCACTAGATCTTGATGTTACAAGGGTTGCAATCTTGTTATGGGCCAGATGCCAGTCAGTCCACCAATACTGGACAACATCATGTGCAGGGCCTTCATCAGAGGCCCCATCAACTCGTATGCAGTCGATCTCCTTAGGAGAATTAGCTGATTTGTTGTAAAAAATTGGCATTCGTTCATCTAATGAGGCCAGCATTTTCAAATCAGAGTAGTGTTGTGCTGAATTCTTCTGATGAATGGGGATTGCTTTTACAACCCCAATACAGGCTTCCCCTGTTGTGGGTGTAGCAGGGAAATCAGTGGCGTCGGAAGGAGATAATAGTAGGGGGGGCGCTAAGGGTGATGCCCCGGGGAGGGTCCGGGAGGGGGGCACCCCTCCCGCCCAGCTAGGGGGTATGGGGGAGCGCTGTGAGCTCCCCCATCGGGGTCTGGGGCGGAGCCCCAGAAGCCAACGCTTTTTGCGTTTAAAACACTCCAAAAACTACACAAAAACGCGGCAGCCACGCAAGAGGCCTAGGCCTTTATTATACATGTATACTACTAAGTCCCCCACAAAAAAAAAAATGGCTCATGTTTAAACGAGCGTATCGTCGTAATCATTAACGCTAGCGCGTTACCTGTTTCAACATTTCTGGAAAGAAATGGTGCTCTAAAAAGATTTTGAAGAACGGCGCGCAGGATTACGATAATACGCTCGTTCAAACCATAGATAGTTTAAACTATCTATGTTCAAACACGAGCCACTTTTTTGGTGGGGGTTGCATGAGGGGGTTAGTATTATTCTTTGCTGACACTTCATCACTGCGATATGCGATCCAACCAGCAATTAATATGGCAGTTAATAACCCTAATACGCGAGCGGGAATTGGCAGCTGGTAGCATTATCTGATTCACTGCAATGTTGTAATGTTAATAGATTCATTGTGCTGCGCGGATGTCCGATCGTAATTGGCACCACATGCAGCGATACTTAGGATTGTGAATAAAATTAACCCGAGCCAATAATGGGGGGGCGGAACGATACGTTCGCCCCCCCTTTATCGTTGCAGGGGGGGCGATAGCCCCCTCTGCCCCCCCGGTTCCGACGCCTATGGGAAATTGTATGATGTTGTCTGTAGAACTGATGAATATTTGTTGACATAGTCTGTTCTAGTAGTCAGTACCTCTTTGTTTCTAACAACAGGATTTGCATTGCAAGTCCTTAGAATATCTATAGTCAAAAGCCTGTTGCATCACTTCTATTGAGAACAAGAACATTTTGACCATTTTCTTACTGCATTGTGTTCAAGCCTTTATAAAATGCAGCACTCCAATGTGAATCAGGATTATAGCGTAAAGAAAACCCGTTTCTACATCTTCTGGAGGTAACTTTAGCTAAACCTTGATAACGTTTTGATGATAACCTGTACTTGTTGCGAGGCACACATAATTGTACAACAGTTCCATAAGCAAACTTCCTTCCATACACTTTATTAAGATGAATTTGGATGGCTTTGTATGTAACTATATTTTTGAGTTTGACATTTTAGTACACCAGTTCTTCGCCAGGTATCAGCTCCTATACTACAATCCTGTACAAATTTTTCTATGACTTCACCAATGTTAGGGCACTCTCGAACAACTTTGTTGACTCTTTCTCTCACATTCCTCTGTAGAAATCGCCTTTGAGCCATAAGTTTTGATTTGAGTCTTCTTGCACGTGTCCGTGTGATGTGCTCTTTGTGCTACTGTCTAAGGATGGCTGCAGTGGTAAAATACCTGGAGCACTTGATTCAGTTTGATCATGCACTGCTAACATGGTAATCACTTCTGTTACTACTTACAGCCTCTTCAGGAATAGTTAAATCCATTACTGCTTCATCCTGCAACAAAGCAAGTTCTGACATTGCTGAACAAATTTCTTTTGTGCTTGTGATGCAAGTTTGGAATTGAGCTGTTAAATCTTTAATTCCTTGAAAACCAAACTTCAAATTAGACTTCTTTGATGTCATGCATGAGGCCTTGTACACAGTGTAACGAATCAGTTGTCTTTCTCTTTCATTCTGTGTAATGAGCATTAGCTGCCTAAGATAATCCTTGGTAAAGCCTTTCAACTCATATTGTTAAGAAAACTTAGCATTAAGATACGAGACAAGTGAGGTGTACTTTAACTTTTTCTGTGAGGAAAATTTCACTATTTATGTGTAGAATATTGACAGGCATACCTACATTTAGCACAGATCAGAATTTCAGGCAGGTAATTTGCTAAATAATGTAGGTCTTTAATATTTATAATTTAATGAATGCATAATATCCGTAATTCCTTGTTTCCTTCATTTTTACTCAATTGCTATCTATACAAATCCTACATCACCAATTTTATTTTAATTAAATTTTTCACTCCTTTTTTTTCCCCAGCGGTTCCTACTTACACGTTGCATGCATGAGAGCAAACAAAGAAAGAAGGGCAACCTTGGAATATAATATAGTGCATCACATCACAGCAGTATAAGACAGTTTGATCTGTTCACTTGCTATCAATATTAAATCACATAATAATCAAACAACTTCTTTCTTTTTTTTCTCAACTGGCATGTGAGCAACACCCAGTCTCTAAGCCAGGTTATTTTGAAGAAGTAGTAGTGGAGGAGAGGAGGTATTAGTAGTGAAGGAACAAAACATTATGCTCAGACCACATATGCCCTTACCCCGGCTCCAACCAGAGCATCATGATTAGGGTCAACTATCAATAAGGTTTTCCTTTCCGCTTACCGGTTATCCGATACCGTTAAGCAATCGGTAAGGCACTTTCTTATTCATTACCGTTCAGTAAGAGGTGGCAAAAGCCGGACTTGCCGGACCTATTCCTACGTTCCTGTAGCTTTATTTTTTATAGATATAAGTTAAAAACGTCAAGTCTCTGTAATTGTACACCAGTGCCAGCGGACCGTATATTGATTTATATCGGTTGGGTGTGTCCGCAAACGCACAGTTCGTTGCTCTGACGTCACAGTGCTAGAAACAACTTCTATTCAAACATGTACTCATGTTCTAGTGCAAAAATTCCACCTAGTAATTATTCATAACACTAATTCGGTTAATTTTGACCACATATTATCGTGAATAATTTTTTGGAAGGCCAGTACAAGAAATCAATAAGAAAGCCGAGTGTTACCGATAATATTCGGTTAGAAGTTAGACCACTTGTCCCCCTGCACTTTTTCTTTTAAATGTGCGTCTGTTCATTTTACTATAGCGGTATAACAACCAGGTCATTGCGAGTGCAAGTGCAAGTGAATCGCTGATCAATGATGAGTGATCTAAAAAGGCGGAGTTACTAGATAAGTAACTATTGTTTTGTGAGTGCCCGTGACGTCATTTAGAACGCTGTCAGTTTGAACCAACGTTATTAATCTATGATTGAACCGATTCCTGATTCCTGTCATCTCAGATTCTGTAATATTGTCATTTGCTTCAACCCGATATGGCAAATTGTTCTACTAGCTGTTCTGAGCTCAGATCTTATGCAATGTATCCAATCGACCTCTGTAACCATCTATTAGGCTTCAAGTTCCCGAAGCGTTCTTTTGGCATCAAAAAGGTAGAACAGAGAAGCTTCCAGCCCCAATGGTTTGCTAAGTGGCCTTTTTTACATTACGATTAGGAAAAAGACGCAGTATTCTGCCATACTTGTATTGAGGCCTGCAAGCTTTTAAAACGTATTACTGCAAAATAAAATAAAATCGGAGCAGGTATTTGTATATGGGATCGTTCACGAGAAAAGGGACCTAGCGCATATTATAAAAATATGTTATAAAAATGGCATTACGTTTGAATTGCTATAACTTTCGAACGGTTAAAGATATCAACTTTCTATTTTCGGCACTTCATACTACACTATTGATCTATAGTAAACTACATTTTGGGGTCTTTAACATGCTCCATGTCAGTATAGCTACATCCGATACCCCAAGGGGTTCAAACTCGCCTTAATTTCCGTTAGGAATACTCAAATCGCTCCAAATTCGGTTTGTAGATAAAGAGGTCCCTTAGCTATTGGATTGTTCTGTTCGTTAATTTTTATGCCATCTGTTACGGAGATACAGTTGAACAAACTACGCGCACGTTTTCGCGCTCGATTCCCGCCAATGATTTGAGCAAATCGCGTCCCGCTGAATGTATGGGGAGGCGGTGGTTATATCATTGGCGCGAATAGAGTGGGAAAAAGTGCACGTAGTTTGTTAAACTGTATCTCCGTAACGGATGACATAAAAATTAACGAACAGAATAATCCAATAGCTAAGGGACCTCTTTATGTACGAACCGAATTTGGAGCGATTTGAGTATTCCTGCCGTAAGTTAGGGCGAGTTCGAACCCCTTGGGGTATCGGATGTAGCTATACTGGCACGGAGCATGTTCAAGACCCCAAAATGTAGTTTACCATAGATAAATAGTGTAGTATTAAGTGCCGAAAATAGGAAGTTGATAGCTTTAACCGTTCGAAAGCTATAGCAATTCAAACGTAATGCCATTTTTATAACATTTTTTTATAATATGCGCTAGGTCCCTTTTCGCGTGAACGATCCCATATATAAATTATGTAGGATTGCAATTAGATTTACATGTAAACAATAGATATAAAAAAAATTGATGATGGTTTAAACAATGGTCTACTTGAGGCACAACTCATCACGTTTGGGTTAAATTTTCAGCAGGCCCTTACATGTATGTGAAGTGAAAAAGGTATTTCAACTTGTTTTAGTAATGCCAGCAACAAAATGCAGCCTCAGAAATATCATTTAGTGCTCCTAGATGGGTTAAAACATATCTCAGGACAAAAATGTCTCAGAAACGGCTTAATATAAAATATAATGACTTTGTAAAGGGTTCACAACATCGGGCAGGGTTGCTGTCTCTGTTTTAATTTGTGATTTTGCTACAACAGTTCATTGTTTAAATTGTGTTATGAATCGAAATAGTTAAATTCACCGGACCACTCCTATATAATGAGTGCTACGTCCCTGATAAGAAACACCACCGGCTAAAACGCTTTGTCATCACAAAAACCTAGGGTCCATATGATCAAGTTGCCATTGCAGTTTCCTTGCAAAATATCAGGTTATTCCAAAGGAGATTATTGGTCATCGAAGGCCAACCAAAGTACGAAAATAAATGGGTAGGTTGGACCAAGGACCATTAATAGTCCGCACACAGCACTTGGGAACCCATCAACAAGCTTGCAGGCTATGAAGGAATGCATGCAAGGAACTAATAAGGAAGGCCACAACCTACTGGATCACGGATGCCAAATGATACTAAGATGCCAACAGATATACCCTTTGGACATGCCTATATACCTTAGTGGTAATCATTACCGTTCAGTAAGAAAGCTTATCGGTAAGTTTTTTATCGATAGGCTTAGAGTAATTTCAGTACATATTCGATAGTAGGTGTTTACTTACTGATAATTACCGATAAGCTCAAAACCTTATCGATAGTTGACCCTAATCATGATATTTAATGCCATTTACTAATGCCTAGCCTAACACACTTTTCATTAAACCACTATGAATTAGCAGCTATCAAAATTGGTTATCAGGATCAACCTAAGCATAGCACCCCCCCCCCCCCCCCCCCCCCCCCCCCACCCCCGTCATGTAACTATCCTCACATGATTCAAAGCCCTCTTCTCTTGACTGAAGGTACACATGTGTTCTCCATCAGGATTAATCACCTTAAACGTCTGTCCTTGATGTGAGGATGTATATGTTTAAGCAATTGGTCAATCACACCAAAGATGCTTACCAGATTGCTTGCCATTTTCATAAGTGGTGTGCAAAAGGACCACCACTGAGTACAGCACAGAATAGGTCTACCATCATGGCCAAACTGTATGTCCATTATATCCAGCTGTGTTGGGGCAAACAGGTGGAGAAGGAAGTGATTCATGAAGGAGGGGAAGGAAGAAGTTAGGGAGAGGAGAGAGGTAGGGAAGGGAGAAGAGAAGGGAGTAGGGGAAGGGAGGATGGGAAGTGAAGGGAGGATGGGAGGTGAAGGGAGGAGGGGAAGGGAGGATGGGAAGTGAAGGGAGGATGGGAGGTGAAGGGAGGAGAGGAAGGGAGGATGGGAAGTGAAGGGAGGATGGGAGGTGAAGTGAAGGGAGGATGGGAAGGGAGGGGGAAGGGAGAAGGGTGAGGAGGTGAATGGAGGAGGATGAGGAGGTGAAGGGAGGATGGGAGGGGAAGGGAGGATGGGAAGTGCAGGGAGGAGGGGAAGGGAGGATGGGAGGGAAGGGAGAATGGGAAGTGCAGGGAGGAGGGGAAGGGAGGATGGGAGGGGAAGAGAGGATGGAAAGTGAAGGGAGGAGGGGAAGGGAGGATGGGAGGTGAAGGGAGGATGGGAGGGGAAGGGAGGAGGGGAAGGGAGGATGGGAAGTGAAGGCAGGAGGGGAAGGGAGGATGGAATGAAAGGAGGATGGGAGGGGAAGGGAGGAGGAGAAGGGAGGAGGGGAAGGGAGGGGGAAGGGAGGAGGGGAAGGGAGGGGGAAGGGAGGAGGGGAAGTGAAGGGAAGATGGGAAGGGAGGATGGGAACTGAAGGGAGGAGGGGAAGGAAGGATGGGAGGTGAAGGGAAGAGGGGAAGGGAGGATGGGAGGTGAAGGGAGGATGGGAAGTGAAGGGAAGATGGGAAGTGAAGGGAGGATGGGAAGTGAAGGGAGGATCGGAAGGGAGAAGAGAAGGGGGAGAGGAGGGGAAGGGAGGGGGAAGGGAGAAGAATGAGGAGGTGAAGGGAGGAGGGTGAGGAGGTGAAGGGAGGAGGGTGAGGAGGTGATGGGAGGTGAAGGGAGGATAAGGTAGGATGGAAGGTGAAAGGAGGATGGGAGGGGAAGGAAGGATGGGAAGTGAAGATGGGAAGTGAAGGGAGGAGGGGAAGGGAGGATGGGAAGTGAAGGAAGGAGGGGAAGGGAGGATGGGAGGTGAAGAGAGGTGGGAAAGGAGGAGAGGATGAGACAGGAGGGAAGAGGACGAGCAAATGAGGGGATAGCAAGCACAACATCACACCTGTATAGATAACTCGGCTGCATATCCGTGGGACATAGCACATACAATCATACACCCACCCTTCCCGAGTGGTCCACTCCTCATCCTGGTGGGATGGTGTTCCCTTTCCTCTTCTCCATCTCCACCTAATAGCATTGGCCAAGAACAGCTCACAACTGGCAGACACACATATTTGAATGAAAACAATATACCTTCCCCTGAGCAGCAGTGCTTGTGGCCATGTCAAGAACAAAGCTTTGTAGCAACTACTATGGTGTTAGTTCCAAGGATGGGAGAGACATGAGTTATGGGGTTACCAGTGCAGCTTGAATGACCATGCAGCACCTGATTTGCTCTGATCAGTCTGGTGGGGACCACCAGTGGACACGCATTTGTGAAGGATATTCCCGTTGATACCATGCATGCACTAAACAGAACTCACATATAAATGGTCCTACCAATAGGCATCGGCCAGCTTGCATAGCGTACTGAGCTTACACGCGGGGGGGGGGGGGGGGGGGGGGGGGGGGGGAGGGGAATTATGATTGTAACTCGCAGACGACTCGCAACAGCACACGCAAAGGCCAAACGCTATACTCCTACCTCGTAGGATTTCTTTTCCTTTGGATTTGCCTGATATTGAGCTTGTTTGGAGGCTAAAATCAGTTCTCGATTTTGATCGTAGTAGGCCTTCACGCTCCTTCTTACGTTCCGGATCAAGCCAGTATTGCGCCTTCGTGCTATCCTTCTCTTTGTAGCGCTTCCTGTCTTTCTCCTCGAGCTCTCCGACGTGAAGGCATTTTGACATAAACAAACCGTTGTCGGAGGAATGGCTGTCCCCCTGGAAAAAATGTCCCCCCGGACATTATATCCTAGGATATATTGTCCCCCCGGACAATATATCCTAGGATATAATGTCCCCCTCTGGTTTAAAGTGTCCCCCCCCCCCCCCCCCCCCCCAGGGGGACTGCCATTCCTAGGATATAATGTCCCCCACCCCTCTTTTACGCGCATGCAAATTACGCATGCGCGCCCAACCTCGTGGATGATTCACACTTCAGTAGAGCATTGTGGATAACTATATGACGCCTTGGTGGAATTTTTATTGTTGGGGCGCTATCCTTCAGGATTATCCAAGGTCCAGAAACGTTCATACCGAAGGAAAGCACAGGAAAATTACAAAGTAGACAGTGGTGGTATCCTTTTTTATTCCGCAAACGTGCAAGATGGTGCATGCATGATCGAGTATGGCGCCGGGTGGTTAACACGAAAGAAGAACGCTGTCGGATCATGAAAAGTTGCCACGCCTCCACTGAAGGTAAATTATAATGCTTTTGTATAATGAGGATGCAGCTCTCATTGTGTTATTAACCGCCGTCTCCACGCTTTCGGCATTTATAATCATATAGGAGGAGGACACCTTGGAAGAGACAAGACCCTTGAGAAAATTTGCTCCAGATTTTTTTGGAAGAATATGGGTGATGACATCCGCAGATTTTTATTGACATGTGATGTATGCCAACGTACAAATGACGCTAAATTTGTGAAAGTGGATGCTGCATTACATCCTATTCCTATCAAGCCTAACGTTTGGAGCCAGGTATTTCAAACCCCATAAGGATATAACATGTCAGTATTAATAATGCCTCTGCATTTATTTTATGCATCCCAGTGGTAAATGTAGGAAGCACTTGCCATGCACATGTGTTTGTGATATTTTTTGGCCTGTTGAGTGTAACCCTCAACTGCTCTATTGGTATAGAATGATCCTTAACTCACATTTGTTTAAATTTTAAATTTTAACTAATAGAAACAACAAAACAATACATATGAGAATATAAAAAAAAAACAATACATAATTATGAAACTGATCTAAACAAAACAATAGGTAGCTATGACATACCAAAGCGGTTTACACTGTGTAGACATAATGTGCAACCAAATTTTGGTTTGACATCACCTCAGCATCAATCCACTTCATCCATGCAACATGTACAGCCTTTCAGTTCATTTCCGAACCAGTCTGATAATGTAAAAAAAAGTATGATGCCTGTTGTCACTGAAGAACCTAAGATGCACGAAACTATTCTTTCCAGCCAGAGTAGGCACACATCTCTGCATGGTAAGTGGATACTTTATAGCTGTTTAGAGTGCTTGTATATGTTGTCTAAAAACCTGTTTCCACTTGCCCCTTCATACCTGCCTTAGCTTGTACAACATTAGCCAGTACATATATGTTACATGATACTAATTCCTGTTGTATGCTTACGTTATCTGGACAGAAACTCATTAAAGAAGCTTTCCCACACATTGGAGGCCTACAAGTAACAACATTAGGAGAGATATTGGCATTTCAGATGGAAAGAAGGGAATTTGTACAGGTATTGCACGTGTGGATAACTGTCTCAAATATTCAGTGTACATCAGGGAATGTAAACATTTTTGACTGTAATCTTGGAATGGATATCTCACATAGAACCAAGCAATTGATCTGTTAATTAGTACGCTCTCAAGATAAGAAAATTACTTTGAGGATAAAACCAGTACAAAGACAAAATGGCTCAAGTGATTGTGGAGTGTTTGCATTAGCTTTTGCTACTTCCCTTTGCAGCAAAGTATGTCCTACTACATTTACGTATCACCAGTCATTAATGAGAAAACATCTACTGGAATGCCTTACTAATGGAACAATGACCGTTTTCCCAGGAAACGTTATCAGACAACCTCGACGATCTCCTTCTAGAAACATAGAAGTGGATATATTTTGCAGATGTAGGCTTCCGCTTCCAGAATTTGGCCGGATAGCACAGTGCGATGGATGTCAAGAATAGTTCCACGAAGAGTGTGAAACCATTCCAGCTTCTGTGTGGAAGCAGAAAAGGAGAAAATGGTTGTGCAGCATATGTGAATAGAATTTTAATTTGTTATCTATTATGATGATTCATTTCTTGATTTAAAAGAGATGTGGCGTGTAGATTGCGTGTAGATCTGGTAGAAAGCTAGCGGCGCTCGAAGACAAATTCCTATAGGGGGGACATTATATCCTAGGAATGACAGTCCCCCTGGGGGGACACTTTAAACCAGAGGGGGACATTATATCCTAGGTTATATTGTCCGGGGGGACAATATAACCTAGGATATAATGTCCGGGGGGACGTTATACCCTAGGTTATAATGTCCGGGGGGACAATATAAGGGGGGGACAGAATTTCCTACGACACCGGCACTGTATTGGTATTTTCAGATTCGTCAAAACAGTCTTCTACTTGGAAATGGTTCCATTTAGGCACGTCAGTAATAACAGATGACGTAGAACGCGAGTTGCAGAAGGTCTATAGTTTGTTTAATTAGTTGGAATAGGTCAGTGAGCAATACAAGTAGGCTTACTCCTCTGCATTCCCGGAACTATGCAGAGAATTAAAATATGAATACGATTAGTGGCGTAGCACAACATATGCATGCACCAGTAACCCCGCTGTATTCAGGTTATCACCTGACTATGCAAACATTCCAATTTTACATTAATTAATATGTCAAATCCGCTGCACTAACAATACATGCAATTTTTAACAGGTACAGGATTATATTTCGCTTGTAAGCCTATGGCTAGCTAGTGCAGCACTGACTCAGTATAGTGTACATAGTATACATGGATTGCTTGTGTATGTTACATCTCGGCCACTTCTTTCTTCCACGCTTCCCGCATCTCTCTAAGGTCGCGATACCCTGTCTTAGACGTCACTATGGTACGCCACTCCTCGTCGATTTGCTGTTGCACTTCTAGCGGAAGATTCTCGCTGCCGTCGCCAGACCTTCCGCCATTTTTACGAACCCGACCAATAAATGTGGTCGGAGGTTCGTCTCCAACTCCCTTAGCCAATTCGAACACCATTGAATGTGTATCAAACTTTGAATGATGCTTGACCATTTCGGCGTACGTAGTGGTGGCCACAACGCGAGCAATTGCTTCTTCGTCATAATCCGCAAAGCCCATGAACTTAGCGATCCGTCGCACACACCCTGCGTGGTCTTCTTTGAAGTCGTCAAAGAAAGTGAGGAGGACGTTGTCGTCATGACGATGTTCCCACCAGACAAGCAGGTTATGCATGTTCTGCGCCGTCCACTGCACTTTATTGAAAAAGCTTATGAAATTTGGCAAAGAAACTCTTCCTTTCAGACAGAACATCGTATCGAGGAACAGGTACCATGAATATAGCGAGTCCTTCTGATCTCTGAAGCAGAATATGTACTTACCTCCTTTAGGTATAAGGTCGTATGACAAGTGGGTGTAGAAAATTCGTGGTCCAGCTGGTTGTGTCACTGCATTAGGATCGGTGTGGAAGAAAGGGATGCTGAATTCCAAAATGGCCACGACTTGCGGTACTTGTTCTTCGAAGTCTGGTTCCTCACCCTTGGTGCGAAGCTGGTGGCAAATGTGTGTCACCCACGCCGTCCCTGATTTGGGAGAAGTAACGGCTATGATGTCAGTAGGGCGCGCTGTAAACGAGATCGGTGTATTGAACATTATTGCCATTGGCGTCAAGCGTCTCGCCAGCTCCATTAGTTGCTGTTCGGTTGTCCATTTCTCAGCTCTTACGACTTCGGGGTCGGCCGTAGCAAAAATTGATGTGTTTGGCGTAGCGATGTCCATAACGTTATATGTACTATTGAGGCTGCTCACTATGTAGATATATTCACGTGCTATTTATATTTTATAAACTTATATAAGCCGGAAATTTGGCAGACAAGAAAATTTCCAAAGAGCTAATCAGTATATAATTTGCATGTGCATACGCGGGTTAACAATATACTTCTGGATATATGGTTGTATAGACTTTAGCTTATACATGATTATCATGATATATATCATGACCTTCATCAACAGTCTTATAGCTGTGTCGCTCATTGAACCATGCAGGATGTAAGCTAAAAGCCTACAGCCATGTATTGTTAACCCGTGTCCAGAAGTCTACTGAAATGCATTTTTCTTATACATGTGTGAGAAAAAATCCGCGCAACGAAAATGACTGCGTGGTCTCCTGGGTGATATTGCTGTATAGCTTGACAACCGCAGCATTTTTACAAAATGAAAATTCAACTTTCTTGCCTTAAGTTTTGTTAATTTGCGCGGAAGATACCGTTTCATGAAAGAGTTTTAAGACACCGGCGCGCTTATCTATTGAAAAGTGCGTTAAATTGAATTCTGATCTACAATATTGTTGATATCACCCGTTCGCAACTTTATGCGCACCATTATTAATTGCAGGTGAAATTCAATTATAACGCTGTTTTGATTGCATATAATTAGATGCATTAGTTCTAGGAAATACTCTAATTGTTACCCATAAGTCTACAACTGCGCCCAGAAGTATGCATGGTCTAATCGTTATCCATGTAAGTCTGTATAACCGTATACTGTAATTAACTGTAACCATGTCCAGAAGAGAAAAAAAAAAACCTATAGCTGCAGAGGGGCTACTTAGCTTTTTTTTTTTTCCGTGCATGTATAATGTATCCATTGATACAT
Source organism: Spongilla lacustris (assembly GCA_949361645.1). NCBI lineage: Eukaryota > Metazoa > Porifera > Demospongiae > Spongillida > Spongillidae > Spongilla > Spongilla lacustris. Next base: position 24,184,771 of record OX442415.1, read on the forward strand.
TTTTACATGTACGTATGTTTTACATGTCCTGTGCCCTGTATATATCAGCACGACAAAAAGCGATTGCACTTTCTCCATTTAAAGGCATGCCTTTAATTGGTATAATCAGATGCAAATTCTTGGAAATGACACTAATAATTTTGTATCCGGCAACTTGACCATATACCTCTGTCCTCTGCAGGGTATGTGGCATGGTCACTTTTGGGGTGTACATATAGGAGCTGGATTATGCAAAGTACATGTATATGATTTGCTGATACGACTGACCTATACTGCAATAGGCCTTATTCAAACCCATTAATATGAATAAATTATTGCGTGACAGTCACGTTATCTGCCCCCCCCCCCCCCCCCCCCCTTCCCCCGCCTCCCCGGAGAAGGGGGGCACCCCTCCCGCCCAGCCAGGGAGCGCTGGAAGCACCCTCTTAGGGGACTGGGGCAGAGCCCCAGAAGTCAACGCTTTTTGCGTAGATAAACTACAAAAACTACGCAAAGACTGTAAGCAGTTAACAGTGCGTTTCTTTTGAGACCTTGCCTCTGTGCAAGTAAAATAAAACAGCTATAGTGCAGCCAAGACCACTTTTGGTAGTCGTTGTAAACTACGTAGTGCGGGTGATTTGATCTCATATGTGGTCACAAACTTTTTGTGTGGCAGGAAGGGATTGTGATGTGTTCGAGTCCCAAACTAATAATGAATAGCATTCCGCGCATGCGCTATACATTACGTCAACACAAAGATACTAACAATATAGCTAACAATAAGATACAAATAGTTCATGTCGCACAGGTTTTTTTTTTTTGCGGCTTTATACTTGTGGACTGAAGGTTTATAACCCCAAATATTGAAATGATTACGTATTCCCTTAGCAACGTCCTAGGCAACCAGAGCCGAGAAACGTGAGCCTCCTGTACAAAAACAGGAATTATACCAGCGTCATTTAAAACCTCAAAACAAAAGAAGCATCATCTTTCTACATACACTGCGTTTCTCGTATCACAGTTTTGATGCTACGGCAAATTATGGCTCGTGAAAGCGGGTAACCCTCGAGGTACCCCTCCACTTGGAAGTAATTCCTTCCTTGCTTCGTTTTCTTATGATACGATATATATTACTTGCAGCAGCAACACTAATTCATTCTACCAACTCGTGGCATTCAGCAGCTACAGGGTATCTGGATCGTCTCATGTGACACCACTGAACATGCTGAAACATTCCTACGGATGCTCGGGAAAGGAGACATTTCAAGGCAACTTACTAAATGGCTTCTCATTTTGCTGACACAGTATTGAATACAACTTACATGTATATTCTCACTGAAACAAAGACTGGTAGCACATGCAACAGTCAGAATTGTTGGTCTGCATGCTGCTCTACATCAATAAATCTAACATCTACTGAATCATTGGTGGAAAACTTCACATGTCAAGAAATTGTGGACATCAATGCATAACTCGGCTTACAATTGTGATTTTAAAAATCTGATTGCACCATTAAACTCACTAGGTACTTTAGAGATTTATCACGTTATTAAAACAGCTAATTAATTTATTAAAATATATTATTATTATTGTCTTGTAATACGTTAATTGTATGTCTGCATGGCAGGAAAGTTAGGAATAGCCATCGCTATTACATGAAATCCTTCCGAACTAAAGCTATCGTCGATTTTAGTGATCTAAGCATACGCATGCGCAACTTAGTTGTCCTCGTGCCCCTGCCACTGAATACAGTCTGGAGGTTACGTGATATGTTATTTAACCATTTTGATCCATTTGTGCATAGCTTAGTCTCGTTCTCGGACCCTATTAATTGAGAAACAAGGTAAATGTTAGGGTCCGGGAACGAGACTAGGCATGGCTAGCCTTTTGACGGAGGGTTGGGTATCAAGCCTATATTTGTACCCGTCTGATTAGTATTGTGGATATAATAGCTCTACACTCGATCGCTATCAATAATTCTTGGTATACGCTAGTCTTGCTAGCCATCGAACTTCGATTGGACTGTGAACGAGGGACGCATGTTGGAAGTAATCTAGTATTACTATATACATGTAGGCTTGAAACCCCCAAAACGCGAAGGTCGAGCTGATAGAGCGGCTGCTGTGGACCGGAGTAGCTACCACATAATGATATATAGCCCGTATAATATGGGTGTCACTACGAGAGTACCCAGCTCGTTTAGCGGTTAAGATGCACGGGCGATTCCGTCCCTATATATATGTATCTGCATTTGCATCGCTCTGACGTTTACCAGCACGACTGGCATGTTTTTGATACCATACTAGAAGTTCTCGTGGAGGTGTGTTAATTAAGGACATTGCCTTCCACTAGCTAAAGGATTCACATATGCATGGGCGGCGGATACTCCCAGCTGGACCTTCCACTGTGTCCTGTTATGTATATGTATATCCTAATCGTCGATCATCAATGGGTAGCCAAGGTCACTTCCATAGCAGTCTCGTTCCCAGACCCAATATACGCAGCTGCTCTGCTACGTATACGCTGTCCTATCCAACTCCGCCGGAAGGTATACAACAAGGATGAACAACCGTAAACGTACTCGGAGAGTGGTTATAACTTATAAGTAGATCACATACATGCACCTGTCTGTGTAATTTGCCCCTACAAAGACTAAGCAACGGCACAGAAAAGGATGCCATGATGCAGCTCTGATATATCATTAATGAACAGATCAATGGCATGAAGGTACAGCTAGGTAGAACTACATGTATGTACTACCATGCATGTGAAACGTTTACACAAATCACCACATGCCACCACCCTAATTAAATACAGGTGACCACAAAGACATTGAGTCAGCTACAATGTACATTCTGTTAATACCAGCCCTTCTAGAACCTTCCACAATTATCACACACAGTGGCGTAGCAAGGGGGGGGCAAGGGGGGCGGTCGCCCCGGGCGCCGAGTTGAGAGGGGCGCTAAAATCGTGGGGAAAAAAAAAATTTTATAGGTCAAACAAAAATTTTAAAAGTAGGTCTAAGGTCAGGCTCAGCATAATTTCTTTGATAATCGTACGGTACCGGTTGTATTCAGGCTCACTCAAGGAAAAATTATATAGCGATCATAGGACGACTATCGTTTGGATCGGTGTCTCTTGGCCTGAAATAGTTCGAAGAGGCAGGTAAACAGAAAATAAGTTAATTAACCCCAACTGATTAACCCGCTAGTCTCGCTTAAAAAACTTTGTTGTCCAAACGCAAGGGGGACCCCCCCCCCGCTCGTATGTTCGGCCAAACGCAAGAGGAGGGGGGGGGGGGGGGGGCGCCATTAGTGCATTTTGCCCCCGGGCGCCCAACACCCTCGCTACGCCACTGATCACACACACATACAGATAACCAAATAAATATAAATGCCACACCATAACTGTTACATCAATCACCTACATTTGCAGAGCCATGTAAATATAGCTAGACCACACAAAGCCTTCCATTTGAGTTGTTGCTGAAGTGCTTTCACCAGGCGCATGTTGGAAGGGTGGCTGGCACAGTCCATGAGATGCAAAACTTTGAGTCCAGTCCTCCCTGGTCCATACCAGGTGGTCATGTAGGTAAGCCTCCTCTCCTGGCAGACAACTGGTGACTGTCCTGTGTGTACAACCAAACCCTCAGCCTCAGAAGGTAAAGGTGGACAATTGTAGTCACTTTAAATTGGTCCTACATCTACATGCATGTAACACGTATTTCCTTCTCAGTTTTACATGTATAGACCTTTACATCTTAACTTAATTTGATTCATATCCCAGTGGCTGCATCTGGGATGCGCTATCAAATTCCTCATCTCTAGGGGAGAAGGGATCTTTCCCTTAAAATTGTCCCAACCTAAGCTTACTCTTGTTCCGCAAGGATACCTCCCATCCGTGCACCTTCACAAGGCTCTCTCCTCTACCTCCACAAGGCTCTCTCCTCTACATCCACAAGGCTATCTCACAAGGCTACCTCCCTCCACCCAGAGCATTGCATAGCAGCAGACTGTACTGCAATGAGATAACATGCTCAGTGTGTGTGTGTGTGTGTATGTGTGTGTGTGTGTGTGTGTGTGTGTGTGTGTGTGTGTGTGTGTGTGTGTGCGCGTGTGTGCATGTGTGTGTGTGTGTGTGTGTATGTGTGTGTGTGTGTGTGTTTATGTATCACATGACACCTATATGGAGTCACATGTTCATGTGCTTTATGAGGTACTATAGGGAAATCCACATACCTGGGATATGAGGGTAGTTACAGCCAGTTAGTGGTGGATCACGGAAGACCTTTTAATGAGGTGTTGCCATCGAGTGGTTCCATCTGGAGGGTCGTTGTCAGCTCATACATGAAACCACTCAGTAATCCGGACGAAAAGATCGCGCGCTGACTACATCCGCCACTGGGCGAGGGACCGGAGCTAAAAAGAATAGTTACGTAGTAACATCATTGCCTCGCACAATGATATTATTGGGCACATATCCTTATACGGCTTGTCTTTGTCCCGTATCACTGTTTCGCTTGTCCGCTTCAAATTCTATATAGAACGATAGCATTTACAAATGTAGATATGCACGCACCCTTTTGAAAACGTAGCAACAGAAAATGCACGTTTCCCAACTGTCATACTCATAGCGCCATATCACGTGGTCGAATATAGAAAGTTATAGGGCCTTACTTAGCCATAAGTCTCTGTGATGCCTTAGTTTTCCTGAAATACACACGTAGTAACGTTTAATGTCCATCGGGTAGACATAGACCACTCCGCGTTTGACATACCATAATCTTGAAACGGCCTAGCTAGGACTTAGAAGCTCTATAGTATCCCACGCCAACGAAAACCCAAACAAAGAACATACCACATTTGCGCGCAGTGGAGTTTGTTACCTCCAACTGGGCCAGAACTGAACGCCATAGTTTTACTGATTGTCATCCGGGCGGTTTTTAATTATTTTACAACCAAACTAGATACTTGTACCCTGATGACCAAAAGTGCCCCAGGAACCCAGGGAAAGATGCCTATGGGCATATAAGCTTAATAGAAAGTTGCCTTGATCATTTTAGTATCTTCTGAAATAGTTATAACTAACCTTCCTATCTTCAGTTCAGAGCAAAAAGAAGAATAGTGATGAAAAATCATTATAAAAAAAGCAATTTCCCATACATCTCTATGGGAATGTACTAATTCTTATGAGGAACCCAGTGGAAGGGGCTAAAAATTACACCAATCATGTAGAGTGATAGGTGTTTATGCTATCTATCATTTCAATCCATTATAACTTTACTAGCGGCTTTCTCTGATATATGGCATACAAAAATAAACCTTATCCCATACATTTCTATGGACGCGTGCGCGGTAATGTGACGGACGTTTGCAAAATTGGCCAGGAATTGCTAATGAGCGTCCGAAATTTCTCGCAATGAGAGCACAAGATCAATAGTACATTGCGGAAATGATTGGTAAAGGCTATCATAAACATTGGCTGTTGTTGCTGGAAGACCAATAGTGGATACTGTTAGCCAATGGTTTTTACCATTGTGCAGTATTTGGACAAAGTCACTTCTAAGCACATCAGTATCTTGAAATCATGCTGCTCCAAACTGCTCCCTAAGAATGCTTTGATGATGTGTCATCAAGCCATCCAGTACTGCGTGGATACAATAGTATTTCTCATCTCTTTATCCAATGAGCACCTAGTTGCAGCCTTGCCTGGAGAGGTCAAAGTCATGAATTAAATGCAATGCACGAATAACTATGAAGGAACACATGTAGAAGTAATTAATATTGATCAAAATATGGCACAATATCAATTCAAAGAATCAGTTAAAACAAAATGCAATGCATGCAACGAAGGAATGTTGATCAAAGCAATTATGTTTACGACAGTAAATGCATTCCATGTAAAGCAACACATGCATACAGATAGTAGTAACAATATACAGGTGTAACTATATCTTACCCTTTGTTGGTGAGCAGGAGTTCATTTTGGTTTTGTTCTATTTTTTTCTAGTCAGTGTCACATACCAATTCACATAGTGCATCCAAGTCAGAATGTGACATCAAACAGTATCTTTATCCATGCATGAGGCAGACTTGATGTTATTTTTGCAGGTCTTTATCCAATATACATCACGACACTGATCCACTTTTTCAACAATTCTGATAGGTTACACATTTCTTGAATTCCATAAACCTTTCATACAACCCATCATTACAAATTACAAAGTCACCACCACAAACCAGCCTCTTCATGGACTCATCTTATTGTATTGATGATACTGTATCTACAAATCTACCATCAGATCTCTGCTTAGTGCAAACTCACCTTCCTTGAAATGCGTACTTGAGGGTTTGAGATAAAATAAAAGTACTTAATTAAAAAAAAACAAGTGTGACTAACTTCATCAAATTCATCTTCATCAGCACAATATGACAACATAGCAGCACCTCTTCTCCACAAATGCAGTAGATGTGAAGAGTACAGTTGGTCATCAAGAGCAGATTTAGCTTTAGTTCTCACATCTTCAGCTTGCTTGTAAGGTGTCAACTCTTTTAGGTCCTCCTTTAAAGCAAACTGACTAATTATTAATAAAGCTGAACGCTTTTCATTCTGTGTTCCTTCCTCATTTTGAACATCATCAGGCAGTGTAGTACTGTTTTCAGTCAGTATTTGAATATCTTAATTCATCTCTGTAATCCAACACCTGTTTACTAGAACCATTGCTACAGTCTCCTTTACATTCATGATACAGTTTCAGTCTGCTTCCATTTATCTACTTTGCAAGCTTTTATCTATTGTATTTTTAAAGGATGTACAATCTCATTAAGGACCTGTCCATCTCACATCTGATTTTCCTCCTTTACTGCTTGCATTCCTCATGCAGTCATGTTTTTTCACAAGCACAAGGTCCCCTAATTGATACTTTTCTGATGTATTTGCATGTCTCTTATCATAGTAAGTCTTTTTATTCTTCTGTGCCTTTTTAATGTTTTGGTCAACCACAGGAAATAATTCTTGCTTCATTTTTTCTGTGTGCAACATAAGATTGCACTGTATCATTATCCACATGCAACTTTTTCACTGTTTGATCTGCATGTCATTTGCAGCTCCAAAGGAAGCACTGCTTCCCTGCCATACATCAAGTAAAATGGTGTAAATTTTGTTGACGCATGTATACGTCATCCCAATCATCCTGTTCAGGATTGTGATACTTCACAATAGATTTGGTCATTGTCTGATTCATTCTCTCATCAAGGCCATTTGTTTGAGGGTGATAGGCACTAGATACTCTGTGTTCAATACCTGCCATCTCAAACAGTTTATCATTGAGAGAATTCATGGCCTTGGTCAGATCTGCAGACACTGAAGCATCCAAACCGTGTAATGAGTGAGAGGAGGAAATGTGCTACACCCTCAGCTGATTTTGCTGGAAGAGATTGGGTTTCTGGCCACTTAGAAAAATAGCCAATACTGACATATTGCAAGGTATCTGTAACATAACAATCAAATAATGAAACTCCTATAATGTAACATTTGTATTAACTCATAGCAGTGTTTTGGCCATATCACATGCAGATTTGATCATTAAAAATGTTGAATGCATGGTCTATCTTACCTGTACCACTTCCGCTTGACCAACAATGCTTTCCTTCCTCTGATATCACAGCATTATTATTACTGTAACCCTGTCAAACTAAACATAATTGTACATCAATACACTGCCTGTGTCAAAAGGAGAGAGAGTCGTCCCAAATAGTGGACAGACTAGAACAAGTCTTAGCTCTTTGTCTGTCAATGCCCACTGTCCTAATCCTGAAGGGTAGAGTAATACTAAAATGTGCCACTGCACCAGAACTAGGCCGGATCATCTTATTTCCTGGTATTCTATTGTGTGTGTTGTTTAAAGCAGAACCCATCATATTCTAAGTCCGTTTTTTTTTTTGGTTTGTTCCAATGATCACTACATAAAGCTGCAATACTTGGACGGTAATTAAATTTAATACTGTACTGAAATTAATGCCGTTAAAAATACCACACTTACATGTATTTCCTCTCTTCATGAGCGTACATGTAAGTGGACCTACGAGGTCAATTTCTACTTGATGCCAGACTTCACAGCAATTGGAAACTGGAACCTCTTTGTGTAGTATAGGGTTGGTCTTTTGGCTGACTTCACAAGTACTTGCAAATTCTCAGTTTTATGTGCCTCGTCACATCGCGCCATCCAAAATGACCACCACCTAAGTTGAATATCACGAGAATTAAGGAGGAAAACAGTAAAGAAATTGTGAGTACCCATGTTGCAGCTGCATGCGCATATATTGGGCTCATGCACCTAGCTTCCCATCGTGGCATGCAAGATACGATCACCTTCATTTGATCCTCTTTATTGACAATCCATTGCTGTTCTGTCATGTCGGCATTATTTCTTTTTTGAGTTAGAGCAAGCCTTCCTTTATCGCGAAACTGTATGCTCTTCTGCGAATCGCTTTTCAGATTTACTAGCATCCACCCGACACTCGCCATGTTTCAGATACCGTATACAGTACAGGGAGAAGGGCAAAATGATACATGCATGCATGCGGATCGAACTACATAGGCCCTGCATGAATCGATTCCATCTTCTGATACGCAGGTGTTGCAGTGAAAGGGGAGATATGGCCTTCTCTCTATACTGTTGTTGGCCATCTCTCTGTAATGGTGGACTTCCTCCCATGTGCGGTAGAAATTAATTTTTTGTAAAGATTTTAGTACATGAATGGTTCATGATATAATTTTATGCAGCACAGATTCACAATCAGACTGATTTATCGTAAATTATAAACGTGTTTAAAATTCCATTACAAAAAAAAAAAAAAAAGCAAGATGACCGCCCATTTCTCCATATTGTCAATGAGTGAAGTGGCAGACGCTCTCGAGTCGAGTGGGTTTGCAAAAATGAAATTAAGTGGTGCGAGAGGCTTTACATTACCTAAATGATTTCATTGTTTTCGAAGCACCAGTGCAGCGATGTTTCAGAGACTGGGAGTTCCAATTTCAGAATACAAAAAGGCGGGGCCATCGTCCAAGATCTAGATCACATTTCTGGAATTGAGATTTTCACAACAGCTAACTCTTTGCCAGCCTGAAGGCAAACTGACTGAGCTTAAAGTACACATACTGTCAAGGCTACATGTATATACGGTATAACAAGGTAGCAGCGGCGAGAATGCTTGAAAAGTGGTCCACCCGAAGAAATTGTTCGAGTTCCTTCGGTGAATATCCTCAGTAACCGGCGGCTCATTCGGCTGAGTGAGGCCTTCAGGTCTGACCTAATGTGGTGGCACACGTTGCTGGATGTTTGGAATGGCGTTTTGATGATCCTTTTTGGTGACCCTCAACTAGCCGATGTTGAGGTGCATGCATATGCATCTGGAGTACTCATGGCCACCAGAATTTTTTGAGACTCACATCATACCTAAAGAGGCATTGCCAATATAATCGTGCTAGTCTGCGCAGTTAATTTGGGGACGTTAAATAACAATATCCTGTAGCTAAGAAAATGCAAGTTCATCATCGGTTACAGCAGGGGATAATATACTGCACTAAAAGGGGGGGGGGGGGGGGGGGGGGGGGGGGGGAGGAGAAAGGCATACAGCAAATTATTTCTAGCACTGAAGGATATTGAGCTGCATATGCAATGTATAATATTCGTCAAAACAAGAGCAAGATGCTTTACCTATTCTTCAACTGGCGATGTGAAATGGGTGTCGCTTCTTTGAGTATGACTCAGCTTGGTGGTTTCATTCAATATAACAGACTCTTCTTCTGCCATACTCTTTAACTTGACTTTGTGGAGAGCTATATATTGCAGCTTTTTGTTTCTTACATGTTGTACTACACAAAGATGAATAGTGAGCAATAGAGATGTGGTGAAGCTCCATAGAGGGGTAAATATTGCAAACATGAAATAACTGGATTTTTGTAGTGAACGGTCGACATTATAGGAAGGTGTAGAGTCGACTACAAATATTGGTGTTGATGTTAGGAGAAACAATATTGGGTACAAGAGAAGAGGTAACATCTCGTACAGCACATTCTTATGTTGTTTGTCGTATTCAGAAAGAGTGAGACTCCTCCTTCGACATGCTCGATAACAGAGGATGGTTCCCATGACGACAATAAGCAGTGCAGTAAGCATCATAACTGCAAGCATGATGACAGACACAATTTCTAATCTTAAACCGCATCTTTCTTGCAAGGGTGATTTTAAAATCATAACTAACAGTGTAGTAGCAATGGCCATTGGCATAAGAAGTGAACTCGCCACATACAGAGGCTCTAATCTCTGCAAATTCTTGTGTAACATGCACGGCAAGAAAAAATAGATGTATTACCATCCAAACGGTAAACATCGTGTTGATAAAGGCTGAACCATATAGCAATGAAATAAGCACGGGAGCATGTTTAACGAGATCGATGCTGAAACTGGTACCGTTAGAATACGAGTTCGGATAAAGTTTATCTACCGTATATGCTGCGGTAGTAATCCAAATAACAGAAAATTCCATCGCACTGAGGACTTGGTATAGAGCCAGACGGTAGACCAATATCTTGTGCAATTTTTGTACACTCACCAGTATGACCGTCGCCAGACATGTCAGCACGGCGATAGCTGAGACAGCAAGAGAAGTAATCAGTGGAATGTAGGCATCTTCCGATAAAGAGCAGCTGTTGTTCATCTTCTTCTGCCTTACAGCTGAACTCAGTATTGCAGCCCACATGCACAGCAATTAGCTGCGTGTGCTGGTCAGTGTAGATGTCAATTCCATATATGCTCAACTGTTTATACATAGGCTCATTCCCTCGTTAAGGCCCCCGGCCGAGTATTGTGCAATAGATATAATATATAAATAATACCGTAATGTGAAGCACGAACAAACACACATACTCATGCATAGCACAATCAACTTACATGTAATACATGTACAGGGGCGGATTTAGGGCGGTTTAGGGCGGGGGTCCGGACCCCCCCCCCCCCCTTTCCTATATGAAGAATGACGTAATGCATACTGTAATCTATGAAGCGTACTGCCAGTTACGGTCCTTGGATTTGCAAGCTTGCACATCGTTCTAGCCAAGCAGGGTCTAGGGTAGCGTAAGGTAAGTTCGGCAGGGGGGAGTGTTCGGCAGTCTACGATTCAAATGAGGTTACAAAGGCTTACATGAAGCTTGAAAATTCCAACACAGGCTAAAAAAATGTTCTCCAATGAGTGTGTAATCAGACTGTACATTTTACATTGTACAGAAAAGTGAATTATAATTGATTTTGTTTACCTATGCCTAATTTTTGGTCAAAATGGCGCGTCAAACGGTGCGCAAGTGCATGTGAAGAGGTTAACTGTTTCAAATAATATTATATATGTTGTTTTATACTTGACCAGTTAGCGTGCAACAGAGTAAAGCATTTTACAATACAAAACAGTAAATAATTGATGGAATTCGTAGGCTGTCGAACAGTCCAAGTGGAATTCAAATCACTCAGGTCCTGGAGTGTTCGGCATGGGTGCCGAATACTCCAAATAAAACAAAGTATACAAGTGAACCTAAAGCTATAGTTTTGAAGCTTGTGAGGATTCAAGGAAGCTATTATGTACGCGGCAGGTGCATCTGAGGGCGGGAAGCAGTGTTCGGATGGGGACTGATATAAGCGTATATACGTGCATGCCCGGCATGCATATACTGCTAGATATGTGATATACTTTCAGTATACCAGTGCAGGCGGCTACTCTTCCTATATACTAGGCTTAAGTAGCAGGAGCTGCAGGACCCATTGCTCTCCTAACTGAAATGTTTATTGCTGTGTGATGGATGTTTATCTTATGTAAGAATATTTTACCTTGCAGATTCTAAGTAGGATTGTAGCTGATATATGTACACCTATTTCATATAAAAGAGAAATTGGAACATACAAATGATTTCTTTCAGACTTGCTGATTGTGCATGCATGATGACTGGCATGGCAGTCTCCACAGAGTATGGAATGTGCACTGCAAGAAGTGTGTGAAGGCGGCACTTGTGGTTTCAAGGGTTTATGTGCAGAAACCCAGAAGGAAACGATCTTTGTCATCAAGCGTGTATGCTCTCACCAGCAAGAGATGGAAGGAACTGCATGAAGCTGCATAAGAGCAAGAAAGTCTCTTAAAGGTAAGAAGAAAGGAAAAGGAAAGGTGCAAGGTGCATGGTAAGGAAGGAGAGAGAAAGGGGAAGGAAGGTGACTCGGAATGCCGAGCATGTAACTCAAGCTTCTAGCTCTCAAGATGAGGAAAATGGAAATAAATGCAAGTGGACTCGGCATATAGAGTGCATGTGACAAGCTAGTGCAAAGAGGCGTCACTTGCATGCTGGTATATGGAAGATGTTTGGCATTCCATCATACATAGTGCAAGCTGATTTTGCACCGCCTGCATTTGTTGTTGATTCTGGGTTTTTCATTCTTGATTATTTCTAATTTTATACAGTCCATACCTATTACAAGAACGAGATATTGACAGTGAAAAAGTAGTCATATAAGACTTATAGTACTGTACCTGTTGCGGAGGGGTATTTGATTATTAATTGCATGCATGCGCACTGTCGAACACTACCGGCAGTAGGTAGTGTTCGGCAGTGCGCATGCATGCAATTAATAAGCAAATAAATGCAAGTGGATACAGTGCATGTGATAAGTGCAAAGAGGCATCACTTGCATGCTGGTATATGGAAGATGTTTGAATAAATCGCATTCCAACATACATAGTGCAAGCTGATTTTGCACCGCCTGCATTTTTTGTTGATTCTGGGTTTTTCATTCTTGATTCTTCGACTGCCGAAAATCATGATCCGAGTGCAGCTGTTCGGGGGGTGAGAACCGACAAAACATCTCGATCTTCTTTGACACTGTAATGGCTTCTTGATTCCTTACATCTCGTAAAATGATCAGCATGCAGCTACTAGAACCATAGATAGTAGACATACTTACAACCTTCTGCAGTTTCCGGAAGAGGTCCCATATAATGTCAACACTTACTATCTGCATGGGGTAACCAGCCTTAATGGTTTGTAATTCCGCTTTAAATTTCTGTTCGGAATTGTCATCTTCCTGGAAGCACATGCAAATTGTGCACTGTCTACACCACGTTCTTACTGCTTCGGTGAAGCCTGGCCAGTAAAGACGTTCCTTGAGCTGAGACATTACTTTTTCTTCTCCCAAATGCCCGGCCACAGCACCCTCGTGCAAATCCCGGATGACCTAGCTGTGTGTGAAACTTGGAGGGCGCTGAGAAGATCCAAAGACACGAAGGTACTGTTGTCTGAACTAAGAGACACTATTATAAACACTTTACTGAAAATAGAAGAGGAAACTGGTGCATGTATGCTTTGACAGCAGCGAAAGAGTGATTCAGAACGAATACTTGTTGCAAACGTAGAAGAAAATGGCTAATGCTTGACCCCTTCCAGAATACTTAGTGTCATGCAAAAGGTGCTAGTAGTGCCACTGACAGATCACGGTTGAGGTGCTATTACTGATTCACTATTTATATCAAAGCTGTGCATGACGCTGCCGTAAAGACAGAATTTGTTTTTAGCAATAAGCTGTGGGTGTAGTGCTGCCGATATTATGCTGCCAGAAAAGCGACCCAGAGAAAGATATTGAATGTTATAGATAGGAAGGGAGCTATGTAATGAGATTGACGCCGAGATCGTTGTTATCACAGGTTTATCAGTATAGGGTTATGTTTAGCTGATGACCTTTCCTTTTACTTCAATCCTCCATGTCCCAACGTCCACTCCCAAATAAAAAGTCAAGAATCTCGGATTTATATATACTATAGTGCCATCATGTTTAGACTTAACGACGCTGCAACTATCATGGATACTTTTTCAAAATAAAGGCGTGTATGTTTTTCAGTTGAGCTAGTCAATTCACAAAAGAATTTAAATTAAAGATCTCAATGCATTGAAAAGCTATCGATTCAACTATTACACGTGCACTCATAACGCGTGCATCATGGACATTTAATCAAAACTCTCCTTCAACCAGAACCTGCGCAGCTGCCCTCTGCCATCGCAGTGCTCCGCTGACGCACTGATCTCATATATCTCCTCCTCAGTGAGCCCACATTCAGTCAGCAGTCTCACGGACTCAAGGTACTCTCTCATCCTTTCAACCTTGTTCGACGTGGTAACAATCACGAACCCCAGCGACAGGGCCCAAGCCTGGAGTACTTGCACGCTGGTAGCAGCACTGCGGGCCTTTGAATTCACAATCTTTTCAATGACAGCTTTCACAGCTACTGCTGCATCACCTGCAGGCATCTTTTCTCCAGCGGGAGTGATGGGTGTTAAGAGGCCATAGCAGGCAGGTATCATACTGTTCTCCTTCATGTATGCGATCAGACCTGGTGATTGGCAGCCAATGTGGAACTCGATCTGGTTGATAGCGGGGATAATCCTACAGCCCGAGTCAATAATAGTAGAGAGGTCCTTGATGCGAAAATTGGAAACACCAATACTCTTGGCCCTGCAGGAGATGCATTCGTCTTCCATGAGTTTCCAGGCTTCGAGAAGGCTGGGTTTTGAGGCTGCATCAGGTTTCTCATAAAAGAACGGGGCGTGGATAAGGTACAGGTCTACGTAGCCCTCCACCGCAGGGCCCAACCGCTCTAATGAGCGGGTGAGCGCCTGTGGAATGTTGTTGATGCTGGGATATACCTTTGTGGTTATGAAAAGGGAGGAGCGCGGAAGTCCGGACTCCGCGAGAAACTCTGCGATGGCTACACCACACTCCTTTTCGGTCCCGTATATTTCAGCAGTATCGATGTGACGGAAGCCGGCGAGGAGAGCAGCCTTGATGGCGTCGATCAGTGCCCTGTTGAGATCCACCTTGTCGTTGCCATTGGCTCCTACGAACCACTCCGTACCTGTGCCAAAGGCCATTGTAGGACATGGAATAGTGGACTTGCCATCGGCACCACGAAGTAACACAATAGAATGATTGCCGATGCTACTACAGTCGTGGTGGTCCGTCATCGATAATTGTGCCTTGAAACTAGGTTTGTAATTAGATCATTAACGGTATCGCTGTATAATTCTGAAGTGACGCCTCATTATAACCACCCGATGTTTTTAATTAAGGCTTCACCATGCAGAACCAGCAAATAAAAAAACGAGCATTAGTGATTGTACTTAGTTTCTTCTATACGCATAATTACCATCGCATATCAATACTACATGCCAAGGTCACGCGGCACGTATTTAGGAGAAGCCGTTACAAAACTTGACGACGTGGACTTCAATGACTAAATCAGAAGATACGCATGCCATAGTGATGATCAGGAAGCATGTGGCAATAGATATTTACTAACCTAAAGTCGTGACGAATTTTCTATCACCCCAAACAACCTGAGCGTATTTCATGAATAATCAATACATGCTCGTGTACATGATCACATGTATAGGTATGGATTGCCATATCCAGAAGTGACGAAGTGTTTTAGAGAGGCTAGTCAAATGCAGAACATTAGTTCTAGCTTTAAACGTAACAATGACACTTCTGAGGAATACAGCCTGAAGGGTACGGGGTTCTGCATGCACTGTAACCTTTCCATGGACAGAACCATCAGTGTCATCACATGCAGAGAGGGTACATCACAAGTGTACAGTGATCCTATTTCAGTGGCAGAAATATGCTGATCTGGAATGCAAGGTACACTGTATATGCAAACACATTGCATAAGTAAATGTATAGCACTTCAGTTCATGTGCAAGAGGACACATTAGTTAGAGGACACATCAGTTGGTAGGGGCTGACAACTGATTCACTCATAACCCATCTTTTGAAGATTGCCCCACCTCCAGTTCTCTTTCATGAGCCTAGTCCACCTTTGACAAGCATGAACAACTGTCCATCTTAGAAGTGAGCTGATAGCAGCACCTGGCACTGTGAACTGTCCCTGCTGCTCAGAGGGTGGTCCCCTGCTGCTCAGATGATGCATGATGGTCCCCTGCTGCTCAGAGGATGGTCCCCTGCTGCTCAGATGATGGTCCCCTGCTGCTCAGAGAATGGTCCCCTGCTGCTCCGATGATGGTCCCTACTGCTCAGAGGATGGTCCCCTGCTGCATGCTCCGATGATGGTCCCTACTGCTCAGAGGATGGTCCCCTACTGCAGCTGCTCAGAGGATGGTCCCCTGCCACTCAGAGGATGGTTCCCTGCTGCTCAGAGGATGGTCCCCTGTTGTGCAAAGGATGGTCCCCAGTATGGCTCCATCACTCATCAAACTGCTTGAGGGTAATGTCAAAAGGTTGGCATCCTATGATCCACCCTGTCCCATTACAGCAGTGAACAGCACACCACCCAGACACCATAATGCACATAGTAGTATGTACCAGTAAAGGAGGGATGGTGCCTGCTGCTATCAGATGTTCTGGTGCAGGTTTCAGTAGGAATATTAAAGCTGCATCACCATGGTGATTATGAAGGGTTCAGTGAGAAGCAAACAGTACATCTCTGCAATTCTGTTCACCCTCTTAAGTCTAGCAATGTACATGTACATAATTATAAACCATGAACATACTTATAAACCATGAGTCAAATTTATACCATGCAGGAGCAGAGAGAATCAAACCCTTTCTGCTCTCATTGAACGTGTGGAAACTAGGCCCTACGCCCCCAAAAAAAGGAAATGGTTACGTACACCCATAGCAGCGAACTTGACAATCGATGTCCTTTAGCACCAGCTGTTCACAAAGTCCATCAAATGCAATAAACAACTAAAAACCATACTAGCGGTGACAAACACCGCTGACATTTATTGTAAGCATATATCACGTGGCCTAACGTTGCAAACCGTTGGGCCTGGCGCTTAGACAGCAATTGACTTAAGCACGGTGTGCGTAGACCTGTGTATTCTAAACACGATAAGGACGCTCAGTGGCTAAAACTGAGCAGAACAACTATCCGTTTTTCGTAATAGTGAATTTTCTGAAGTATAGTTTTCAAGCTTTTGGAAATCCATGTGTTTTGGGGGGGTGGGAGGGGGGAGGAAGTACATGGATTGTTGCTGCAATGAATGACATAATACAATATCATACATAACATTTTAAATACCTAGCACCTATACATTATTGTGTAATGATTTTTTTCAGAGCGTGGCAGAGGGTTTATAGCCCTTTAAGAAATGTTCCTGGTATACATTTTACTCTATGTAAATTGGTTGAAGGTGAGCAGAATTATAGAGATGTACTCTTTACTCTCTTAGCTGGAGGAGAGATGGCAGTAGTAGTTGTGGCTCAATGCTTAATAACTATGCACTTGAGGTTCTGCACTCTGTCTTTGATTGGCGCAAATGCCAGTCCAAGTCAATTAAACCTGGCAGGAATAGACTCAGCCCCCTGTTCACCTAGGAGGCCAAAGCCAACACGGTTGCAATTTACCCATCGCAGAGTATGGTCCTCCAACAGGTGCATTTTAATTGGGACTGTTGCTTCAAGATATATGTGGTTCTGAAAAAGGCCATGAACTCTTGAATTGCCTATTTAGTTCGAGTGAGGCATATAGTGAACCCTACATGTACATGTACACTAAACATTGTTTATCTACCTGGTCTAGTGCACGTGCTTGTGCTTCATCAGTGAAGTTCTGAACACATATATTGTGACATTTTCCATATAAGGAGGATGCAGTGATGAAGTTGGATTGCGATATTGACATGCAAAAAGTCTGGATGTTGGGTACGGGAGAAATTTTTTACCATGTGAATTATTCATAGACACATGCATAGCTTCAATGCCTTATGAACATGGTTGCCAATAAATGCCCCTCCTAAATACTGCTGCCAAACCTGCCATTGCACACCAAACAATTGCAACACAGTGTCAAACACCTTTACAAAGGGCCCTTCTTTTTCAGAATACCCTCTTTTCACTAGCTAGTGCTGTGCATTTGGCCACTTTTACTTCCTATAATGGACATAACTTAATAGAAATTGTGTTGGATCATTACATACAAGTGCCTTCACTGATTTCTTTTTTTTTCAGCAGATTGTTTCAGCAGATCCACAGCTAGAGGGTTTTTCTCCCCATGAAGTAAGGCCACATATGTTGCTATATACCTGCTGCAACCACTTCCTGGGAATGCTGGGTGTTTTCAAGGTCTGCTTGGAGCACTGGAAGCCTCTGCAGTGCCTGGCTGTACTTGGAAAAGCTGGATGAGTCGATATCAGTAGCATGAGTTCCAGCAAATGGAACATCTTAATGAAGATGCCCAGCATTATGTGGAGACCAGGTGGGCAGACCTACAATGTGTGATGTAAGTCAAATATACAATACAGAATTGCTTTACCTGACTGTGAAACATGCATGCAGGGATGTCAAAAATGAGAACCGAGAGATGCAGTTATAAAACTTCTGTGCATGTCTTCTATTACTGCCTGATAAGATGTAGTATTTTGGTGGTCAGCACACATATTCTCAAGTGACCTTTCTGTGGCATGCCCTTGAATGGATACAGGGGTTGCCATCTGGTTACTTGGAATTTTGCAATATAGGCAATGGTAGCATCCTATTGTGTGGTCATTATTTCCATTTGTATACACACATACCACTGGCCCCTGACAAACCATACAAGAACTCGTAGTCTCCACAAATGAACACCTTCACAGTGTATTGCCTGTAATTTATAGAATTTAAATATTCTTACATAATATGATTTTATCTCCTACAATGTACCTCCACTTCATTCCATGCAGATGTTCTACTTGGGCCTTAAACCGGCAATTAAGTGCCACATAAAAGTTGGTGATGCTGTCACCAGCAGCAAAACAGCTACTCAGAAATACGCAGGTGTTATGGACTGAATTTGGTGTAGGAACATTAACAATTTGGAATCTCATTTTGAACGTTCAAAAAGACTGATGGACTCGACTGTAGTGGAAGGACTGAAGAAGTGGACTGTAATGGAGAGGCTAGTGGTGTGGACTGTAGTGGTGAGGCTGCTGGAGTAGCCTGGTGAGGAGAGTTTGGACATAGTGATGGTGGAGTGGACTGCCTTTGGAAGAGTTTTTAATCAGCACCATTCACACATACAATGCAGTTTGATGGATTATCAGCAAAAAAATCCTTTGCTATGCTTTGCTGTTCTATATACAAGGCCCTACCCACTTTGGGTCCAATTCACCACCTTTCCTCTTTTTTAAGGAAATCTTTCTTTAGCACCTCAGTAGCATCGTACAGCTGCTTTTGATTTGTTTTTTTCTAAAAACAATAAAAATATTAATTTCAATGTACTAAGTAAAGAGAAGCATTTATACTTGTGCAACAAGGATGTTTTTATTCTTGACATTTAGCAAAATTTCCTGTCTTTCCAATCCCTTTGACACATTTCACAGGATGATACCTTCAGCAAATATGGAAATAAATAAATTCCAACCAGAAAGATGCTGAGTAATGTGCATACTCATCCCTAGGAATATGTCTTCCAATTTAATGACTTCTTCGTCCACGTGCATCGCTCTCTTATCCTCTGAATCGTTCTTTTTATGCCCAGATGGCCAGAGGTAGGGTCATAATGACAAACAGGAGAATCTTTTGTTTCTCAGTGGTGTCACAAATCAGCCTTATAATCTGTGTTTTGAGTAATGAAGTGTCATTGTGGCTTTTCAACTTATGCACATGCAGGATAAATTTCATTCATATCATGTGGCTCTCTATATTCTTCTTATCCTTAGAATTTATTTAATTGCCGATATGGTTGATGAAACCATGATCCGAAACCACACACCTTATGATCGATTCGTGCCAAGTGCATATGATCCACTTTGAAACACAGCCAAACACACAGCACATCAAAAAGAAACTCAGTAAGCAGCTGGCCTTTTATCATGACTAGATAGCAACTAATAGATAGCAACTCGACAGTTAGTATGAGGCTTTACAAAGTGCAGCTCGCTAGAGGCAATTCGCCAATCTATCATGTCTTTGCTACAACACAAGCTGATCCTCTCATTATAGGCCAAAAAATATCAAAATTAGTATATGGCCTACCACATTTCTCCCTTTTACATGAACGCTTTGCCATTCCGTACAAGAATTGTACAATCTGCTTTTCGTCTTATAGACCTCTTCTTATTCAGCATACATCCTTCTGGATAGCTACCATTCAACTTATAATATGCTAGCTCTAGAAGATCATCGTCTGACTCTGATTCGTTTGACATTTATGATAGACAAGGGAGATGGGACCAAATAAATCAGGTGATCAATTTTAGTCCGCCCAGTCCATTTCTCAAATTTCAGTCACAAATATTCGCAACAGGGCAACCTTCCACCACATCGCCATACTCCTCAGTCCAGCTCTCTCATCCCAGAACAGTCCGATTTTTTGTTTCCACATACTAAACTTTTCATTACATTGTAGAGCACACTGAATCACTTCGATCCAATAGAACTCCGCTTTCATAAGATCTGCTCCAGTTAGGTTTTCCTCAGGTGTGGTGTTTTTCAAGCAATAGATTGTGAACCGAAGTGGTTGCTTGTATGCATGCTGACCCTTGCCTTTCATTTCCAAGAAACACTCTTCAGGGGGTTCTATTCATCCATGTTGGGCATCACACTTCAGATAGGGCCATTTAACCATACAGGACTGGCAATCAGTTCCCTAATGCTCACACCACAAGATGGCAAGTCTGTTGGATTGTCGTTCCCACAACAGTGTTTCCAGACTCCCACTGGCAGCAGCTCCCTGATGTCATTTACCCTGTTGGACAAATTGTTTCCATTCCTTCATTCTTTGAATCCAAAACAAGACAACTTGGAATCAGTGAAACATGATGGTTTGCTTATACTCACCACTGGATCTAGTGCCTGCATTACGTTACTCATCAGCCCCACCAACAGAAGTGCCCCCCAGTAGTTCCAATCATAGTATACAGTGTGTCCTTTTGTTGGAGCAACTCTGGTCTTAGATGCTGACTGAAATTCCACTTGAGGATGCTGACCATAAATAAACTAGTGCAGCTGCATATGCTTCTTTTGAGGCATTCACAAAACACATCGTATTGTGCTCCAGATCCTGGAACCAACACTGAGTTGTAGTCCATTCACTATTCTTCTCCAGTATGACAACAGCTCTCCAGTTATGTACTCGTCCCAACCAATCTTTGTTCCACATAATTATCTTTTGGAAGAATACCTTAAATGGTGTGATCACAGGAGCAAGTACTCCTAAAGGGTACACATCCTTGTTGTAAGGCCGACTACATCTCTCTTTCTTGGTTCCAGGTCAAGTTGGCTAGTTGAGCCGCAATGTGGCTAAAGTGGAATACCAACTGATCTGTGATGGTATCCCAACAAAGACCTTCTGCACCCCAGACAACTGTTGTTGACCCATTAGAATTGTGTCCTTAACATATGATCGGACTAGTGCTCGTTCCGTGTCCTGGGACAGGGCTACCGATTGCTTTCTTTCGTTATACTTGGATAAATCGCATAAGTGGGTCCGTAAATCGATGATCTAAAACTACGTCAAAAAGTGGACACGTATTATTTCGTAAAGTTTGAAAAGGTCTCAAGGAAGCGAAGAAACTTGTTCAATTATCTGCGCGATTAGTCCGACTACATAGTTTGAATTAGTGAGCCAATTAGTTGTAGAATGCAACACGATTGCCTAATTTCGAGCTGGTTCCTGATCTAATTATTTTTTTTCACCCATTCAATTCGTAGTATAATTTTGGCAATGAATCATGACTCTGATTGTGGAACAACTATCACAGGATATACATAGTCATTTAAAAATTAGATATTGAATCATCATATAAAGTATGAGGACATTTGGATGATGCCACTACATAACGATATATAATATGCGGCTTCAATCACAATTTGAAAAAAAATATCCAACTATACCTATATCTATGCATTTCTTCAGCTCTATTGAGTTGGAGGTAAACTTTCTTAAGTTCAATCCCCCTTCAGTATAGCACTTGGAATTTGTGCACAACTCAATTAAGGGCTTGACTCACTATGCAGGTTACACAATGTATAAGATCCAATCACAATTATAGATGTTGATTGGAACTGATTTTACAATATAATTATACTATTACTTTCATGTTGAATATTACTATACATGTATATCTATCGTTCACCCAACACATTTCGGTTTTGAGATTCTGCTAATTAAATTCCAACTCACTTCTGTTTTCCATCACCGCGGTCATCTGATATTAAGAAAACTGCCCTGCAGGTGCTTGTAATGTGGTTGCGTTCATCGTGTGCTCTGCAAACCAGCTTTCGTCCTCCTGTGTCAAGCAATTACTCCAATTTTGCTGCTAATTCCCCCGTTAAATTGTGCATATACCCGTATAATGTTACTGGTTATGTGCTGTTTGTGTATAATTGTTTAATATAACCAAAAAAAAATACTTCAAATTTTCAAACCAGCATGTATCGTTAACGGATGGAACAATTCTAGTCGTAGTTCATTATTTGCTGAAAAAGGCCGCGGCTTTTGATGCTTTCTTAATTGCACTCTTTGATGCACTTGTATAGCGACTCTCTGATTCGTCATCGTCCTCAACATAATTGGATCGCTGACAAGCATGAGACTGAGTTCTGTACATCCGTACAAAATGAAACAAAACTTCACTCTGCAAATTTATGTATTAACTTACGCGCTGCACATATACCGCTGTCCTTGGGACGTGTACTGTTCCTGCGATGCTAGAGATACCAAACACTTCTTCATATCGGTGATTAGACCCTAATAAAATGCAATTACAAACAGAACCATAAATATATCTTTACACACACACACACACACACACACACACACACACACACATACACACACACATACACACACACACACACGCACACACACACACATGAACACACATATACAAGCACATGCACTCATTATATACACAAACACATGCACACACCTTGGAAACGTCGAGCTGAGATGATACAGAACATTCTATTTGTGCAATAGTCTCTTTCAGAAGTGACCTGGCTCCTTCAAGATTTCCTGTCAGTGTGTTTGTTAATTTAAACTGTATTATCGTACATCTACACTACTCATTGTAGCAGAGAACATGTTAATCAACCTTGCTTATTACTACCCCTAATAGTGTAATTTGGGAATTTGCATGCATTCGGAACAAAATTATGTAGTGCTTTTAGCTGTACGATGGAAAACATTCTAATTTGGCAACACTGGCATATGCCATGATGCACACCTTGATCAGCCATAGTCTGAGCCCTCTTCATTGCAGAAGTGGCAGATATTCGATTTCTCTGTTCATCCACAGCAGTGTCAGGTGTACCAGGATCAGCACCTTCACCATTTAAAAAAAAAAAAGTAAAAAACATAATACATTGAAGTCATTAGCTCAATCGGTACTTGCCTGTTCTGCTCACCACCAGTTGACATGAGACAGTCTCCATGATAGAATTGATCACATTGAAGTACGAGAGGGTGGCTCTGAAGATACAGTCTTCTAGTGGAGCAGCCAATGCTGGTAGGACCAGCGTTAACACAATATCTCTCCCTTCTTCTGATTGAATGTCCCCAAGTGCTACATCACAGCTGCAGAGAATAACCTAAACTAATGCTCTCGTATGGATGCATGAATATAAATGACTCTATGAAATGTGGAACATACACATTAGCTACAGCTATATGCCTGTCAAAAAATAAAATCAGTTTTAATTCCATTTCCAAAGTGGAGGACACCATATCTATAGCCATCAAATTAAGTGGTTTAAGCAGTGGTCCCCTAGCATTTCAAACAGAACTACCTTTCTATGCACACACATGAATGCATATATACAAACACTTGCATACAAGATACATTTGTTGTGCAATTTTGATGAATAATTATCATACATGTACATAGAGTGAAGCCGTGATATATCACCCCTTCGATTCTACATTTTAAGCACATAAAAATTCTAACTATAATCAGTTCACTACACCAGTTCAAAAACAACTTGAAATTGACACCTCTTAAGCATAAATTACTTGGAAGAAACTCTGCACTGAAATGGATGTACGAACAGTAATGTATTCACTTTGTACTAATGTATCTCCTACCTTATGCTCTAATTCGATTAGCTAATTGAATTCTAACTGAGTTTGGAAATTCAAATGTGCGCTAATGAGGCAATCATGATTATAAGGTAAAACATTTATGAAGTCAGAATCAGAATGTAGAAAGCAAAATATACCAATACACATGTACATGTGCCAACACATTTCTATGGATCTTGTTCATGCTTGAGCACACAGTCATGTATATAACTATGTACAAATGAGTCAATTGAATTTAAAATTTAATGCAGACATTCATTCATAATACAGGTCAAATCCTTATAAAACCTGGTTTTATAAAGGGAGTGCAATTCTCACCTTTTCTTTGGTGTGATCCAGTTTACAGTGCGATTAGCATGCACCTCATTGAACTCATTATCCCCTTGCATCTCTAGCTTGAGGGAAAGGTTTTGTCCCACCACACTAATAAGTCCACCAAGGCAGTCAGCAAAGGATTCTGGGATCTAAAAGTAGAGGTGAAAAGCCTCAAATGTAGTTTTTAACAACAATATACAGATTTCAAGACAAATTGCATGTGAAACTAAATGATGCAATAGTGCACATCCACTGAAAATATGGTTCCCTAACCTCTTGCATGATAGAGGGACATTTATGTGTTCGACATGCAAAAAGGGTGCATATAGCATATATAGCATGTGCATAGTCTCCAATCTTTGAGTACCACATTCTATCACAATTCACCGTGGACTTGCAAACCTTTGTTTCAACATGTGATCAGTTGGGAGTGCAAACCATTTACACTAAGGTTATACAGCCACTATTCTAATGCAGAGTGGGTACATGACACTTCTAGAGGCACTCACCAGAAAAAATATGAGTCTCAGAGTAAGTGGGCAGACAATATGAATAGAGTACCATGCATACCTTCTCAGTCGTGTCTATAAAGTAGTAAACCCCTCGCCCTTGTGTTGATATAGCTTCCAACATGGCGGCATCATGGTCAGAACCAAATCCAAATGTGTAAACTGTTCCATCGTAGCCCTGGTGACAGAAATGTATGATTAGTGTTCAGAATACTAAATGCTGCACCTTTTCGACGTTCTGGATTTTCATCATCTCCGCTACTATTCCCTCCTTGTGTTTGATTCCATCTGTTGCCAGACCATCTGTAAACAGCAACACAGATTGGACCTTAGCCTTCTCTGGTCCACTGTTTACTGAGATTTCTTCCATTCCTGAAAATGGGGAAGGCACTTCAGCTTATGCATATGGAGTCACAAGTACCACAGATTGTTTTTTAATACCAATCCAAAAAATTTTCATGATGTACCTCACATATCAGTAACATGCAGCTTAAAGGCTTATGTAAAGACAAAAAATTTTCATCGCACCTTTTAGCAATCCTGCGCAGAGATTGGTAGATGTACCAGTTCTTATATCTTTTATGATTTCGTTTGATGTATTTTTATTCTTCGTTGTCATGTTCAGCAATCCAAACTTGACGTATGCTCTTTCGTCATAGGTCACAAGTGAGAACCTGTCACATTCCTTCACTGTGGAGTTGGGAAACTTGATATCAGAATGTACAGAATGCATTGGTTATGTAAAGCATTCAATTAAAGTTCTAACCATGTGATGCAGAGATTCTAAATCAGTGGATTTTGTCCTAAATGTTTCACTAAATATGTATTCCAGCAACATAGTACACACTGGCACTCCTGTCATTTCAGTATCGCTAATGCACATAATGAATGGCTATAAGTTTCAACATATGCAATACACATCTCTTCAAATCAGAGGGGGGGTGGGTGGGGGGAGGGGGGTTGCGTGAAAAAAAGCATATTCCATGAGTTATTATAATATCATTATATTCGAACGTAATTTGGCACCAACAGGGCTAAGGCTGTGATCCTAGCTGACCTTTATGGCAGGCTGAACCTCAGCTTAGTTAGAGCCAGAGCTGTAACCATCCTCTCCAGATGTTTGTCCCAGACTAGTGGTAATATTGGGGTGCATTTATTTATCTTGCTGCTGTATTTATAATTGTTAGTGGTGTATTGTAGGGTGTGTAACCTCCCCTGAATAATGAAAATCGATTTTTCCGAATACTTTTAAAACACTAATCGATTTTTCAGGTTTTTCTGGATCTGAAAATCGATTTTACCGAATACTTGAAAACAGAAAATCGATTTTCCCGAATAGGTTTTGACAATTTGCCAGCCGAATACCTAGGTTATTCAGGTTTTCTGCTGACTGAGCCACCTAAATGCACACATCCCACCAGATGCCCTCCTACACCTAAACCGTAACACCAGATGCACTCAGCACACAAACACACTTACCCCCATCACACCACTAGTACCCTCATGAGGCACACAACTCTACCCAGACACCCTCCTACAGCTACCCACATTACACCAGATCAGTACAGCATGCATCCACAGCTACCCACATCACACCAGATGCACTCAGCACACAACCACAGCTACCTACATAGGCTTAAATCGCTTGGCCTAACCACATACCTAGATGGGCGTGCCCTGACTAAAAGTTAGCGTGGCCACGCTGAGGTCCAGAGGCGGATCCATTGATGAATATAATTAGCCCACGTCGCGCACATATAAATGTAATTACATGTATGGTACCGTATGCTTTGAAGCGATTTCGTCACCCCATATACACCAGTATGCATGCAATCGAACCTAAACGTAAATGTACTAACCAAACAGAATTTTATTTGCCTTGAATTAGAATATAACGTAATACATGATTGACCTAATCGGTAGTAAGGCCCGCCCGACTACTTTACATATTTTGCAAAAGGCTGGATCAGGGTTGCCGAAGACCAACATGGCCTGACAGGTCGGCCTGCCACTGCTGCCAGGCCGTACTGTCCACTTGGCCTGGCAGGTCAGACCCTGACGTGACAGGCTTGGATCCACCCACAAGGCAAGAAGATTGTTACATCATGCATGCACCAACAATTGTACATTATGGCGTTATGTATCATGATCATCCTAATTTGTTAACTCTACATGTGTGCTTTGACTGATTTTGCCCTGTCTCAGTATTTAAATTACTGATTGTGTGTGTTATTGGCAGTATATGTATTCTGGTATTCAAAGTCAGTGATTTTACACAAATCTATACCTTCATGTAGCATTATAAACGTAAGCTGCTTGATCACATCGGGCAGTATAGGCCCAGGCACATTTCAGTGTCAAGTGTTCCACATTACATATACCCTGTCACAAATTGTTGCAACAAGCAACCCTTTTATGGGTGAAGGGGTGGTGGGTGGGAGTGGGGGGTGGGGGTGGGTGGGGGGGGGGGGAATAAACTGGCCAGCAATTCTCAACCCTTTTAGCATGATGTGCTTCATTGATCATTATGTGGGATATTAAATCAGTCATGTTCCAAGTGATTAACATGTACGTAGTGCATTAGAGAAGTCATGCGAATAATGGAGTTCTTTAGCAGGGTCAGTTGTGCACGCCGGGGACTGAGAAACTCACTTTTATATAGTTACCAAAAATTTACTTAGTTAATAGTTAGTGTTATGTTTTCAACTTCGAACCTGGATGACGATTAGTTATGAATTAGTCTGAATGATCGGGGTTGGAGGAAGCACAGCTGATAAAAGGGGAGCATCTGAAGTGGATTCGTGCGCAACACAAATGAATCTGAAGCAGCATCAATTCATTCGTACAATTAAATTGTAGCGTATACGTAACTTTCCGACCTGGCAGGCCGGCCGGGGCTGTCAGGTCGGCCAGACCCCAGCCTGACTTTCGGCAACCCTAGCCTGGGCTGGACATTAGCCCATTGGTAAACTCGTTTATACACATAATTCAATCCAACTGCAAATAATGCCATATAGGCTACACACATCACATAACGTTTTTAAAAGTAAGTGGGGTTGGGGACTTGGAGGGCAGACTTGATTTCAGTACTCATCTATACATATAGGCAATTATAAGTTAGTTCCTATATAGCTAGCAGCAATCAAAGTGTATAGAAATCTAATAGGCCAGGCCTATTAGAAAGCACTAAATACATTGTTTTTATACATTAAAGTCCAGCATCTGCCTATTTTTAACCGATTTCGACTTCGAGATCTATGACTGAAACGCTCCAGCTTCTGGGCTCCGCCCCAGCCCCCAGACCCCGGTATATATGATGTCATTGATGTGTGCATGGGGACGCACGTATATGGACATATACCGTTAAGTAATTCACTGCATTGTATCGGCGTGGCTATTCGATACTAACACTCCTTGGGATACATTATTACTAGCCAAAAAAATTCTGGGGCTCAGCCCCAGTCCCCGAGGGAACGTCATCTCCTGCCCCGCCCCTTCATCAAATTCACATTGGACACCCCCCTCTCCGAATTTCTCCGTCCGCCCCTGAGGTCTACCTACAAATCGTACCCGATGCCAAAAGAGTAGAACCACAGATAAAGTTTACGCACCACCAGCCATGCAGCCGCCATTTCACCATCGCGAGTTTTGAAAATACTAGTAACTAAGTAGGCCTATTAAAATGCGATCGCAGCTCAGAGAGATTGATGCAAGAAACCAGCTAGGGCCTAGTTCGAAATGCACTAAGTGAACTAACTTTGATTTGTAGCTGGAGCTGTCCGTCGTCATGACTCCTGAAAAAGGAGATCTGTTGGCTAGTTCGAATTACTGCCCGTACATGTAACTGCATCTTATCTCGTCCCCACGTATATATAGATAGTAACATTAAAATTAACGTTAGAAGTAATTATTATCGTACATGTTATATCGCAAACGCGTATCCGGATATCTTCATAAAAAGGTATTCGAATAATGGGCGAATTGTCGATGCGGACGACGAATACCTAAGTACCTCCGAATGGAGATTCACAAACCGGTTATTTCGAATAGAACAAATCCAATAATCGATTTTTCCGAGTAGTGCTAAATTACTATTCGAACGGATAGGTTTTTGCGAATATCCGAATAACCCGAATAACCTGATAACCGGTTACACACCCTAGTGTATTGTATATATAATTATAATTATATAATAGTGATAATGTCATACTACATGGATAACAAAAAGCTACTCAGATAAACACATTACTAACTACTGAGCTACACTAAACTAATATCTACTTCACTTGTGGTTCTTCTTAGCAAAGCCCTAGCATTCTGGTGCATCAGTGTAATGCCCAGGTGTGGCAGTACATTGATGCTAAGACCCCAGGCCAGAAACGACTTGTCAGTCCTGATGGCTAGTTTCTTAGCAACCAGCTTCTTGTGCCTCATTTCCCCACCATCAAATACCTCCACGACCAATGGGACACATACCCACCCTCTCTCTATACAGGGAATATCATTTTTGGAGTGTTTGTCCTGCTCTCCCAGCTCAGAAGTATAACCTGAGGTCATGCTCATTCCCAGTAAAAAGTCTGAGTTGAGCGGATTGATGACCTTCTGGTCAAATGCTGCTGAACGTGAGAGAGATCAGTTAGGCACCGACACATGACGTGATCTGTCCTTTGTTGAGGTGAGCCCACAACCTCTTTCAAGTTCAGATGCAAGACAAGCCCTACAGTTAAAATAGTTTAAGCTACGAGAGTCCGGGCCATAACTGCTCTCATGATGGACCTGATCAAAGTGACTCAGGAGAGGTTACGTTTGCTGAATATTTCGAAGACAAGGCTGCTCTTCAATTTGACGAGCCAATGGAAAGCCAGGTGGTTAGGCAGGAAAAATGAGTCCCTAGCCTCCTTCCCCCAATTTCCATAGGTTTTGCAGCTCACTACATTTGGGGTCATTAGGCGGGCTTCTGCTGATTCAGCTGCATGTGATTGTGAAGCATGATGTGGTGCATGCGTGATTTAGGGATGCAACAAAGAAGGACAGTGAAATCAAAAACAGCAAATCTGTCAGCAATCTTATATTGCCTTAAAGCACTGGAAAGAATGCCATTTCCCCATATTGCTTCTATACAGTTCTTTCATTGTGCATAATGTGAAGAATTTCGACACATTAGTCCAGGTCAAAAAGCTGCTGAGCTCTCAGCATCAGCGATGTTCATGTGAAGAACAATTAAATGGATTGTGATTGTAGCACCAGTTGGCATAAAGGGGTAGTCAGATCCACTTCAGTTTTCATCATCGATATGCCAGTGCTCCTCACTGCTGCTATGCATGCATTCACGAAGAAATTTTTGCTCCAAACCCTAAACTGGTAATCTATATAATCTTGAAGTGGCCATGCCAATTAACATAGTATTGAAGGTTTGAATTAGTATTATATGGAGGTGATTTTTACAATGCACCTTTGCCAAGTATTATAAATAACACTAGTCCATGCAGTTTGAGGTACAATGTAATTATATATTGCATTGGGCTGTAACGTAAGGGCCTCTGTTAAAGATGGATTTCATGTACATGCAGTACTGCCCGCGTCGCTGCACTACGTAAGTAGTATAGCTGCCATTTTATACTCATGACAACTGCATCCGCAAGAAATTCTTTTACACAGCGTTCGTAGGAGGCTGTATTTGTCGACATGCCTACCCACATTCCTCATGCATCCAGCTCCACACCCACGTGTCACACGCCACAGTCGCGCCGACTTTTGGGTACTACATCATTGCAACGCGTAGGTAAAGCGTGGGTAAAGCGTGGGTAAGCTGGAATGCATGTGTATATCGATTAGTTGGCAACCATAATTCTGCTATCCCAGTGCATTGATTACTCTACTGCACGCATGCACAGACTAGCTAAGTCATAAACCCTCTTTGCTCTTACGATGTATACATGTATATACTGATATATCAGGGTATACGTTACACCGCCCTTAAACTTACACTGAGTTACTACAAATAGTAACGTCTTCCTGACGAGGTCGATCTTCGCTCCCGCCATCGAGCCGCTCACGTCGATCACAGCGACGGCATCGATGGGTACCCTCGACGCCTGCTCGTACAAGGGAGCCTTGATATTGGCTATAGCCCAGCAGTCGTGCCTAGATGTGTGCGAATAAGCTTTTAACTCGGCCTTCGCCGTGAGAGTGAGGTCTTTTGGTCCGTTCACAGCAGGTGAAGAGGGCGCCGCCGCCTCATCGGATGGAGCTTTTGATAATTCACCTCCCATTCCAAGAAATTGTTCTGAACTGAGACAATCTATATTAGGATTGATTCAAGCCTGGCTATGAAAATCTATGATGTCATCAGTTCTACTGTATGACATGTCAATCACTCCCGGCTGTGCAAAAGAAAATTGGCAACTATACAAGGTTACAATGCCCATATATGACATGCACGATCGGCGCAAGTGAGCATGACGCATGCAACCCCGCGAATAGCCCTCGCTGTGTCTCCCGGCACTATCATCAAGTGAAATGGACCGTTGTGCGATTAATTAACACAATATACCGTTCATATGATACCGCGAAGAATATAATTATTGTATAATAAGAAACAAAAATCTATTCTCAGCGGCATCCACATAGCTGCACGCGGTGCCAGCTAGTGGAGACAATCACAATGACCCCGATCCTTTTTGTACTGAATCAGCTATACCTACTGCAGGATATAATATTTGTATCAAAGCCGGTCATTTCTAAGATGTCATCAACGCTTCAATGAATAGCGGCAAATACAAGCTGTATTATGCCGCCTGTATAAAAAAATTTCCGGCCTCAGAAAGGCTGTTCTGTGAAACAATCAAACCAATTGCCTGCATAATTATACTAAGTTAAGTCAGCATTTATAAGCAAATTTGGAAAACTGGTGTTAGAGTATAAGTCTATTTCACGGAACAGAAACTAAAATACGGAACATAAGGAACGAGGCTCTATAAATATCGCTGCGAGCACAACTCACGTGTTCACGTGTGAATCGCGCGATCCCGGGCAGACCTGGGATCCTGCACCTGATTAACTTTCGTACATTTTTGGTATACTATAGGTTCTATGCATAAACGAATTTCTACTTTTTAATTCAGAATGATTCAGATTTTCTGCCAAATGGTAATTATTGATGCATGCATCTCAGATACTTCTGGCAGATCAGTGTAAAAATTTCAGAGTGCTGGATGATGTGTGTACAGCTAGCATGACTCCTTTCTGTAACAAGACAACTGAGGATTTGTTCAGATTCCGGCTGTATGAGGTATAGGACATGCACCATTATAGCTGACTTTTGCCTCAGTATAATAATGAACCAGGCTGAATGTTTATGTCACAGTGCTTCACTACACACACAAAAAAGCAAATTACATGCACTTCCAATGGTTAAAACAAAATAGAATAAACATATATATATTTTTAGAGCTAGGCCATGATAATAGTTTCCCGACCTATCACCAAAACCAATGCGGGATTATATAATTATAAAAATGAATATGGATGCAATCTTACGTCATTATTTTGCAATCGTACGTCATGAGGCGTGAAAGCAACAATTGAAAATGATGGCGCTTTATATCAAGACCTGTACTGAGTTGCTGATGTTCGGAAAGAAGCATGCACGCAAGTTTTTTTTCTAAAGGGACTCGTTTACCAACATCTCAAACAAATAAAATTGAAAAAGTACTCCGATAATTACAATTATGGACATAATGGTGACATTACGCCGGTGGTCTATAATGACGCGAGCGGAGGACGGGACACTACAATCACATTTGTAATGGCCTTACATGCTCTAGAGAATTACTTGTAATGGTGCATGGTATTTCAAGAACGCCGAAACTCTGATAAAGTAATCAATATATAGGCGGGATGCAATATATGGTTGAAGAATGCCGAAGACCGAAGACCGAAGACAAATATACATGTATATGCTTGGCTGCATGTTCAAGTTGCGCTACCATAATCACTGAAAGCACGTTAGAGGAGAAATGGTTAGTTGTTCTCACAAATAATTTTAGCTGTGTTGTATGGTTGAGCATAGATTATAAAAACCTTATGTTGTACTGCCTTCTTCACAGTTGTATGATGTGCAGAAAAATGATGCTAACATCTTATTATTTATCAGGGAAAGTCCAATCTCACCTATGTACTGTATCTTCTAATGCAAAGATGTTCCAAGTATACATCAGCTTAAGAAGTTCAAACTGCCAGGATTGCATTCTCCTATGAATGTAACATTGTAGGGCATACAAACACATTAGGTGGCACTTCTATTTTTCAGTGTACAACTCCAGCAGGGATTCCTTATTACATGATTCCAAATTGCAGGAATCATAGCTCAGTGTTTAGGCAATACCTCATAATTAACTGCCTTCATAATCATGCAAGATTGATATGCATTGTATACTTGCAGAAAGTTATTCCATGGAAGAAGGTGGCATGCCACTGGCATACTGACTTTCACTTTTATGCCCTTTGTCGAATGGAGTCTCCATCTTTTTGCGTGACTGTTTTGTTTGACCATCCAGAACTAGGAGTGACCAAAGGTTTGTTTACACAATGGTATGTGTGTGTATGCTACAGTAGGTTGAATCAAGGAAAAGAGTAATAAGTGAACCACATCTTCGTTATTGTAAACGATTAATTGAAACCAAAATATTCAAAGACCTACATTGTAAATGAAGAGTGAGGTAAGAGATAATAGATTTAAAATTACTGCGTTCTATAAAAGGAGCTTTCTTTAAATTTGAAGCTGTTATGGGGTAACTAATCTCTTATTAGATGACTAAGAGCCACCATTATTGAATAATAATTATGGAGATTTAATAAACCACTCAACACTGTAGTGGTCTTTTTAAAAAGTTTCATTTCTTGCTTTGAATATTAACCCTGTTCATACTAGCTTCGTCATTGTTTCATTTAGATGGTTAATCCAACATGTATATTCATTTTGAAGAAAAAAAAGCATTGTATTCTTATCATGACTGAAAAGGGGTCCGGGGACTCCGCCCCCGAAAATAAATTTGAGCATTGAATTCCTGGTTTAACACCTTTGAAGGTGTTTTAGCCCATTTGCTTAAACGCCTGGTTTCAATACTTTTTCACACCCAATGGTAAGTTGCATTTTTGTGCTTAAAACGCTCAGCTAAAACGGTGTCCCCAGCAACACACATAAATTTTAGCAGGTCCAGTGTACTCATTGATGTTGAGGCATGGGTTGTGGTTCAGCTATGAATATCACTTACCGCTGACGTCACGCATGCACGGTTTCCCGATTATTGCTCCGCGGATCACTTCAATGAAATGTATTGCGGTCTATGGGAAAATCTGAGATAGACCCAAACATTTGTTTATAACTCCACTTCCGTAATGCCCACGTGCTTTTCCGTTTAGGAATCTCTTAAGTGGTCCAGTGTCGTACTTTTGGAGTTTTAGATAGCGTTCGAGATTGAAGTTTTAAGAAATTAAAGTAGAGCTGGGTGCGAGGTAAGTGCATGCTACAGTATGTGTGTTTTGATTCAAACCGGCTGTTTAAATGATATTCTCAAAGATGTGTGATTCCAATTTCTGTTGAAGTTGAGCTCACGGAGGATGATATACCTGGAGCTTCTCTTGGAATACGAAAGCCTCACGAGCTTAACTGAAGTGCCAGAACTGAAACGATGGTTAGCATGTCGAGGTGCATCGCGGAGTGGAAACAAGGCAGCAATAATCGAGTGTGTTAATGACTACATTAGAAGGGGTTCTGCTAAGCGTCTCGTTGACCCAGATAGTGGGATTCATCTTTGGCTGTTGTTAGAGGTACGAGCAGTTGTCGGCAACCACCAAAATCTCCAGTAAGTGACTGGTCCCTCGGTTTGGTTGACATTCCCAAGCTGAGGAATTCACAAATATATGAGTATCTTGTTGCTAGTAAAGCAATTAAATTTAGTGCTGGCGGATGGAACTGAAGTGGGAGCTCTAAAATCTCATAAGGCTGTGAATTTTTTTTTAAAGAGAGCCAACGTCCGGGGATTGAAATCCAACCATGGGGGGCCTCATTATGTGTATGTGTCATCACAAACACAAGCATCAATGAAACGTATCCTCTACACAGTAGAAATCTGTATGGATGAGGGGATAGGTAATATCCTGGCAGCGCAGTGCTAGTGTCCAGCAGGTGAATGACCCAGTGCAGCTTGCAGCCATGTTGCAGCAACCCTTTTTGCTTAGAGGACCATGCAACACATGCCACAGAGGTGTCATGTACTTCTCAACTGCAACAATGGAATAAGCCTGTACTAAAACCAAATTCCCCCACCCTCATTAGGGATGCATGTTTTACCATGCATAAGGACGATAAGGCAGACATAGCAGCAGCAGTAATATGCAAGCTTACTATTACATATTATGAACCACGTCGACCAGGTGATAGAGCAGTCAATGAGGCACGCTTTGATGAGTTTAAAAAGGATTTAGAGAGTGCCCCCTTTAAATGTGGGTGGTCATTACAGCTCACACAACACATTATTGAAACCTCACATGAGACTTTGCATTTTCATTTTCCACTTGCACAGCAGGGATTAAATGATGCATGCACTAAAATACTGCAAACATTGTCAACATCTGAGAGTGCTGCTAAGGAATTGGAGTGCAAAACAAGGTGGCAGTCCTTGATTCCTCTGTGGCACCAATCACAAGCTTGCAGAATTACTGCATCAAAATTTGGTAATGTTTGCAAATGCAGCTGGTTTAAAACAAGGGAAGTTACAAATATACAATCCCTATTAAAGGATTGCATTGCGCCACTCAATATGACACACACCCTGCTTCAATCCAAAGCGGGATTGATTGTGAACCAAGAGCTGCTGCTTGCTATTTACAATGGCGGAAGGATCATGGTAACAAAGAATTGAAGATGGATGAATGTGGTCTCTTTATTCATCGTGTCCATCACTTTTTGGGAGCATCACCTGACAGGCTGTTACAGACATAAGCCAACAACCATCAGAGGGTGTTGTGGAAATACAATGTCCCTGAAAGTTCAGAAATGAAACAGTTCATGCTGCTTGCCTGGATAAATCATTCTGTTGTGAGTTGCAAAATGGAAAACCTAAACCTAAACGCACTCACAACTACTACTTCCAAATTCAAGGGCAGCTGGCAATTACAGGACGGTTATGGTGTGATTTCATCACATAGCTTACAAAATTTCGTCGACCACTGGTTACATAAATGTCATTATTCAACCATTAATGCAGCTACAGCATTAACACCTTTATGATGAACTATTGCTGGTAGTACACAGTTAGCGTAAAAGTCAGCAAGTTTAGCCTCCACACCAGACCAGAATTCGTTGTCAAACAAGATTCTCTCCACACATATGTCCTTAGCTGTGTAGGTAAGAACCACATTTACTGCTGCACATTCACCCTGACAGTGTATATCAAATCCTCTATCAGCCATCAGACCATCACCTGCTTGAAGAGTTCTTAGCACACCAGAAATATCAGTAAGCCTTTTATCTGAAATAAAGATTTGAAACGTATCTAACATATCCTGACGGAGTGATGCCAATCAGACCTTTAAGTGTGTTTGTATGATGACCAAGTTGTAGACTGCATGTTGAGTGATGAGGGTTTCTCCAGTGGTATTTCTGTAGCATCAATGATCAAACGAGTTGTTGGATATTTCGTTTAAAAATACACAGGCATGCCTCTATCAATTTGCTCTCTGGATGGTGGGAAATCTTTTACTTTAAACTCTAAGTAAAGGAAATTAATCCAGGTAGTAAATATATGTGATACAGTTGCATCAGATATTGAAAATCGAAATGCCAAATCTGAAATCTGCAAGCCTAGTCGTAATCGCACTAAACATAGAAATAATTCATCTATTGATCGTAGTTTTCTTTCCCATGAATAAGGTTTATATGCTGAACACAAATTTCAATTCATATGTTTGCACTCATGGAATAAAAAAAATGGAAATGTTCAAGTATTATACATTCATAAATACCCTTGTTTCCTTACTTTTTATTTGATGGGCATGCAAATCCATTACAGTTATCTATATGACCATTAAGTTTCTATACAACCATGTATCTGCTATTTACACATACTGTACTGCTACAGTTTAGCATGCATATACAATGTACACGTTGCATACTTAGAAAGCAAATAATACTATATAATGCTCATCATAAAACCATCATTTACGCACATGCACACACACACTGTGACACACACGCACACACACACACACACATTAATGCAGTGGCAAATTGTGATGCTCCTTCTTTATACGTGTATGTGGTGTAGCCAGTACATAAACTTCTACTGTACCATCAGATAAAGTTAACTAGTGATTCTCTCTTAAATAATTATAGCAATATCAGAAGGAATCATCCAGGGGCTCTTACTCGAATATGCACAATCCTCAACAATAATGGTTAAAAAAGGAACAGCATCATTTGCCAAAGTTCATTGCCAAAGATGGAGATAGAAAATGGCTCTATTAGAATTTTGGGTTGAAACTTTATGTTGACATTTTTATGCGACATGGGGGATCACATTTTAAGGCTGATTTGAAACCGAACATAAATGAATACTGATCTCAAAACTTTATCACATTGTCTAAACACAGAAATAATGGAGCCCGTTTTTACATAATGTACATTTTCGACTATGTTTACATGACAACCCTTCTCCCCAGCCATCTTGAATATTATTATCCTGTCAGCAACACCTGTGGGTGCAAATGTTATGGCCTGATAAATATGACTAGTTGTAATATTAATTCTTCCTACACAGTTGAACTTGAAGTTTTTACATTTGCGCCTTAGATTGGCCTTATCTCCCTTTGAAATGTCCTTTGGTAATCCTCGACAACACTGAATTCATCCTGGTCCATGCGAGCGAGCTTTCTCACATCGACAACTACACGTGGCTTATGGAATTCACGTGGGGAAGGCAGCATCTCCTACTCCTATACCCTCATATTAAATATGTACAGATCACGATAATGCTGATCTTTAAAACTGCGTCTGGCCAGAAACTCAGTGACCCAAAAGGAATTCAGGCATGCTATAATTGGCACTCCCAAGGTTATGTGATATATAATGACATAGATGAAGCTGCTGAATTTGGCAGCACAGAAGCTACGTACAAGTAACACAATATTTCTCATGCCTTCAATGTATTACATGTACAAGTGAGTCACTGGTCATTGCCTGGCATTAACTGATATACAGTACAAATGCGTGTAGAATAGCTGTGATCACTTAATGAGCTCGAACTTCACCATAGTCCACTTGCTGTGATGATGGATTTGGAGCTGGTTTTCGCTGTTGGGATGACGCTGGAGGAACTGTCCCAACTGAAGCATACACAATCTGTGGTGGAGTTACATGTGCATAGGTATAATTAAGGGACAAATAAGACACTTGAATATACATGCATGTATGCACTTGTACACACCTCCTCATGCTACTGTTCTGCAGACTACATGTACTATCTGGGCAGCTGCATGCCTAGTGATAGGGCCAATGGGTGTGGGGCTGGATGAGGCTATGGTAGTGGTTGGGTGTGGTTATGGAGTGGTTGGGTGTGGTTATGGTAGTGGCTGGGTGTGGTTATGGAGTGGTTGAGTGTGGCTATAGTAGTGGTTGGGTGTGGCTATGGTAGTGGCTGGGTGTGGCTATAGTAGTGGTTGGGTGTGGTTATGGTAGTGGTTGGGTGTGGCTACAGTAGTGGCTGGGTGTGGCTACAGTAGTGGCTGGGTGTGGCTATGGTAGTGGCTGGGTGTGGCTATGGTAGTGGCTGGGTGTGGTTATGGTAGTGGTTGGGTGTGGCTATAGTAGTGGCTGGGTGTGGCTATAGTAGTGGCTGAGTGTGGCTATGGTAGTGGCTGGGTGTGGCTATAGTAGTGGCTGGGTGTGGCTATGGTAGTGGCTGGGTGTGGTTATGGTAGTGGTTGGGTGTGGCTATAGTAGTGGCTGGGTGTGGCTATGGTAGTGGCTGGGTGTGGCTATAGTAGTGGCTGGGTGTGGCTATAGTAGTGGCTGGGTGTGGCTATGGTAGTGGCTGGGTGTGGTTATGGTAGTGGCTGGGTGTGGCTATAGTAGTGGCTGGGTGTGGCTATAGTAGTGGCTGGGTGTGGCTATAGTAGTGGCTGGGTGTGGTTATGGTAGTGGTTGGGTGTGGCTATATTAGTGGCCAGATGTGGCTATTAGTGGCTGGGTGAGAGGAAGGTGTGCCCCTCCCACACAGTGTATACATGTACTACTGAAATTGTCTTTTATTTTTATTATAGAGTAAGAGACACCAATAAAGAGCTCATGTGCTTACCACGAGCAAGCCCCACGGGAAAAGGTATATTCTGCCCTGCCCATGTATAAAAATGGCACATGGTACTCCAATGAATGTGTAGCATTCTTCAAAATTACCATGTGCCATTTTGCTTGAGATATTCTATGGTACAAGTGAAACAGCATCTCCAGCTGCAAAGATGAAGTGACAACATTTACATGTACAACAGGTATAGTGATGAAGCCTGTAATGATACCAGTAGTAGTGTCTGGGCGTGGCTATGGTGTATTGAAAAGATTAGCCGTAAACGTACATGGCAATGCAGCAATTTGTGTGCAACCATTAAATTCATTGTGCATGTAGGTGTAATCATGATTCTTCGAGGGTGTGGTCAGATAAATGGGCATGTTCATAGGCTGATGATGCCCCCCCCCCCCCCCCCCCCCCCTCCCCCAGGGGGGCAGCCCATTTGTATGGTACACTACTTATAATGTACAGTGATGACAACATTAGGTAGTATCCTAGCAACACCAGCACTGTGTGCGGTAGCTCACCCCTTGGTTTTGCAGCTTCTTAGAGGAGTCAACAGTTGAGTATTCTGCTTCAGTGTTGGGACCATCAGGAAGAGGGGGAAGAGTATCATGATCACGAGAAGGAGGAGAAGGGGTATCATGATCCACACTTGTAGGAGTGGCTGGGGTGGGACTGAAGTACAGACAGTCAGTACACTTTACTACAGTGATCCCCAGAGCCAGTCCCAACAATATGGAGCAATGACAGAGTTTAGTGTAATGAATGCAATTAATAACCAATGCACATGTACATAACACAGGCCTACAGCTCGCGGCTGTCTCATTTCTGGACATTGAACCTGTGACAAATAGCCCTACACCCCTTACATAAAATGTGGTACCTAGCAACAGGGTTAATTACAGCCTTAGCAACCGACATGTTTGTAAAGTACTCTCCTTTACACTTGGGATCTTACATGTACTTTTATACTGCCTGGTGCTCTATTATGTTATAATGCCTGATGCTATTATATGTTACACACTCATGAATTCTGAGTGTGTTGTTTGAGGTCAGGTGATACAGATTGCTCTGGTACTTTTTCTGCCCTTATGAAGTACCCTGAAACTTGTATAAAGATAACTGAGATAGGTCAGCTCCTCCATTAAGGCTATCCCATGATCTCCCCTATGCACATGAGGTACAACCTGTGCAGCAGAGCGTCCAATACACATGGCATAACAAATTTCCAGGGCAATATACATGTAGTAAGAGGTCAGGTTATAATTAGGCAATGCGTGTGAACTGAGGTGGGTTGGGGGGGGGGGGGGGGGGATATAGGTTGAATACGAGTATAGGGGGGAAGGGATAGAGTCTGTGATTGTGTTCTACAGCGTACATGTACATACTGAACAGCCTACATACATGTACCACTACTGAACAGCCTATTTACATGTACCACTACTGTACAGCCTACACACATGTACCACTACTGAACAGCCTACATACATGTACCACAACTGTACAGCCTACACACATGTACCACTACTGAACAGCCTACATACGTGTACCACTACTGTACAGCCTACACACATGTACCACTACTGAACAGCCTACATACAACCTGTGCAGCAGAGCGTCCTATACACATGGCATAACAAATTTCCAGGGCAATATACATGTAGTAAGAGGTCAGGTTATAATTAGCCAATGCGTGTGAACTGAGGTGGGTTGGGGGGGGGGGGGGGGGGGGGGGACATAGGTTGAATACGAGTACAGGGGGGAAGGGATAGAGTCCGTGATTGTGTTCTACAGCCTACATGTACATACTGAACAGCCTACACACATGTACCACTACTGTACAGCCTACATACATGTACCACTACTGTACCTCTTTAATGGTACTTCATCACGTGGTTTGGCTGCAAATATAAATATTTAAATTTAGGACAGTGTCAGAAGTAACTTACATGTACTATTTCGCTTTTTTAGGACAATGAATACAATCAGGATGATAATGATGATGACAATCACAAGGAAGATGACTCCTCCCACTACTCCACCTACTATTGGACCAATAGCAGACGCTGTGAAGAAAGAAACAATGCGGTAACACAGGTGTGAGGGAGGAGGGATGGGGAGGAGGGAGGGCACATTCATAGTCAAGTTAAAAGCATTAGTTATCCCCTTGCATGGCATTGTTATTCATTTCTTGCAAGTCATTTGTGAGTTGTACATGTATCTAACAGGCAGGAAATGAATAATGCTCAGGATACAAGGAAATAATTGATGCTTTTAACTTGGCTTTGAATGGTTAACTATACTTGTATACATACATGTACATGTACAAGTAAAGTTAATGACTCATACACACATGTAGTCTACACACATATAAGTCATGACATATAGCCTGCACACATGTAACTCATGGCACAAAACCTACACACATATAAGTCATGGCACATAGCCTATACACACATATGTCATGGCACATAGCCTACACACATGTACATGTAAGTCATGGCACATAACCTGTAAACGTTGTATCTGAAAAATGCATATACATGCACATTTGCACACAATGGGGTAATTTAGAACAAGAGCTCTCCATGCAGCAACTACATGTATGTGTTAGTACATGGCAATCTACAGGTACAGGTAGGATACTTGCCTGCTGTAGTGGATGTGCCTATTGGTGCTGTTGGTGTAGCAGTTGGTGTGGAGGTGAGGGGACACTTGAGGTGGTTGGAAAGGATGGGCTAGAGGCTGGCCATACATGTACGTGTGTACATAAAGGAAAAAAATAAAACATCTTATACACAATATAATGTATAGGACACTCTGAAACAAAAAAGAAAGCCCCCATGTATATATACAATGTATAAAATCACAAGGGCACTATGTACATGTACATGTAACTGATGCCATTTCCTGCTGACAAGATACATGTACATGTAAGCGGCAGCTACAATTCTCTTTTTAAATCTCTTATACATGATGTATTAACATGTAGGTATGCAGCTTTAATTGTGGGCTGCAAGTACTTATGTACATATGCAAAGCTGAAATCACTAGGTGAGACCTTCCATGTTGAAATAGAAACTTTTTTACACAAGTGAAGAGACTATCCATGTCAGTATTAAAAGTCTGTATATTGATCACCCCTGAGAACCACGCAAGGTTTTACCCGATGGCATTTGCCTTAAAAACATGTAGGTACAGTACTGTTTTACCACAGCTGCTCATTGTTAGCATGACTCACACCATTTCTTGTGATGATTCAATGTGAAAAGTATGCTGTAGTGACCTGCAGTTAAAGTCGCATCCGCACTGCATACCAACCTATAGCATCTCTGTCTTACAGTGTAGCTTCTGAACACGCAGGGCCTAGCAGTCTTTCTCAGCACATTATATCCCACGAGGCCCCCTAGATTATATTCCACATGGCCCCCTACATTATACCCCTTATGACCCCCCCCCCCCCCCACACACACACACACATTATACCTCACATGGTAAAAAAGGTCATTGTTACTTTTGAAAACCTACAAACATATAAGTCATGGCACATAGCCTATACACACATATGTCATGGCACATAGCCTACACACATGATGATGATGACCTGGTACAAACCAAGCGTTGCTGAAGATACATTTATACATGAGCACTTACATGTTCTTCTGTAGACTGATGTCACATTGCTGGTCCCAGCACAGTTGATGGCCACCACAGAGACAGCATAGAGTGTGTCACTGGTCAGTCCAGTGAAGGTGTGGGTGTACAGTGATGATCCATTATCAGGTATGACCACAGGACTACTGCTGGCATTGATACTGACATTGTAGCTGGTAGGAACACCACCAGTAGTGGGAGGGGCCCAGGCCACTGTTAGCTGGTCCACAGATGGACTACTTAGTGTTAGTGTCCCAACAGGACCAGGGAAGACTGGGAGGGGGAGGAGGGTAATTTATATCGTAGGAATGTGTCAGTTACATGTAGTATGACATTAACATGGCCCATTTGCTACAAATTGCTTTCAAAGAGATATTGGCACTGTGAAAAATGTT